>OZ018394.1:52972582-53145392 GCA_963969525.1 Ontholestes murinus | reverse complement strand
AAATAAAATTTACAGTAGAGAGAGAAAACGACAATAAAATCAATTTTTTGGACCTTACATTAATTCATCAGAATAATACAATTAAATTTGAAATATTTAGAAAACCTACTAACGTCAACTCTACAATTCCTTATAATTCAAATCATCCTCTATCCCATAAGTTAGCAGCATTTCACTCCATGATACATAGAGCATTCACAATTCCTCTATCTGATTCAAGTAGAACCACAGAACTAGACAAAATTATATCAATAGCAACGGAGAATGGTTTCCCAGTTAATCTTATTCAAAATTTAATTCACAAAAAACTATACAAATCAACAAGGGCTCATATTTATCCAAATATTTTAGACCGAACGAACACCAAATTTATAACATTCACTTATTTTGGGCGCGAAACAAATAAAATATCAAATATTTTCAAAAAACAAAATCATCAAATTGCATTTAGACCAGCGAGCAAACTTTCAAATATACTTTTTAACGCGAAAGACAAAATTCAATCTATTAAAAAATCGGGAGTATACCAAATTTCATGTTCCGAATGTAACAGCACATATGTAGGACAGACTGGTAGGAGTTTTGAAAAGAGATATAATGAACATTATAGAGCATTCAGACTTAGACATACAACAATTTCTTTTTCAAATCATATCCTAGAGTGTAATCATTCATTTCCACTTATGGATAATTTAAAACTTTTACATTTTTGCAATAAAGGCCAAAGGCTTAATCTTTTGGAGTCATTGGAGATATACCTCCAAAGCAAGAATATTAATTCTAATCTGCTTAATGAGCAGACGGATTTAATTTCTTCGCCATTATTTAAGCTCTTATAATGACATGTACCTCTTCTGAAAACACCGCACCTTAATCCGATCGGCATATTTAGTTAATCCATTGTAATAAATCTCAGTCCTAATTAGGTTCATTAAAAATTCATACCTCACCTATAAATTGTTAACACCCTGTATTCATTTTCATTCAACACTTGATAATGACCTGCAAAGGTCGAAACTATAGTTGTGTCAAAATTGATAATATATTGTAAACTTTGTTTGTGTATATTATACAATAAATAGTGGTATAAAAACTTAAAAATTATTTTCATTTAACCTTTTTTAAAATGAACTACCACATAGTAACGGTCGCTACCATCATTTTCATTATGTATAAACTTCAAATGTATAGAGTGAATGGTTTCATTTTGGAATGGTTTAGATCCTTTATAAGTGATCGTCATCACTTAGTGAAGATTAACGGTATGGTTTCCAGTACTGAAGTACATATGACCTCAGGTCAGGTATTTATCAATTTTATCAATGATATTGGTTCTAATATTAAGTCAAATTTCTTTCTATACGCTGATAGCATGAAACTATATCATAAAATTACTAGTTTTATGGATTCTTGTATCTTGCAGGTAGACCTGGACCATCTTATGATTTTGTGTTGGCCCAATAATCTTTATTTAAATGATTCATAATGTAAACATATACGTTTCTTCCGAAAATTTTATGCCCTACATATATTCTTTGGACAACCATACGTTGAATAAAGTTGATACTATTATACTAATAATTTGGGTGGAATTTTTGACATCAAACTAATCTTAGGGATCAGATTAGATTTATTATAGCAAATTCATTACACATGATTGGCTTTATGCGCAGGATTACTTTAAAACTTAAATTTATTTGTACCTACATAACCCTATATGCTCTAGTAAGGTCAATTATTGATTATTGCTGTATAATTTGGTCTCCCCACTACCAGTGTCATATTGATAGTATTGAAGGTACAAGCGTAGAATTTATTTTTATTTGTGTTCTGCCTATCGCGTACGAAATGGACTAATTAATAGTTCTTTACTTGTTTCCTGTATCTCTCTAAGGGTTCTAAAACGAACGTTCAGATGCCAAAAACTTCTTCAAAGTGAATTTCATAATATTTCATTAATGCATGCTTTTAAATTGTGTATTACCTAATAAATGACTGAATTATGATTCATTGTGTTTTATACTTAAAAAGTCTGTGGATATTTTTAGGATGGGTATATATTTTTTTAAATTTTTTAAAGTACATTAGCAGATGTACTTAAAATTGCGTTTCCTAGAAGCTACCGTGGTTGATTTTTTAATAATTTCATGTCAATAACATAATAATAGATTCAATATTTAAAAATAAAAATGCAATCTTTATAATTTAACTCGAGAAATAAGTTTTTTTTGAAAAAGGAACATTTAAACAAGTTTTCAAAACTTATGATAAACTTTTGAATTATATCAAATATGCCATTATTTCAAAAATTTAAGCCATACCGATGAATGTTATAAAAACCAAGCAAAGGGAGTATCAACATGCACTCAACTGTATTAGTGAAAGTATAGAATAAAAGAATTATTGGAAACATCAAAAATCAATCTCAATTTATAATTATTATTAAAAATTACTACATCATTACATTTAATGGTTAATATTACAGATAGTTAAAATAAATATGCAAAATTTGGGAATTAAGGTAGATTTAATACACTAACAACCGTACTAATAGTCAGATTTTAATTCTCGGATTGTAGAATCCTAGATTCATTGTCAAATTTAGTAACATTTGAATATCACTGGTTTTACGTTGGTTTCACGGAACAGCTGACGGTATTGTCAATATATTCCGTGATTATCAGTAAAGAAGAACGTGAAATGTTTATTTGCAAAGTTATTATAGTTTGTGTGATAAGGGACAAGGAATAAACATTGTTTTTATTTAATCAAGATTAAAGTAAGTACAGTCGATAATTATTTTCAATGAAAATTGTAGAATTATTTTCATTTAATGTATTTGCAAACAAACTTTGCACATGCTCCTCAACTGACAATCACGGGTTATATTGACAATACCATCAGCTGTTCCGTAATACCAACATAAAACCAGTGATATTTAAATGTAACTAAAAAAATATGTCAATTAATCTAGGATTCTACAATCCGAGAATTTATCTCGGTCTATTAGTACGGCTGTAAGAAAGAATATAATTTATTATTTCAGTTATAATCAATATTTATGTACTATATATTTGTATGCCTTAAACTTGTAATATCTCATTTTACTTAAACAATAAACTCTTGATTTCCGATATTTGTAAACATTTCACGTTGTAACAATGCAACAGTTAGAAAAGGTCTTGGGGTTGTATAATCCCTTTTTCTAGGCCCGAACATCTGTCGAGGGTGGTGGTGGGTTGGTCCCGTTTGAAGGCGGCTCACGTGCACAAGTCAAAAGAGGCATCCGTCTCTACGTTCCCTACATTCTGACATTCTGCCGATGTTCCCATGTTTCTGCGTTCGTGTCTTCGCGGTGAACGTGTACAAAACGTCCCCGGGGATCATTCGTTCTCCCACGACTAGCTCTTTTGCTATCCCTACTAAAGACTACGGGAATTAAATATAATTTATTTTCAACTTTAAACGTATTTTATTAATCTTTTCACGTTCCCTCTTAGGACGCTAATTAAACATTTCGGTATCAGATTTCATTACTTATTTACCGATATTATATTTTGATTGAAGTGAAGTTTTCCGTTTTTAATTGGGGAAATTATTTACGGTGTCAATTAGCTCCCACCGGAGTAATAAAACGTGATTAAAATCCGCAATTATGTTTATCATTTAATTACATCCGACTTGCTTTCAACGTTATCCACGCAACTCGGCTCGACTCCACTCCGATCTAATCTTAATTGATGTAATCACATGTGGCGGAGGCGCCGGGCAACTACCACACTTAAGTATTTTACAACTTGTATTACTCATGGTGTATAAGCATTAAACGATATTTACGTATAAATAAGACATTTGCTTACCTTCAATAATATAATATATGTATTATATGTCGTCTTGTAACTTTTATGAATTTATTTTATTAACTAATCAAATTAAAAACAATATTATTTGAAATAAAAATAAATAGTTACTATTATATAACACGTATCTGTTTCATATTGAAATCGCATAGAACAAACTCCATATATTTTATTCAAATGCATCTTCTAGATAAATATCGGAGTATAAATATTCAAATCATATTCGTCCTTATAGAGAATACAGATCAATTGCTCAAATTTAATATAAAAATACTACGTTTTTCTACTGTTAGTAGAAATAAGGTATAATTAATGTTTTTATAGAATCTAAAGCATTCTTCATTAGAAATAATTATTTTATTAAAAATTACATTAATCTACTTGGTAAGTAATTATTCCCAAGTCAAATTTTATTGTCCCTTTATCTGTTTTGTTACATAAATTATATCTCTTTATAATTGTAATTTTAAGCATATTTTAACGTACATAATTGATGCAATGAATTGCGATATAAAGCTAAATTGTTGATTCATTTTTTGTTTAGTTTGTGATCTTTATATTAATTAGTTACTATTTAGGCACGGGGTCGAAACAAAACAAACAAATTTTATCGTATATAGGCTTTAAAGCATGAAGTTAAAGGATGTTTTAAAATACATTTTAGCTAATACACTTGCAGAGAACGCAGAAATAGAGGTGGTTTTGCCAGATGTCAAATATTCATCATAGTTTTTATTTCATGTAATAGTGCTTTAGGCATTCTTTTACTTAAAAATAAAAGAAAATTAAGGTCTACGTGATAATTGATAATTAAAATAATGGTTATGATAAATCTTATCTATCAATTTTTAATTCGGATTATTTACGTAATAAATCAAATGGCAAATGGCCTTTTCAAACATGATATTTTCTATAAGAGTATAATTTCTTTTCTTTTACAATGTACGCATGCTTGAGGGCTTGCTGGCATCGAATCTTACTCAACCTTTTAAAAAATAATTTTACAGAAAGAAATCCAATTCTGTTATAATAAATCACACGATCTGGGCGGCGACTCCTGTTAATGAAATGAGAAAGACAGAAATATTATCTAACCGCAATGTCGAGACATTTATTGTTTTACCAGCTTCATTCTGTACGCCCAAATGCGGCAATTTTCATAATTAGAAAGCTAAGAAAGTGAAAACTTGCTTCGCCCTGAAGATTTTTAATTAATAAAATTATAGCATTTTTTGATATTGAATAACCTCTATTTAAGGAACTCTTTCCTGTACATAGTCACTAGTCTTTAGTTATTTTATTAATTTACCTTTTTAAGCATAGAGACATGCTCAAAAATCCTTTGGGTGGTTGGAGAAAATTAGCTGAAATATTAAAAATACGAAACGGTTTTTTCTTTGTTTCTACAATCAAGTTAAAAGTAGAGGTGTACTAATGAGATTGTAAAGATCTAAACCTATTTCTGCAGTTTATATTAAATTTTATTTTTACATGATTAAATTTTAATTAAAAAGTTACCCTAATTTCATTTCTTTTTTATATTTTCTTACACCTAATTTACTCCAAAAATTTTCTACAGATATTAATATTTTATTTCCAGAAGGAATGTTTTGTAATTTCTTAAAAGTACCAATAGAAGTGAATAAGTTAAATAAATACAGTAAACTGACAAGATACATGAACTTATAATGAAAAAACACGATAGTTTTGAGTTTAGCTTTATTTTGTAGATACTGCTACAATTGTTTCACCACACAGTGGCTTCATCAGGCAGATGAATAATGATTCATCTGCCACTGTGTGGTGAAACAATTGTAGCAGTATCTACAAAATAAAGCTAAACTCAAAACTATCGTGTTTTTTCATTATAAGTTCATAATGGAGTTTCGTCAAGTAACAGCCTTATCAATCCAATATTTGACAAGATACATATTTGCAGATGATTAGTTACACTAATTTTCACAGAAACTGGTGTATTAATCTTAGATATATTAGCAATTATCTTCTAACATTAGTTTTATTTTATAATAATAATTTATTTTATACAGATTCATAACGAATAATACAATGTCATAGTCTAAGTATAAAAGAGAAGTAAATACATATAAAAAAATGTATTAAAATCCTTTAGTTCATTGTAGAAAATTAAATAATATTTTAAAAATACGAAAACATTTCGTGAATCTACAACAATGAGTCTTACTAAGACTACAAAAAAAAAATTAATTTTCTACAACGAACTAAAGGATTTTAATACATTTTATTATTCAATTATGCTCCAAGTGGGTATTTTTCCTTAATCCCGAACGTAATGATTTCTGTAGAATTCACTAATCCATCTCAGGTATAAATTCAGACCTTCAGTCGATTAGATTTCATTATTGTGTCAGTTGCCGTACATGCACGAGTAAATTATTTATATTTCATTATATTTTTAATTTTATAATAAAGCTGTACTGAAGAGAGCGAAAGTTCGTATCACGTGTCTGTAGATGATTATAAACATTGAATGCTAGATTTTTTTAATTGCTTTTGCTAATTTAATTTAATGAAATCAGTTTAGATTCAATTTTTGTTCATAATTTTTCATGTTATAGTCACATTTAAACAATCTAAAATACACTTTATTAATTTATTAGTTTATTCAACAGAAATAATTTCATTCAAATTAGTGTTGCTTTGATAGTTGTAATATTCGTAACACGCAAATTAATTTTGTTTTATTCCATGCCTGTCGAGGTTTTAGCCAGAGAAGTAGTTGTTTCAAAATCAATTTGTTTTGTAGTCTTAGTAAGACTCATTGTTGTAGATTCACGAAATGTTTTCGTATTTTTAAATTATTAGTAAATACATATATTAAACATATCAGTCGATAAATACAATTAAAATTAACTTAAATAGTACACACGTTACATTTTTTTAAATTTACATATGTCAAACATAATGACATGTAGTATCAAATCATAATACCTTTTTGGCACAAAAAAGCTATATTTGCCAAATAATTTGATAAATAGTCATCAAGAAAGTCATCGTGGAGTAGAACTTTTGTCAGAAAAGTAAAGGGTGAGAATGGAAGAACACATTTTTTGTGTATTCAAGCTTCTCCAAGTGCTATCAAAATCTTTGTAACGAATTATTATGTATAATATTTAAATAATTTTGTTAGCATGTTGGATAAAATAAATTATACCTAATATACAGGGTGGGCCACGAATAACGACCATTAAAAGTTTACGGGGTTCCTGCAAGAGGAAAAATCTGAAAAAATTCAACATTGTACGGTTGATTGCGATCTCCTCATGGAAAATATTTTTGACTTTCTATCACTTCCGGTTGTACCGGAAATGGCTACCAACTTTGTTATTTTAAATGGAACATACTGTATATTATTTTATTTTTAAATTCCTTGTTCGATTGCCTACCTCTCCATATGGTTTATGTTCACTTAACTTTTACAGTTTTTGATTTAAAAATTTATTTGTCAAATATTGACCTCAAATAGGCGTTCAGAAAAATGTCTATAACTTCTAGTAGGTACAAGATAGACACACGAGCGGCATCTTGTATTGTACCTTATGGATTCCTCTACAAAGGAAAAAAATTGACATGTGTCAATTTTGACAGTTGGTATTTCAAAAATATCAATATTTCAGCGCCTACTTAAAAACATCATATTTCAATTTTTTCAAATGAAATGACCAATATTTTATCTCATAGTGTTATTTGCAAGACCTTTTGCTACAAAAAAGTATAATACATCCCTATATCTAGAGCCAGTAGTTTTTTAGTTATTTCGAAATTAGCTTCCTCTCAGAATTTTTATTTGAATTTTTCCTGTTCTATTTACACGGGCACTATAGTAGGCTTCTGTCAATATTTGTTGAATCCAACGTATTAATATTTGTGTACGCTTCTTTCGAGTAATAATAAAATGAATACCTATATCAATAAAGAAATTATGAATTTATTTGTCATATATGGCCAGTGCAACAGAATTGTTGAGAGAACTTGCAAAACTTTCAACGAAACTTATCCACACTTACCGCCGATGGATAGAAAAAAGTTTCGAAGACTGGAGTCAATTTTTCTACTATTTGGAAAACAAAACGCAGAAAAAAATCAACCAAATAACCGTTAATAACCGAGAATGAGGAAATTCAAGTAAATGTTTTGACTTATTTTCAAGCAAATCAACGCGCATCAGGTTGCTAGGAGGATTTGAGAGTACGCAGAACCCCACTCCAAAGAATTTTTAAAATGTATTGGATGCATAATTATAAATATAAATTATTTTCTCAAGATGCGGAGAACAGGATTGATTTTTTTGAGTTGTTGTGGCTTAAAATTAATATAATTTGGACGAACGAATCAAGTTTCTCTCATGAAGGTATTTTCAATAGAAAAACCAATCACATGTGTGTCAATTGAAAATCCGCATATATCTTTGAGGTCGTATAAAAAATAAAGTTTATGCAAATGCCGACAATATCCGAGAAGAATTGGTAGAAAGGGTGCGAGCTGCATTCGCGGAATCTTAATTCAGAAAAAAATTAGGCGAGCAACATAAGAGGGTGACGCAACATGTGCTGCACAGTGTTTACATGTTAATGGTTATCATTTTGAACAATTTATATAATTTTTTTCTGACAACTTTTTTCAGTTCCTGCATTTAATTGCTTATTTAAAAATTATTTTATTCCAGTCTTCTTGCTTCAGTTTTATTTGTAAGTTGTAACTGGGGATAACTAATCATTTTAATAATATTCGGACGAATTTTTCCTAATTCGATTCAATAAATATTGACAGAAGCCTACTATAGTGCATGTGTGAATATAAGAGGAATGATTGAAAAGAGAGAAAATAAATTTCGAAATAACTTAAAAACTTCTGGCTCTAGATATAGTGATGTATAATACTTTTTTGTAGCAAATTGTCTTGTAAATCACCCTATAAGATAAAATATTGGTCATTCCATTTGAAAAAATTGAAATATGATGTTTTTAAGTGGGCGCTGAAATATTGATATTTTTGAAATACCAACTGTCAAAATTGACACATGTCAATTTTTTTCCGTTGTAGAGGACTCGATTAGGTACAAAAAAAGATGCCACACGTGTGTCTATCTTGTACGTATTAGAAGTTATAGGCATTTTTCTAAACGCCTAATTGGGGTCAATATTTGACAAATAAATTTTTAAATCAAAAACTGTAAAAGTTAAGTTGACATAAACCCATATGGAGTTGTAGGCAATCGAACAAGGAATTTAAAAATAAAATAATATACAGTATGTTCCATTTAAAATAACAAAGTTGGTAGCCATTTCCGGTACAACCGGAAGTGATAGAAAGTCAAAAATATTTTCTATGAGGAGATCGCAATCAACCGTACAATGTTGAATTTTTTCAGATTTTTTCTCCTGCAGGAACCCCGTAAACTTTTAATGGTCGTTATTCGTGGCCCACCCTGTATAATATAGGACAAACAATTTAAAATATATTTTGTTACAATACTATAGTTGAAAGAATACTTTTACAGAGTAGTATGGATTTTTGAAAAAGTACTCTTTTGTTGCCATTTTTAATTTGTTACCCACATGAATCGGTAGACTTAAATTAGACAGGATGTACTTTCGGTAATCCATCTCGCTGATAAAGGCAAACATATGGATTTACTGAAAGCCCTGGAATAACAAAAAACAAAAATTAATCCGGGAATTTCTGTCATTAATGACTAGGTTGACCTGTTGTACACCCTCTATTTGAAGCCTTTTGGTATATATACATGCATTATTGTTAATTTAAGTACAGTTTGTAATTAAAACTAGTAATTATTATATGTAATAGAAATTAGTTTAATATCCAGACAAATGGCGCCTACAAAAGTTAACAGTGAAGAAGTTTTATGTGACCACTGCTCTGTGAGTGTGAAAAAACTATGTAAATGTGTGGAATGTAATAAAGTGTACCATCCAATGTGCGTTATGAAACTTCACGGTATGTACGTCGATGAGCAAGGAAAAATGCACTGCTGTTCCCATATAACCTCCCAAGACTTGGCGATGAGAGATAACGACACTGAGACGATTTGCCAAGATACTAGTATAAATAATGAAGAAAATTATCTAAAGTACGTCATTAAACATAAGGATGAAATTATAACGGAACTAAGGGATAAAATAGATATTTTGAAAAATCACATTAACTTTATAAATTAAATGAAACACACAGGGCCACCTATTGTGCAAATTGAGACCCATGCACTAGAATCAACAATGGATGCTGATAAAGAATTAATCACAACAAAAAAGTCAATTAATATGATTGACACGGATAGAAATATAAATACTTCGATAAATTGATGCCATAAAAATTTTAATTGAAGTTAATTCTATTCAAGACTGTCAAAAACTTCAGGATGATCTTAACAATGTATATAATTGGTGCGATTTAAATGATTTGGATCTAAATATAAAAAAATGCAAAGCTATTTCTTTTAATAAGCAAAAAAAATGTGTTGAATACCAATATTTGATTAAAAATATTCCAATAGATAAAAAATAAAAGACTTAGTTCCATTAAAGATTTAGGGATATGGTTTGATGCATCCTTTAGTTTTGCGGATCATTTAGTCTCCGTTTGTAACAGGGCTATGCGTTCTTTAGGTTTTATTATAAGAAATAGTAAACATTGTAATATCAAGACATTGATGATTTTATATAACTCTTTTGTCCGTTCTCACTTAGAGTACGGTTCATTAGTTTGGTTCCCATTTTATGACGTACATACCATTTATCAAAACTGGAGAAAATACAAAATAAATTTGTTCGTTTTTTATTTCATAGATTTAACACCAATATAAACCTACAATCAATTCAGGACCGTCATAAAATTGCAGGAATTTGTTTTCTCCACAAACTAATAAATAGTCATATTATCTCCCCTGGGTTATTATCCATGTTGAATTTTAATTTCTATACACATAATATATCTATTCGTAATGGATCATTATTTCGACCAAACTTTCATCACACCAATTATGGTTACAATTCTCCAATCGAAATAATTATGAGAAATGTAAATACACTCAATATGTCTCGTGATTTCGACATTTTTAATAATTTCTTAGCTTCTTGCAATACTTCAATTATCTCTCGTACTCATTAATTCGTTCTTTTCGTTTTAGTTACTCTTAAATTTTAATTTCTTTTTCTTAACCAGAATATAATGTATTTTTGGTTTTGTTATATAAGGTTAACAAATTATTTAATTTTTTTTGTAGTTCTTTAACTAATATTATTTTGTACATATAATATGTTTGTATTCATTGTAAAAAGGCGATTGCCGTAATAAAGAGTATTTATTTATTTATTTATTTAAATTCCTCTCCGGGGTCAACAAACACCTATGTAAATAAGGCATCACACACAGCTGATCAAATAAATAAAACACCAAATAAAGGAAATGGAAAAAATAATATTACTATCGTAAGGGGTACTGATGACCACGATAACGACGTCGTATATACGGATGAAGAGAAGTCATGGTTTTACATAGAAAAATTTAAAAGTAACTTCAGAAGCACTAATTTAAATTCCTTGCTGCGAAATAAATTTGCAAATATTCCTCTTCATACAGTTCCAATTTACCGAGAAAATCGACTATCCCATGAAAAGTGCACATGTTTCAAAATTGGAGAAAAGAAAGAAGACGAATCTGTCATAACCAACCCGAAAATATGGCCTACCGGAATTACAGTAAATCCATTTATTTTTTTTCGTTAATACAAGCCCTCCAATAAAATCAAAACAAGTAGATACCAAAATCAGCCAAAACGAGTTTAAATTATTACACCAAAATATTCGCAGCGCACTAAATAAACTGAAGGAGCTGTCTGTTGCTATTCATGACGACAAACCTAATGTAATTTGTTGAACCGAGACATGGTGTAATGAAAACAATTGTAATATTATTCATATTGACGGATACCGTTTATTATGTAGCTTTACGCGAAATTAAGATAACCATAGCGGTACGACAATCCTAGTCGACAACAATTTTGTGTAGGATGCATAACGACTATCGGCAAAATGACAGTAGCAATTTTATCTGTCTTTTGGCCTCCTGCTAGCAACATGGATATATTTTTTGAAAAACTTTCCGACGTATTGCGGGAAATGTATGAACAATACAATATAATTTTATGCGGCGACCTGAATATAAATCTGTTGGAAAATAATATTCATAGGAATAAGCTGATCGGCATATTTAATTCCTTTATTTATTTATTTATTTATTTATTTAATAATTGATGTATTAACAAAAACGTTTTACACAAGTCAACAATACAGCACATAATTAGAACTTAAATTAATTAGAATATATATTTTAAATTACATACATTTTAAGTAAAAATTGCATTAACTTACAAATACTGACAAAACAATTTAAATAGATATACGGGTATTAAATACTACTTTCAAAAAATTAATTGTAGTTATATGGCGCAATTTTTATTATTAAATCCTTGATTGTAGTTTTAAATTTACCAAATGGCATTTTTTTACAGATGAGCTTAATTTGTTAGAAAAATTTGGCCCATAATAATTTTCACCTACACGTGATTTCGTTAGTCGCAATTGAGGAATATTTAATTCCTCGTTATTACGCGATAAATAATCAGAATTGTTACGTGTTTTGTATGCATTTATATTGGATTTAACATGACCCAGACACTTATAAATATACAATGCGGAAAAAGTTAATAATCCATGCTTGGAGTAGGATTGTTTACAGTCATCGCGAAAACCTAGATTATCTATAATTCTGACTGCCTTCCTTTGTAAAGAAAACAGCCTGTGTTGTGATGCTGAATGACCCCAAACCATAATGCCGTACGATAGATGACAATGGCAAAGTCCATAGTAAGCGCTAATTAAAACATTAGTGGATACAGATCTTGCAATGTTACGAAGGCAGTATATTCCTTTTGACATTTTTTGGCAACTTCTTCGCCATGAATGTCCCATTTTAAAGTTGAATCTAAAAAAACTCCTAGGAATTTTGTATTATTATCATAGCAGGTATTGTGATTTTTAAGGGTGAATAATATTTCTACCGATTTAGAGGTATTAAGAAACAATTTATTACTCGCAAACCAGTCTGATGAGACTGATTTCGATTCATTATGAAGTATTAACACGTCTTTCAAGTTATCAGATTTATTGCAAAGTGTAGTGTCATCTGCAAATTGTATGCTTTTACATTTTACATCTAATGAGAAATCATTAATGTATATTAAAATAATATTGGTCCTAAAATAGATCCCTGTGGAACCCCGTGATTTATTGGTTGAATGATTACCGCTAATGCAGACTTGTTGTATTCTATTTTCTAGGTAGGACCTGATTAAATTAATACTTAGTTGATTAAAATTATATATGTGTAATTTATCGAGTAATATCGAATGCGAGACGCAGTCGAAGGCCTTGCTTAAATCTAAAAAGTTTGCCATTGTAAATTGACCTTTTTTAAAACAATCAATTGTGAATAAAACAAAATTTTGAATAGCATCAATCGTTGACAAATTCTTCCTAAATCCAAATTGACAATGAGAAAGGAGATCATTTTCATGAAAGAAGGTAGTAATTTGATCCTTCATTAAGCTTTCTATAATTTTTGCAATGATTGGCAAAATGGATATAGGACGATAATTGTCTTCAGAATTTGGGTCACCTTTCTTGTATATAGGGATTACCTTAGCAACCTTTAAATTATCTGGAAAGATACCTGTATCAAAAACATTATTTATTAATTTAGTTATTGGTAGAATGAGAATATTTATTGCGTATTTGATTAATTCACTAGTTAAGCCGTACACATCACGGCATTTGCTGTTTTTGATTTTATTTATGGCATCTCTTACTTGTACGATAGACACATTTTGAAATATAAACGGACGAGTAAAGGAAATATTAAAATTTAACGAATTTCTGTTAGTATTCGGCAATGAAAGTAATAAATTATCTGCAACAGTCACAAAACGTTTGTTAAGAGTATCACAAGGAATGTTGCATTTTACATTATTGGAATTTACATTTCTTTCCGAGTTAATTAAATTCCATATTCTTTTTTAATAATTAGAAGACGCGTTAATATAGTTGTCGATTTACTCAATTTTTGTGCGCTTAATTTGTTCTCTATAATACACCCTAAACTGATTACGTTGCTGTTTAGTTGCAGAGCAAGGGAATTTTTTGAATAAAGCGTTCAATAAACACATATGGTCACGTAAATCTGATACATGTTTATTGAACCATTTACCAGTATGTTGTTTATTTGGTTTACTATTTATTTGTGGAAATGCTGCTGAGACACACTGTGTATCCTTAGTTGTGTTTAAATACCCCCAATTAACATTATCTAGCATATTAAAGAATTGTATTTTACCTATCTTTGTAATTGGTTGATACTTGTTAATAGGAGTATTCACCGATGAAATTTGAGGCCAATTAACAGAAATGGATATGCCAATATGGTCAGAAATATTGGCATTGAAAGGACTAATGTTTATATGTCTCTCATCAAAATTTATAAAAACGTTATCAAGACAATTTTGTCCTCGTGCATTAAACCTGACAATATTTAGTAAGTTATAACACCGTAATGAATCACGCAAATCAATTGTTTTATTATCATCCCCTTGGTGAAAATTTACATTTAAATTAATTAATAAGATTAAAGGATCAACGAGAATTCAGCAAACGCAAAATGGTCTGTCGGAATCCCAAATCGACTATGCCGTAACTAATGTTGACAACTCTACATCATATAATGTCAACCTAAATCTTTCAGACCATTTAGGCCAAATAATAACTCTCAATACACGAAAGCAAAGCAAAAAGGACACCCATAAGGGTGTAACGAAAACATACAGGCAAACTGGGCAAGAAAATATTAATGAATTAAAATTCTATCTTCGCAAAATCAATTGGGATTTTGTCGAAACAGGGGACGTTAATACATCCTATGATATGTTCATCGAAGAATCCTTACATAATTTTAACATTACATTCGCAGTAGTATCCAGAAAATTATTTATTAAAAATAACCGAAAATGGATAATAAAGGAAACTCTTTAGTCAAGTAGAAATTTGAAAGATCTATTTAAATTCAAAAATGACTTGAAGTCTGATGAAATTCAAAATATATATAAATTAGAATGAAAACGGCACAAATTATTAATCGAAGAAACTAAAAAGGACTACACAGAAACTCAAATAAATTCCGCATCCAATAAAATAAAGAAAATCTGGACCTTAGTCAATAATGAGCTAGAGAGGAAAGAAAGCAAAACAAATATCGCTCTTAAAAATACAGACGGCATAATAGTACAAAAACCACCGGAAGTAGCTGAAACCTTTGGTTTGTATTTTGCAGATATCGCCATGAATAAATTAAGAGAACATTTTGGTGGAAACATAACAAGGGAATGTACTACATCTACAAGGAACCCTCAAGCTATAATGTTTCTCGAACCCGTTAGCTCAAAAAATACTATGGATACTAGTCTTAAAAACAAGAAAAGCAGCGGAAGTGACGAAATCACCACAAGAATTGTGAAAGGCGTAACAAATGAACTCCTTAAGCCTCTTGTATATTTAATAAATTTAATATTTGAAATTGGTGTATTCCCCAATGGTCCCAAATTGCTAGACTTATCCCCATCCATAAAAAAGGTTCCACTTTCTACAAATCAAACTATCAGCCAGTATGCATTCTTAATTTGTTTTCAAAACTCATCGAAAAAGTGCTGTTGGCCCAATTGTGAAAATATATAAATAAATTTAACATACTTGAAAACAATCAACATTGATTTCGCATGGAAAAATCTACAGAAACAGCCAGCACAGACCTTCTACAAGAAATTAATACAGAATTGGACTAGTTACTATTGGTCCTCAGTTTGTGCGCGATAAACTAAATGCAATAGGCATACGTGGCGTAGTAAATAACTTATTAGTGTCATTCTTAACAGATAGACAATTGTATGTTGAAGTAGATAAGAAAATATTTTGAACATATCCAATAAACACGGGTGTAGTGCAGGGTTTATCATTAGGATCAGTGTTATTTTTATTGTTTATCAATGATCTTGTGGAACACTTAAGTGAAGGACATATATTATATAAGTAAATACTGTGAAATCCCAGTTATCTGAGTGGTGCAATAAAACTAATCTACTTCTCAACAGTGATAAAACAGTAGAGATTCAGTTTTATAATAGAAAAGTTCCAGATAATAGATTAGAAGACGGACAAGTAACTAACAAACTAAATAGTGTTTATTATGCCATTCTAAAATTAAAATGAATGCTGTCCACAAGATCATTGATAAATATATATTATGCATTAGGATATTTGTATTTAAGTTACAATATATTGATATGGGGCAGAGAAGATGTAAGAAGATTGTTTATTTCGCAAAAGTGTATAATTCGATTAATCTTTAACATAAAAAGAAAGGAGATATGCAAAAATGTATTCAAGATGAACAGCAAACTAACTTAAGTATCAATATATATTTACAAATCTGCGGTTTATGTGTTTCAAAACCTGGATACTTTTGCTACAAACGGTGACTATCATACTTATTATACCCGAAATAGAAACAACCTTTGTATTACACGTCATAGCAGCACTTTGTACGAGAAATCTCCTAAATACTATGGCCTATTAGCTTATAATAAACTACCAAATAATTTGAATTAAGGAATTAAAAATATTAAAACATTTAAGAAAAAGCTGAAAGAATTTCTGGTACAAAAATGCTATTACTCGTTTAATGAATTTATCAATGATCATCTTTAAATGATATTCGATAAATAACATTTTTATATTCTCGCTTATTTTATACACGTGACAAATATAATGTTAATATTATTTCATTTCATGTTTATTGTTAATTCAATAATTTTATTTATTTATTTTTGTGACATATATTGTACATCCGCCATATGTTATATCTGTGTTATAAATTCAATGTATATACATTGTAAGGTGGCAAAGTAAATAAATCTAACTCTAATCTAAAATCTAAATCTAATATAGTCACGAGAAATAAAAAATATAAGTGATATAAAATTTTTATGTGTTTTCTTTATTTAAAAATCGAATATGTACCACGAAGTAAACGCCTCCAAAATTCAAGAATTGGTTTTATACTAATTAAGTGCAAATTATTTTTAACACTATTTTCTATATCTTTTGTCATGCTGTTGCAACAATTTCTTGATATGTTTTTTGATTGAGTGTCGTCGGCATATTGCTTACATATTACTGCAAATTATAAATATTAAAGGCGATAATATGCCACCATGTTGAAGTCTAATATCAATTACCTTCCTGTCAGAGGCATATGAAACATTATTTTCCTTATGGTTATCTCTAGTTATTTCTATGTACTGAATACGATTCTGTAGCTAGCTCTCAACTAAGTTAATAGTGGATGTTGTATACCGTAGGTCCAAAATTTCTTTATTAGTAATTGATGGTTTACTGTGTCAAATGCTTTGCTAAAGAAAGCTGAAAAATACTACTTTTATGCCATGGTCGAGATATTCGACTATAAATTTCACAGTTTCACGTAAAGGTGTATTAGTACTTCGACCTTCTCTGAAGCCGTGATGGGTTTTTGATATTAGCCGATTGTTTTCTGTTACTTTCATTTTCATAGCTTCATCTATGGCTTTTGCAAATATAGACACAATGAAAATGCTGCGATAATTTTCTGGAGTTGTTGGGTCATCTTTCTCAAGTATCGGAACTACTTTGGCCACTTTTACCGCTTCTAGATATTTTCCCGTTTTAAATAAACAATTAATAATATTAATATAATGGATGAGTTGGCAGTTCCGATACATATGATAATATAGCACATTGCCTGGGATTTTATCGGGTCCTACAGATCTCTTTTTAGATAAAGATTTTAATATATCGTTTATCTCTGTATGCGTGATTTCCGAGACCCTTATCTTGGGTTCGAACTCATTATATTCTATCGTATTGTTAATTGATAGTTCCTTTATAGAGATAATAAAATACTTATTGAAATCATTTGCTATCCTTCTGTGATAATTGTGTTATCTACATTTAACTTATTTATTTAAGTTTTTGGTTTACTATAATTTAATTACCATCCATGCCGCTTTTGTAATATTTTATGAAGTAGTCATCACATTTCCATTAAACTGTTTTCTCGCATCTTTCAATTTTTTGTTATTTATTTTAGGTCATTATATTGTAGATTTTACATTGTGTATGTTTGATAATTTATATAATCAGTGCAAATTTTTAACTCTTTTGACATTTCTCTGATATGTATGGTGTAATTCATTGTATAGTTTTTTTTAATTTGATTTATATAATACTATAACCTTGGGAAAAGCCAAGTCAAATGCTTAAAAACACTTATTATATTTTGTATCCACATTGGCCGCCTGGATAATAACATATTCTACCAGTATTCGCTCTACAAATATTGGTAAAATAGTTTAAGATTATCTTAAGTAAATGAGTGTTTCTTAAGATTTTTTTGTTTGCGTTTGCATACCTACATCGATCTCCAAGATTATTGCATCATGATCAGAAAATTCTGTATGTACAATACGACTGCACATGCTATTTGAACAATTGGTGAATATGTTGTCAAGAAGATTCAGTCTGGGTGTTGCTTTAAAGACCGTTTATTTTAGTCCAAAAGAGCCTAATAAGTGATTTGTTTTATAGTGTTGAAAAGCGTCATTGTTGTAAATTTACGAAAAGTTTCGTATTTTTAAATATTCAAAAAAATCAATTATAATTTACTCTAAGAGTATAGCTACTTTGTAAATAAAGGTATTCATTTATCAAAGTTTTATAAATGACAACAGGAAATGATGTAGGAATATGTTGAGGTTAATACATCTTAATAATGCTTACTGAGGCTTGTTTGTGTATTACATAAAGTGCTCTTTTGAAAATTTATTTTACTAGTTTAAAATAAAATAAAATTGACTTTAGACAGCCAGTATTGATATTTTTTAACGTAAAATATTTTTCAACGTAAAATATTTTATCAAGACTAATAACTTCTAATAGGATTGTTAATGTTTTATTTTAATATCACTTACTTATGGTTTAGTACGTATACTGTACATTTTACTAGAAAAATAGAAAACATTGCTGTTATAAAATGTACCCAATAACCTTTAAAAATATGTATTTATTTGTAAATAATAAAATTCATATATTGGTATGTAACATTTTGTGTTTACAATTTAAAATTTTAATTTGATCGTATACAAAATATATAACCATGGGCATTTGATCAAGCCCATTCTTTCATTTCTATTTTAAATATAGCATAACTTCATGGTAATAAATAAATGACGGAATGATAGGAAACATTGATTGATATTTATGGTATGGAATAAATATCGAATGGATGGAAATGTATGCAATGAGCAACAACCGAAACCCTTTCGCAGCCGAGTTTTCGGCGGTGGCGGTGGCAATCACTGCGCGACCGGATTTACAAGTCAAAATAGCACAAGGGGGGAAAGTTTTCAATATATTGCTGCACCGACAGAACCCCCACCCACCGACAGCCGAACATTCAGCTACATGCAATCGATATATTCGGCATGTGTGTGTGTGTTTATGGCCTGTATATCCTAGATTTATGGTTATACGCCAGTCACACCGTTTCTGGGTTAAGTGCCGCACCAACCTACCGAATATCAGAAGTCTTCAAGAAGAGGAGAAAGAGGGGTCGGAAATGAATATGGACAAGAGGTTGTGCGGAAGAGGAAAGGTGGGCGAGGGTCGTGAATTTTGAATTGGAAAACTTTTCCTTTGCTTTATTACCAAATGACATATATTGGATATCCGCTGCTTCCTCTATCTGAGACTCATAAATATTTTTATATCTAAACTTCCGATACATCTCTATCTCCTTACGTATCCTCCCTTCTAAAAAATAAATTATTCTGTATAAATCTTTCAATTATACCTCACTTTAAAATATCTGGTTAAACGGAATTTTCTTCGGGTGCACCACAGATCATTCACCATCATTGCTCGCCCGCTTACCTTCAGCTTTTCATATCCACATATATTAATTATAAACTTTCAACTCGCAGACTTTCTTACCCCGACAACTTTGCAGAACTTTCCGCACGTAAAACGTTCAAGAACCACTCTCGGTATCAGTTACGATGCAAAGTATAATTGCATCAACTTAATTATACTTTTCTTAAAGTTTTACAAGCCCATACTTACACACACAAATATATTATCATAGTTATGATTATAATTACTTAATAGTAACTAACTTTTAATTATGTTTGATGTAATTACTTAAGACATTTAATTGTTTACTCGATGTATAACTTACTAAAATGTTGAAAAGTATATATATATATATATATATATATATATATATATATATATATATAAATATGTACGTTTATGTTTATTAATTTCTTTATCAAATTAGTTTTAGAAAAAAAAAAACTAAACTTACAATAAATTATAAATTGATTGGAATTGAATATATCTCTGCTACACTTTATAGCATTTGAATTAGAATATAATTTCTCAAATACAATCAATTATCTTCAACAAATATGTAGCTTCCAATTAGATGGGTAAACGCTTTCAGTATTGTATACATTTCGACAGGCTACGTGCATACCAATTATGTATCAGGAGGTCATTGCAAATAAACTTGCCGACCGGCCTGCCCATTGTCGATTGTGTCATCGGTATATCAATATAATCATTATACAAAGATAAATAATTTACCATGCAGTAATACCCCAATAGTATTTTCCGGCTTAATAATGATTAAGCACATTTGCCAGATCACGGATTATATGCTAATTCATGCAAATTGAAAAGTCACTTACTTATATACTTTGATGAGTAAATTAGGTTTAATTTGGTTACTAATATAAATCACAAAATCACATTTTATTAAATTAAATAAGCCTTAGATAATTGTATTTCATCAATAAAATATGATAAAAATAGCTAGTTTCTTTGATGATGCAATAAAAAAACTAAATAAGTATTTATATCGACAGTGTAAATTAAATAACACAAGTCAAAATATTATCAATATTATTTAAACCAAATCTTGGCAATTATTACTAAAATATATATTGATAAATCTTTAATCTATCCATTTTGATATGTCAAGTTATAAAACTCAAAACAAAGATGTTCGTTTGCGTACGAATAAGAATTATTCTCTTCAGGTTTTATTTACATTCGACGCCCTAGGAAATAAAATAAACGTATTCAGATATTTTATAGGTTTCTGTATATGAAATTCATGAGCCTTATACACAGGATATTTTGCTAATGTGAAGGATTGGCTGTACCATCAATTCCTGCGATCAAAATATGATGAATGAACACAAAATATTTATATCCAAAATTCCACGATTCATGCTATTGTATGTTATTATTAGTGCTATTCATCCAAGACTGAAATAGTATTTATTGTGCAAAAGAAACATTAAGCTATTATATAAAAATGCTTATTTAGTTTTTAATGTTTAAATTTTAAAAAGATTTTAATTGTACAAAAAACCTCTCAAATATATATTTGGTCAATGATATTTAAAATATTTATTTTTTATTTTTTTATTTATTAATAGTTATGATTTACATAGACAAATATGATTAAAATGGCATGATCCAAGATTGCGCCTTATCGTCATTAAATTTAACGTAATCTCCTGTTTTGTTTGAGGCAATTTCCCAACCAGTAAATAACCAATTCAATTAGCAAACCCTTGACCATGTATTTTATATAAAATATTTTAACACTTTTCTTTACTGCTAGAAAGAAATAAAGTCTACTATCGCCAACTCAACAATTGCCTTTTATTCAAATCACCCTACGTCACAAAAGCTACCAACATATCACTCTATGATATATCAAGCCTTTACCTTTCCTCTAACTACAAACAAAATAATTTCAATTCATATTGATAATCAATCTTATTCATCAGTTATTCAAAATTTAATAAATACGTCATACTCAACAGATTATTTAATGCAAAAGATAAGATCTACTTTAAAAAATCTGACGTGATTGAGATCATAAGTTGTTTAGAAAGCAATAGCGTATATATAGGTTAAACAGGAACAAAGTGCATCAACTCGATTTTCCCAACTATTTGTACATTTCGTGTCAATCAAGATTGCTGCTGCTTTTTAAATCACTGTTTAGAATGCTAACCAATTTCTGGATGTAATTAATCTATAAATCTTGCATAATTGTAAGCTTAATATCCCGCAGTCACTGGAAATTTCAGATTTTAATCTACTTTTTGCGATAGATTTTTGTACATTATATTTAAGCAGGGATTTTTGTCATGCTGATTTTATTCATTACAAATAATAATATAAAATAATAAAAATATTACATTCGATTATTTATTTTATATAAAATTCAAAATTATAATAATTAGAATAAACACGAAAACACTTCGTAAATCAACAACAATGAGTCTTATTAAGACTACAAAATAAATCACTTATTGAAACAACTACTGCTCTAGCTAATACCTCGACAGACATTGAATGATATAAAAGTAATTTGCGTGTTACCAATAGCAAGGCTATCAAAGCAACACTAGTTTGAACATATTTACTTCTTTGAAATAAACTAAACGTATACAATTTATGTTAAATTATAACGTATGTTCTCCCCGCTATTCAATGCGTTATAAATTTGGTGTTAACTGTAATTTAAAATATTCATTGTTTGATAAGCTGAAGAAACTATAGTAACAAGTGTTATTAAAAAGGTGATATAAACAAAGTTATTCGTTATATTTTGAAACATAAATACTGTTAATGGAATAATTAACTATGTTAATGTAGGGGTTGTAATTGTTTAAAAAACATTTCGTTTGGATACACAATCGATTAGATCACGGCCAATGAAAGTCATCCTATAAGATGCAAATAACGCAATAAAAATTCTTCAGAATTTACAGAAGAAACATTAAAAAAATTCTCGATCAAGAGTGTTCGTACTCCGAGTCAACTTGAATATGATAAGCAAATCAGGTCTCAATTCTTGCGCGGACAAAACAATACGCCAACAATCGTGCCCGACAGATAAGTACGAACTATGAAGTATTTTTTCAAAATGTGCGTGTTCAAAAATGTGTAAAATGTGAAACTTGTCTAAGCGAAGACATCCTTAATTCTGAATTATTTTCTGATAATTACGTCGTATTCAGGCAAGCTCACATTGCAAAAAAAGATGGTAGAGTGTTAATTGCTGTCAATAGAATATATTGTTGCAGTCGGATTAATGTGGACTTATAAAACGTGTCCTGCGCTGAATTAGTGTCCGTAAACATTGTTATAATAAATATTAAAATTTATATATATTTATACCACCGTTTATTTAAAGTAATTGATAATTGCATTGGCTTATATGATAATGTTGCACTTACAGATGCTCCTCTACAAAAAGATACTTTCTGCAAAAGGATACTTCGATTCAGCTATTAGTATTATATCTAGTAAAGTACATAGTGAGGTTAGTTTTGTAAAAGAAGAAATCACCCACCTCTTGGTTTTAGTCTAATATTAGAATCACATCATTAGAATCACTTAAGCAGCTTTCCTAGTAATAACGGAATAGACATTTATTCTTTTAAGAGAGCATATTTTCTAAAACTTCACACATTGTTTACTGAATGTGACTGGAAGATGTTTTATCATATAATAACTCAAATGTAACATGTTTATTATACTAAAATATACTCAATGTTTGGTAAATGTGTTCCTAAAAATACACATTCTTCTAGTTAAACATTATCCCGTTTGGTCAATTAAAATAAAAAAATCGTTATTGCAAACTTTTGCATAGAAGTAAAAAAAAAATATTATCAATGTTCAAATAGAAATACGTTACGTAGTGGCGAAAGATTATGAAACATTTATTGTTAAAGTCGAAAAACCAATTAGAGATAATCCAAAAACAATTTGGTGGTTTGTAAAAACAAATACAGTAGAATCAAAAATCTCAGGTATATTATTGTATGATGTCAATAATATACCGAGGATAAACTATTAATTTAAATATTATATCTGATGAAGATATTATAAATGCAAAAACATTATCAAAAAATAACTATACATCTGGATCCGATAAAGTACTAGTTATTATCCTATCCTTAGAGACTGGTTATCAAGAAATTCTGAAGTAAATAGGAATATTCCATCAGGGTTTGACTCTGAAAAATGTGATTCCTATACTCAAAATTAAGTGCATTTTTACGTTTGTGTCTATTGATACATTTTGGTATTCAATATGTAGAATATCTAGGTTTCCAGTCACAGGGATTTATAGCTTCTAGCAGGATCCATCAAGGCTTAAACCTTAGGTCCTTACTTTTTATTTGTTATATTAATCAGTAGTATAAACTAATATTTTAAGTTAAATTATTTAGAACCATTTTATCACAACAGGATTGCTATATTCTACAGACTGATCTTTTAACTATATACCGCTGATGCATTAAAAATTACCTTCTGCTAAATGTGAATAAATATAAAAATATATCTTTTATTATACTTAAATTATCTTAGCTTAATTACAACTATATATTAAGTGCAAATTATTCAGAACCATTTTATCGTAACAGGATTGCTCTTTTGTACAGTGACCTATGATGATCTATTATTCATATTTTATGTACAAAGTTTAAGCCCCGTAGAAAGATTAATTCAGTATTAGATTTGTATAAAATGATGAATGGAATTATTAATGATCCAAATTATTTATACTTAATTACCGTATATGTGCCCTTAGTTAGATGTAGAATCCTTAAATATTTCGGTCTGTAAGAAGTCGAACCACATTTCATTTAAATTCTCCATTAACAACAATGTTTAGATTATATAATTATATCTAATATAGTACTGATATAATTGGCGTTTCATATAAACTGTTTAAAATAAACTATGTAATATCTTTACTCGCTAATGGATTTATTTATTTTATTGTAATTTTTTCGCTGTAATTGATACTGTAACTATCTGTAATTTATTCCAAATGGATTTAATAAATATATCTAAGCTAGAAATTGACAATATTTATTATTTATATGGTACTCTTGATGAAACGAATTTATATCATTTGGTAATTTTAAATTAGAACACTTTTTATGTTTCATAATTCATCAAGGGATTAAAAATGTTAACTCAACATATATCAGAAAAATTAAATGAAACATAACAGGTGTTCTAATTTAAAATTACCTAATGTTATTTCTTATGTAGATTATTCTAATACCTATCTTTTGTTTTAGAACTATATCTTGTTTTATTAATATTCATTGTACATTATATTTAGATGTTACATTTTGCTGTGTGTGGAATTCTTTTCTTTTGGGAAAATAAATCTATTAATATTATTAATTGAAGTCACTAATTAGATACTCCATATTTTGTTCAGTTCGCCAATCATAACAACGAATTCGAGCTTCCTAAACAAGTAAATTTTTGATAAATTGAGGGTAGAGTCATTGTCTTGGATGTCTCATCAAGTGATTTAATAATATACTTATTTGGTGGAGTTGAAGTCAAATGCTTTAAAACCGATTGTAAAGTAGATACAATATATACAAATTTTTCCGCGTGAAGGAGATAATCAGCATTCATACCGTTCCATTGTCGGAGATTCTACAGCAACGACAGTTATTTGCGTCCTATCCACGTTTTACCTTCTATTTTACCATTTAGAATCAGTCGTTGCAATTCATATCTAGGTTCTCTGCATAGGTCTCCGAAGTATTCCAGTTTTTGGCGTTTGACTGTCTGTAATATTAGTCTACCGTGGCTTATTCTGTGAAGAACTTCTTTGTTGTGGGTTCTGCTTGTCCACGGCAATTTAATGTCTCTTCTGGTGAGTGTCCATGTTTTACAATCGAAGCACCGATAAAATGTAACTCCTAAGTAGTTAGGCAGAGTAAATAAGTTGTTAATACGTGTTTTCGTTTTTGAAATGCTGGTCTGGCACGTTCAATTCGGCGAGGGATCTAGCATCCCAGTTATTTAAATTTCTGAACCTTTCCAATACGATCCCCATTTGCTCCATACTATTGAGCCTGAATACATTTTGTAAATTACCATGTATTTATTTTGGATTAATGGTTAATGCCCACTCTTCACAGGCATTGTCTATTCTGCCCACTAGTTCTTGAAGTTCACAAGCGGATTCCGTTAGGATGTCAGTATTGTTTGTGAAGCGGATATTTTAAATCGTTTATCCTCCTTTAATCCTCGTTTGATATTAATTGGTTCAGGAATATTGTAGTTTGCACTGATATAAGCTGATTGGTTCCAATATAAATTCCGTATCAATCAGATGTCCTTGTCATCTAGTTGGATTTTTTTGCATCGTTATAGTAGCTTGGAGTCTTGGACTCGAACGAAAGCTTTCTCGAAGTCAATAAAGCATATCTAATTCATTATAAGTAGTTGTTTTTAATTTGTTTTGGCAATAAGTTCAATAAAGCATATATGCACCAACCTATTAAGCTCCTGGATTCGTTGGAGTACCGTTAACATCAAGAATAATGCTTTCTTAGTTCCAAGGAAACAGGAATGCTCTTGACCCAAAGCATCTTTACATTTGATGTTGATTCTACTATCTAATATGTGCACTAATAACTTGTTCTTATTAATCTATTAAGCCAGTAATTTTCGCACTTCTTAGCATTTAACTTTTTAGGATACGGAAGAATAGTTTACTTCAGCCAATCCTATGGAATGTGTCCCGTATCGTACACCTGATTAAAGAGCACTGTTATTTCTTTTATGTTGTTGAGTTTGAGCCACTCATCAAATATTTTTTGGGACCACTGGCTTTGTTGTTCTTAGCCTGATTGCGAGATTTTTCTACTTGAGTTGTAAGAATGCACAGGCCGGTTTCCGCTTTCAGAGTTTGTTAAGTGGGTCTGTTGTTTTCATATGTTTTCCATTCTGCCATTATTTCACCTGGCTGTGTTATTAACCACTCTTAATTATTTGTCAGAGTTGGTATGCTGTTTCTTATGTACGCACCTAAAATTTCTCTGATAATATTGTGAGTTTGAATTCATTGTCCTTCCTTTGCAGCAGTACTATTTTATTGCAATATCTTCTCATTCATGCTTCCTTAACATTTTTGATTTCCAGTTTAGTACTTCTGTGTTTCTTTCTGTACTCAGCTTCATTGCGTTCTTCAGGGCTCTTCGTGTCTCCATGAGGTTATTTTAATATTTAAAACCATTGTATCAAGTATCAACTATATATTTAATCTGCATTAACGTGTGATGTTCCAAAAACTTGTTCATCATCAAAGTAAAAGCTATATTGGATGTACATACATAATTGATGGGTTACATCTTGGAAAAGACTAAGAAAGATTAATAATTAGAAAAACATGAAAACATTTTATAAATCTACAACAAAGGAGTCTTATTAAGACTACAAACAACAAATTACTTATTGAAATAACTACTCTGGCTAATACCTCGACAGAAATTGAATCATACATTGAAATAAAAATGGTTAAGTGTATGTTCAAATAGATTGTGAGTAAAATATGGTATGTCATACCAGTGATTAAAAAATAAGCTTAGATTTGTATACATTATTCAAGTGTTAAATACTGTTTGAATTTACTTGTTCAATTGTATTTCCGCATATCTGAATTAACTCGTATTCTTAGGAACAACCCTTCATTTAAAGTCAACAATATTAATTTTGCCAGTAACCTCAGCTTGTCTTGGACGATGAGATATTACAATGACGATACTCAATATTACTGATCCTTCCTTTTATTTAAGCAGAGCCTTCAACAGGATTTCACCCTTTCATAATAAAAAAGAAAGTTTTTATTTGTGTATTTATTTACTTATTAGTACTTTAACAAACTTGCTTTATAAAAATAATTCAAAATACATAAAACAGTAAACAAAACGACACAAATAATTTTGCCAGTAACCTGAAAGGCGGAGTTCACTCTTGAAGAATGTTCTTCCACTCTAACCTGTCGGCCCTCTCCTCCACTGCGTCATTATAGATGAACTCAGCTTCAGATACATATATTTTAAAGCTTATTTTTTTCAATAAATAGGTAAATTTAGAAAATTTTGTCACATTGACAATTGTTTAATTTTTTTATTGTTTTTAAATTTAAAGGAAGGTTGTTCATTGGAATTGTGGCAAGGGTAGTTTGGATTCGAACCGATGCCCCCTCCGACTACAGTCGATTCGCTTACCACTGTACCAACGTCTTTTTTAAAATTTATTCATCTATGTACATGGTTTTATTTTCCGTAAATAAAATATTATTATAATTAATATTTAATATATTTTATTTACTATGGTTAGAAAGGTCTGCAATCATTAACATATTAACGTATTATCTGTTCATTTGAAAACACTATTAGTTAGTCTCAAGTTACTAGCGAAAGAAGAAATTATTATCATTATCATTGTAATTCCCACTTCCAAATCTACAATTGGGAAGTTCTTTGATGTGATGTTTATATACAAAGATAAAAAAAATGAACTAGCTGTCTGATAAAATCTATTAAGAAGTAAATCGTAGAAATTGTAGGAAAACGAAGATTCTTTATTAGCTTCGCTTCTCCTGCTTACAAAATTTGAAAAAAAACTTAACAATACACGATATACATACATTTTAACATATAAAAAATACAAATAATTTAGGACACAGGAGTCACGGGCGGAGTTCACTGTTAACCAATGGTCTTCCATTCAAAGAAATGCACAACGGTTTTCATACTTCTCGATCTATTTTCTATAGCAATATCACCAAGAAAGACAAAACGAAACATAGCAAATTTCAACAAGCAAGGAAAAGCTTTATTGGACCTGATTATGTCAAGCAATTAAACATGAGTTATTTACTTTGGAAGTAAATCTGGAACAGGAAATGTACATTGCCTGTATAATAGATGACAACGGTTAGCTTAATGGACTGGCGGTAGACATCTACGACAAGGAAATCATCAAACTAGAATTCGAAAAAAATGTCAGAAATAAAAGAGAAACTGTACATCAGGTAATTAAAGAAAATAATCATCCAAACGAACATCATAATCAACAACCAGCAGGATAATATTAATTCTCTAAAGCAACAATTAATGTTATTAAATAAAATGTTTACTTTAACATCATGCACCCCATCTACCAATGAAGGAGAAAGGTGTCAACCGCAACCTATAACCGACATAACGTCATTGATTCCTACGACCGAGCAAATTTTAGACATTTTCATCAAACGTGTGAGTAATAAGCTGAACAAAAGAGAAACCTATCTAAATTAGACACTGTGTCTCTAAAAAACAACATAATATATAATGTGACTGGGATACATTCTAATAATATCAGTCACGTCTTAATAGGCACCAGAAGTGAAAAAAATGGTATCATGTCGGTAAATCCAAACAGGATTATAATGAAGAGAAATTATGTGCCCTATTAGCAATAATATTTCCTAATGTTTAATTTAACATTGAAACATTTGAACGAATGGACCGTATAGCACAAGAAAAATACAACTGTTTAAGATTGGCATCCCAAAAAGTATTGGCGACATATTATCAAATCCCAAGCTATGGTCTGCATGGATAATTATAAGCGAGTCTATATTTTTTCGTAAACAACACCATAAAAGAAGATACAACTCGCGCAGCAGTGGCAGAAGATATAAAGTGGAAAATAACAATATACTTCACCATTAAGAATAACCATGATACAAATCAACTTCAGAAGCATTATAAATAAGAACCTAAACGTACTACTGAAAGAACCAACTATCCAACTCTTATAAGTATTTGTGAGCACTGGTTATCTGATGTTGAAATAGTTCATTTTCATGTAAATATAATTTAATATAGTGTAAATTTCTTTTGTAGATGACAATCTAAAGGTGGAGGAGTAAAGAATGATAATTATGCAGCCAGGAGCTATAATATGACAGGACGATTCCTCGAATCAATTTACACTAAATATACTTAAAAATACAGAAAAGCAAAAATAATTATCAACAAGAAATAAATATGTACAATAATCCAAATGAGGCGAGAATCCTAAAATAACATGTTGTAAATACATACATATACTCAAATAAACAATACTATATATTCACACATACAATAATTGTAATTTATCTAGAATTAAGTACAAATAGACAAATCAACAAACTTAAGGCTGTTTAAACGATTCAAAAGACGAACTATAAATAAGAAAGTTAGGATTGGTGCATAATTTATTGTAAAATTCCATTATCCTACTAATTGGATTATTACTTCCATAGTTTGTAGTATGGAGAGGAATTCGAAACGGAAAAGTATTACGGGTTATTCTTATCAGGGAAAAATTAAAATCTAGCAAGTATGGACAATCCATTATAGCATTTATTAATTTAAAACCAAAGCATCAATCAAGCATAACTCTTCTATAATGCAGAGATTTTAAATTTAAAGTTATTAACATTTCGGAATGGCTAAATTCAGATCGTAATTTTCCAAGCCTGAAAGATGTCAAAATTAAAAATTTACTTTGGATCATCTCTATTTTATTAGATGTATTTTTATAATAAGGATTCCATATTATGGAACAATATTCTAATTTAGAACGTACTAATGTAAGATATAAAATGTTCAATGTGTTAATACTAAAACCAGCGGAAAACCGTTTAATACAACCAAGAACTTTAAGAGCTTTATTACAAATAATGTTGATATGTGATATAAAAGTTAGCCGAGTATCAAAAATAATACCTAAATCTTTAACTTCTGTTACCGATTTCAATTTAGAACCATTAATAAAGTATGAAAATTTTAGTAAATTACCACTAGAAAAAGAAATATAACAGCACTTATTAATATTAAGGTCAAGATTATTATTTGTGCACCGCCTTGAAAGGTTATTAATGTCATCTTGTAAAGCATTGCGATCATTCTCATTGCGAATTACTGAAAATAACTTTAAATCATCGGCGAACATCAGGAATTTTGAAGTATTATTAAAACATTTGCCTATCTGATTTATGAACAATAAAAATAGAATAGGTCCACAATGAGAACCTTGCGGGACGTCAGAGGTTACATTTATTGAATCAGAAATATAATTATCAATTTTTACATATTGTTTGTGATCACATAAAAAACTACGAAACCAACATACAACTATATCACTGAAGCCATACGCAGTAAGCTTAGGTAACAACGCACTATGGTTAACACGATCAAAAGCTTTCGAGAAATCAGTGTAAATTGCATCAATCTGATATCCACTCTCGAAAGCACGTAGAATAAAATGCTGATGTGATAAAAAATTAGTTATAGTAGATCTACCTTCAACAAAACCATGCTGCTCTTCATAAATACTGCGTTTGTAAGTCCACAGCACTTCGAAACTAAATAGTCCAGCATTTTAGGAATAGTCGACTGCAGGGTAATACCTCTGTTATTGCAAACATTATCTCTAACTCCATCTTTAAACAAAGGATTAATAAAAGATTCCTTCCATATGTTCGGAAATGTACCACTAGATAAAGAACATTTAAATAAAGTAAGAATAGGTAATGTAAGAGAAAACACACATCTTTTTAAAAAATAATGAGGCAAACCATCAGGACCAGGAAATACAGAATCATTTAAATTACTTAGATAAGTAAAAATGACAACGGAATTAATTGAAAGCGACTCAAGGCAGAGAGACTCAACACATTCAGTTACTTCAGGAGAATCAGCATTACGATACACTGTTGAAAAGTATTTAGCGAATAAATTTACACACTCGTGTCCATTATTACTAACAACACCATTGTAACACATTTGTTTAGGAAACCCACGTATCCTGATGCAATCATTAACATATTTCCAAAAAACCTTAGGGTTACGTTTGACATTCAATTCCACATTGTTAATATATTTATCATAGAGGGACTTACTTAAATTTGCACATTGAGCTCTTAGAATTTTAAACTCATCATAATCCTCAAAACTGCCCGAGGCTTTAAACTTAGCATGTGCCTTTTTCTTATTTTAGATTAGTTGGATTAATTCACTATTAAACCAACGTGGATATGATGAATTTCTCTTACGCTTTACCGAAACAAACAACTTAAGACCTTCATTAATGACGTAAAAATTATTTACAGACATATTTCAATCTGGATTACTCAAATGGGATTTCCAATCCACAGATGCTAAATAAATGTTTAATGACCCATAATCGGCACGTTTAAAATCAAAATAGTAAAAATCAGTGAATAAAAACTGATGATCAATTAATAAATTAAATTTTATACTATAAGCACTGTGATGAGTACTATTTTTGAACAAGGGATCAATTGATTTCGAAATCTCTAATCTGTAATATTGGATAAAACGTAATCGAGATAAACGCCGCGGTCGTTAGGAATCAAATTGCACTGTCTCAGATTATTAAATGCTAAACTTGTTAACGGTGGAGTGGAAGACGTCCTCGTGACGGACTGTCAAGGAAATAGCACCGGCGGTACTTTCTGGAACCAACACGCACTGGAGGCGGCCCAGGGGTCCCTGGCGAGGCCCACCATCGATTAGCAGCCGCAGGCTTCGATTAAACAGTTTCCCGTCGGTGATACTTGCTTGAGCTTCCACGCCACGTCAACGTATGGGCACCGGCTAGCTGTGAAACAGAGTAAAAGAACAAGAGAAAAGTGTGTAAATTAAAACATGGGGCCTGGAGAAGAAGAAAATATATTACAACAGAATAGACAGAAAATAGACATAGAAAATATACAATATATACAAGAGCAAGGCAAGAGGCTTGAATCGGCAAAGCCGATCAGGCTGACCACCGCTGCTGATGGCAGACGACTGGTGAAGAGCGATGGCCGGAGCCTGGTTTTATACGGTGATCTTGATTACCGCGGCTTTGTTTCGGTCACGTAGGCCCCGCAATTCCGGCAACAGGTAATGATCCTCTTCGCCGAAAAAGGGCCCGACCTATTGTTCCGCACTGGCAGCTGCACATTTTGGAAAATTATCTCGTTTGGATTATTTCAATAATGCGGAATTTATGCAAATTATTATTAGGAGCAATGGGTAGCTCGTAAAATGGATTAAAATATAATTACGCATTTGTTACCATGTTCAGGTAAACTGAACGCCGGTAACAAACGGCCCCGGAAAACGAGATAATTTTGAAAAAGACATGAAATGAAAATAATAGCTGCCAGTGGACGTCTTCGGTGTTGGTGTCGTTTAGGTGTTGATTGCTGATAGGCATAACTGCTCCCGATGACGCTGCAGACCCTTCCGTGGTTGAGATGCAGGGAGATTCGGACATCCTACATCGGATCTGGCGTCGTGGTAGGCAACACTGGCTTTGTGTGGAGATCCTCCCGAAATTAAGGTGTGGATGGCTTGTGGCATCCTTGAGGGCTGCGACGTCTGGTCCGGCCGGGGATGGGCTGTCATCCTGGGTGCACTGGCACGGCGCGAACCAAGACGCTGGTGAACCAGTCCATTGTGGCGGCCACGGCATCGAACGCTGGCGCGGAGCGCGAGGCGGTTGGAGCTGGTATGACGTCAGTCAATGTATTGGGGCCGGTGCATTTCCGTTGTGATAGAGCACTGGGCGGCTGGATTGAAGCTGACGGTGGTGGTTGTAGCCAGTGTGTTGCGACGGTTGACTCGGGTTGAAACCTGGTGGTCTGCCTCTTGCCCTGCGACTACTGGAAGGCGGCCCCGGGTGACTCGGAATCACGGTTAATTTACACAAGATGAAAAATTATTCAAAGAAATTAGAGCATGAGTCAGGGGGTGAGTTTTACTCGGCCACTAGTTGGGAGCCAAATGTTAACGGTGGAGCGGAAGACGTCCTCGTGGTGGACTGGCAAGGAAGTAGCACCGACGGTACTTTCTGGAACCAACACGCACTGGAGGCGGCCCAGGGGTCCCTGGCGAGGCTCACCATCGATTAGCAGCCGCAGGCTTCGATTAAACAGTTTCCCTTCGGTGATACTTGCTTGGGCTTCAACGCCACGTCAACGAATGGGCACCGGCTAGCTATGAAACAGAGTAAAAGAACAAGAGAAAGTGTGTGTAAATTAAAACATGGGGCCTGGAGAAGAAGAAAATATATTACAACAGAATAGACAGATAGACAATAGACAGAGAAAATATACAATATATACAAGTAGGGCAAGATGCTTGAATCGGCGGAGCCGACCAGGCTGACCACCGCTGCTGATGGCAGACGACTGGTAAAGAGCGATGGTCGGGCCTGGTTTTATATGGTGATCTCAGGTACCGCGGCTTTGTTCTTGTCACGTAGGCACGGTAATTCTTGGAACAGGTAATTATCCTCGTTCGCCGAAAAAGGGTCCGATTTATTGTTCGGCACTGGCAGCTGCACATTTTGGAAAATTATCTCGTTTGGATTATTTCAATAATGCGGAATTTATGCAAATTATTATTAGGAGCAATGGGTAGCTCGTAAAATGGATTAAAATATAATTACGCATTTGTTACCACGTTCAGGTAAACTGAACGCCGGTAACAAACTATCTCTTAAACACATATTATTAATAGAAACGGATGCATCAATTGTATCGCATAGAGAACTTTGTATATTATAATCGCCACAAAACATATATTCTAAATTAGGGTAATCTATACAAATTTGATCGATAGTCAGTGTGTGATTTTCATATAACGAAACATTCGAGTTTGGTGAAATGTAAGTTGCACCTATATATGCCCGATAAAACAGTATTGCACATATTTTATCGCATCCGCATTTGGCTTTAGATACGGCCTTAATTACATTTAGACCTTTTAAAAACTTGTTTTGTACATATAAAATGTTTGTCTTCCAAAGTAATTTTTGTCTTAAATAACACCAAGGTAATTAAATGTATTAACAATTGGAATATTACCATACTCAAAGAGGATATAATCCGGTAAGGAATCTCTATGCCTGCTAAATATCATTACCGCCGATTTGCACAGAGATAGTTTTAAACCGTTACCATCTGATCAACTATTCACCTTATCTACAACACTAGTCACTACATCTATTGCTTTCGTAACGTTATTGCTATCGAAGTGAAAACAGAAATCATCAGCGAAGTGTACCGCCTTTACCTGGGTTATATCTAGTTGATGAAGATAATTAGTATAAGTGTTAAATAAAATTGGTGCACCGATCCTTGCATTAAGCCCATGGAAGCCTCCTAAGGTCCAATTAATTAATTGTTGTTAATATAGATTTTCCGATTTACATATTTACGAATTATATTATTAGATACTTTCCCTGAGTTATCACTGTTTGTGTTTTGGTTTTTTTGAAAATTTTAAACCAATTCCTATGACTTTATCTCTAAAAATGTGCATATTGACAGAATCATAGGCTTTGCTGAAATCAGGAAAGAATGCAACTTGGTATTTATTGACTGACAATGAACTTTGGATATTTGTAATCAGGTCAGTTATAGCTTCTATCGTATCTCTCCTATTTCTGAATCCATAGACACTATCATTTCTTAACACCTAACTAAACGTTCATATGTTTTCAAAACGCAAGATTTGTTTTTGTATTTGTATTTAATGCTTTGTTTCTCTTATGATAAATAAATTTGTACAAATGTATAAATAAAAATATGTAAGTACTTATAATTTTGACGAAAGAGATCCGGGGGGAGTTTCACTCGGTAGAATGTTCTTCCACTCCAGTCCAATGCTACATTAGAAGTTCAGTTGATCCTTCTTGCAGATTATTAATTGCCGTTTTGGCTATATTTTGCTTTAAAAAGCATTATTTTGAGTCTGAATTGCGCATATTTTATTTTTATTCTGATGTCAAACATATCTATTTTAAGATGTTAAAAATATAGGCCTAAAAGTTGTAGCCAAGGAACTGTCACTATTTAATTTCTCAATTAACACCACAATAACATTATTCATTATATCCTCACTTTTTCCGTTCATCCACCAATCGTTAAAAATTTCCAATAGGTAATTTACACCCTCTTCAGACAACTGGTATAACATATTATAGGTTATTTTATCAAAACCAGGAGAAGTATTTTTAGAGTGTTTTAATGCTATATTAAGCTCGGTTTTCGTGAATGGCTTCACTATGTCTGTATTGCAAGTTTGCCCTTGTGTTGAGTGATTAAATACATCGGGGTTTATTTTTTCTGAACAGGGAGCTAATGCTCTCTCTTTTTGTTTACGTTTAGTAGTTGCAGCATTTTTTATAGTTAAGAAAATTACTATAACACGGATTCCTTTTGTATTTACTAAGGCTTTTTGTCTATTTTTGATTAGATTATGACATACCTCATCCCACCATATTGGTAGGATCATTTTACCATGACCATTACATTTGCGAGCCATACTAGAATCCGCAGCCCTAGAGATTACTTTAACAAAGGTATTAATATTGGGGATACATTGTAACCCTTGTATTCTGAGTCAATTAATTTTCGAAATTCCACCTATTCCGCTCTTTTTTCACACCACCCTGGTCAAATAGGAACACCATTATTAATTAGACTTGACTTATGCCGGGATAATTTAATTACTATAGAAAAATGGTCTGATCCCAACGTATCATTGTAGACACTATAAGAGCTACTAAGGGCAAGGTTGGCAGCAACTACCGTCAAGTCCAAAATTGAAGTACAGCCATTAGCAGAGATTCTAGTGGGATCCTCTGTGTTAACCACACAATAATTACAATCGTCTAGAGAATCTACAAATTCCGCGCATTCCCTATGCGAAGTTATAGAGCCCCAATTTGCATGATGATAATTAAGTAAGTCTCCGCAAATAATCGAGTTAGTGAGTAAGCTGTGAAAAAGAATTGTCCATTCTGTTTTATTTATTCTGATCTTAGGTGGTCTGTATAGGGCAAACAGACTAGTACTAGGATTTCCATTTAATAATTCAATTCCAAGAATTTATTTTTTAAAATTCCATTACAAGCAACAGATATAGGCTCATACACTATATGAGAGGAGACTAATATAAGAACTCCCCCATAACCATCCCTACGATCTTTTCTAATACAGCAGTGGCGTACCTAGAACTTTTGCCGCCCGGGGTGGTCTCCAAATTGCCGCCCTTCCTAAGTAAACATAAATAAATATATTAAATTAATTTCTCCCGTGGTGAAACATTTTGATCTATAAACTATGAATTAAAACACTTGATATTGTTTCACTGATTTTTTTTAATCGATGAAACAATACTAAGTTTTAATTAATAGTTTATAGTTCATAAATAAATAACTGTAATTGAGACAAACTATAAGTGGGGAACTTTTTTACAATTGGATGCCATATTTAAATTAAGCAGTAACAAAGGAGGCCGCATAAGTACCTATAAATGCAACTTTTATAAAAATACAAGATATCTTTTAAAGGCCACAAGAAACTTAAGGAGGTGGCAGGTAAAAAAAATACCATTAAATATTTTTTATTTTATATTTAAAAATGAACAGGATAAACAAATAAATTGTACACAAATGCGTATGAAAACATATTTATATATTTACTTTTCGAACTTTCATAGTAGAAAAATCGTGTAAAATCCTCTCAAAATTTATGTTATTTGTAATTTCTTGTTCTATGGACAATATTGCAAGATGTTACAGTCTCAAATCACTCATTGTGGAACGAAGATAATTTTTTATCAACTTTAATTTAAAGACAACTAGCGACGCTAATAGCAATTGTTAAAAAATTCTTGGCAAAATTACAATTTTGGGTACAGAATTTTCCAATCTGTAGTGTTGAATAAATTTGAGTAGATCAAGAGAGCCTTCGTCTTTGTCTTTCCAACGTTTTGCCTGTTCTTGTAGTGCAGGTACAGTCATAAAAACCTGGATTCTTTTCCTTTCAATATGGAACTGTTCTTTATCAATATCAATAAAGTCATTTATTTAACATTCAAATTCTTCATTTAGTAGGTTACATAGTATTATACACGAATATTTTCTTGTCCTTGCAACTGATCAAAGCGTTCTTTTATTTCCTTTATAATCCTATTCATAGATAAAAACATGTCTTCGTACTTCTTGTTCTAAGGATAGCCCTACGTCTCGTGAATTTTCCCCACTCATATTTGTTCTCCTTCTAACTTGACGTTCAGTCGTTATCTCCAACTCTTTACAAATTGTTTTGGCTGCTATAACAGCGTTTTGTATTAGCGCATCTCTTTGTTGCATGAAATGGATTTGCAAAGAATTTAGTTTTATATGGCATTGACGTTTAACCCTTTTAATTTCAGGTATTTTTGCACGTCATTAATTTCGGACGGATTCCCACAAATTGAGATAACAGAAAATTTTCTCTCATTTTACCATTTTCTTCTTTAGATGTCAATTTTTCCAAGGCGCTTAAAAAAAGGTGTTGTTTTACTCTAGTTACTGCTACTGCTCTAGCGCTCAAGCGAGTTACTACGCTACCTTTAATAGCTTGACAAGTGACAGAAAGTTAAACATCCTATCGATGAGTAGGAAAAGAAAACAGTGAAAACAACTGCTCGATAGTTCCAAAAGATGTTATGGAATCGATAGCAGTAGAAGTAGCGTGCAAACATGCCAGCTTTAAAGAATGATTTGTTCATGGTACAAATTCTGCATTGGGATTTATTAATTTAATGCAAGTTTGAACACCGCTGTGCTTTTCTGCCACGACGGCAGCATTATCGTAAGCCTGTCATCTGCAATTTTTTATATCTAATCCGTCATTTTCTAATTTTGTTAAAATCGTTTTTGTGATTTCCTCAGCAGATTTTCCTTTAGTTTCTACAAAGTCAATAAACGATTCTACAACTTGAACTTCACTGCCATCAATAACTACATATCTAATAATTTGACTCATTTGATCTTTGTGGAAAATATCTGGAGTGCTGTCAAATATCATACAAAATCATTTAGCTTGCTTTATTTGATCCATAATTGTTTTTCTCACTGCACCTTCCAATAGCTCTATCAATTCATTCTGAATTTTCGGCGACAATTAGGAGATACTATATTTATTGTATTCAATACTTCTTCTGCTAATTTCTTGATGGAGCCATATATTCAAAATGGGTGGAGTAAAACAAGTGTTTTACTCCACCCATTTTGACTATATTTATTACCCACCTTAGTTTTTACATGTTCACATAATACTGGGTCGTACTTCTAGAAAATTTCCTCTATTTTCCAGTGAATTGATTTCTTCACGATGACCTCGAAACGCAAAATTTTGTTTTGCTAAGAATCTAATTATATCAAGTATTCTTGTATGAACTTCCTTCCATTTTTTGATTTTCTTGTCAGTATTCTGTGGTTGTACTTTATCAAAAGTTGCGACATGTCTAAGTCTTATTTCTAATTCCTTTCATTAGGAAAATGATCGAATATGCAATGGGCTCAACTCGTGTTGACCATTTTCCGTGTTAAAACTTGATTAGCAATGAAAATCAAACAGTTTTCAGCAAAAACAATATATACTTTTCTTCGATGGTGAATACACCATCCACGATCTTAATAGCTTTTCACTATTAGGTAAAATTTGAGAAAAACAGTCGCAATTAAGCTTTATTGTTTTACCTTTGGCTTTGATTTAATTACCAGAACGTTTTACTCCTTCACTGAAATCTGCTTCTAAATTTTGAATTAAAAACGAACCTTTACATACCAGGAATACTCTTGTATTGTCGTCAATCTTTTTAGGCCATAATCCAACATCAATCATAGAAATAGATGGACTAATTTGAGTAGTAAATCAGAACTTGAACTTTCTACTTCTTCGCCAGTATGTGAGGCAGGTCTTTCCTCTTCAACACCAGTGGAAGAAGTCTTCACCAGTGGTTGACACAACAAAATTAAAAGAACTAGAAGTTGATTCACGGGAGATGTGTTTGAGTAGTGCTCCAGTATTTTTATTCTGTATTTCCTCCCTTGCCTTCTTTTTCTTTCTAAATGACGATCAGCTTTCTTTTATTCATTTCATCCTATTCTCATAGAACTAAAACTAAATATAAAAATGCCGCCCCAAAGAATCTGCCGCCCTACTGCAATTGAAGTATATACTCTATGTTACCAAATAAAGCAAAACCTGGAAAATTTACGCAATAAAAATTAACTGACTCCAACCCAAAAAGAAAACAGTAATCATTCAATTTTCAGCTAAAACAAATACTCTCAATGCAAAAAGCATATTTCAATCCCAGTTGTAAACGAATTAAAATTCCGTGGTATGATACTTGACAATAATTTAAGGTCGAACATGTAACTTACCTTATGAAAAAAACTCAACTCTGCTCATAACTCCCTTTTACAATTAAAAAAAATTGTGAGAAGATTGTCTATTAAAATATTATAATGCACATGTAAAATCGCATCTAGAGTATGCAAGTATTACATGGGGATCATCGAGGTATTATATATTATAATAATTTGTAGATTAGATAATTTAATTATATAATCCATTTATAAATTTTTGTTTTTAAAATAGCTCGATAAATAATTCTCTGTAGATATTTGTTATGTTCAAATTATGCCACAAAACACATTATTTTAACAGATACACACATGTAAAATGTATAGAAATGAGCAACCGAAGCTGCAAGTTCCTGCGGAATTTTATGCATTACGTAATAACCTTTTTGAAATATAATCCATAATAAGACGATGACTCATGTTATAACAACCCTAGAATTTTTCCTCCAAACCGTGAATTCGAAAGCATTGTAAAAAAATTAAAGCGCACGTAAAAATTCGGCAACAATTGGAAATAAATAGCGTAGTAAATATAAATACGATTTTAATATAAATTCAAGTATTAATTTTGGCTAAATAATTATGGTAATTAATATTGATACATATGTTTTGAATATTGAAACATGTCTTTATCATTTAACTTCAGTCTTGCACACAATCAAATCTTAGTAAGACGTGCTACAATTATTTCCACAATTTTCGTAGACTTGTATAGTTGTTAGAGTATATTATTGACTAAATAACAACTGCTTAAAATATAAGTGTTTTCAAGATTAAATTTTTAAACTTTCATTAATAATATAAAATAATATATAAATTATAAGAATTACTTTTTTTTATCAAACTACATTAAAGAAGATATTCTCTAGTATATTTACTCTTGTGTAATAAAGTCGATTTTTAATCTCGTCCCCTTTCCGTACAAAAGGGATGAACGCCGAGACGAGGGTTGAAAAATGTGAAAATTTGTACACCCACCTGGATTATCCCTTAGCTTGGGCAGGAAATCGTTCCAGAAGGCGCAGGCGGTGGCTCTCGGTCCCTTCCCGATTCCGTTCCTGTCCGCGTTGAAGATGAAGTACTGGGGCTGATCCTTCGTGTACAACGGCCAATTGATGTCGTCCGTCACTGGTTTCCTGTGGAAGAATAAGGGAGAGAAAAATAAATAAAGCGATATAATAAATAAATAAACGTCGGGTGCCGTGTTACGGAAGATTGATTGGTCTGGATTACGAAATAAATTCGCTTTTCCAGGTGATTTTCGCTTTTTAAAGTTTTGTATCTCCTCAGTATGTTGTAAAATAGAAATTAGGTATTTTATCTGTAATTTTTTAATATTATATACCTCTACATCATTTGAATGCCATAAGTATAAAATATAAATATTGAAAAAGTTTGATGCTACCAAAAAAAATATTGCTAATATTTCACCATAACTTGTTATGTATGTAACTTCTCAGAATCCTGACAAATAACTTGTTCTTTTGTAGAGAGCTATATAATATATTTTACTGTGCATGAATTGGGCTCTAGGGTGTTTACAAATATGCTAACACGATTTTGCATTTTTAACGATATATTGATTTGAATTGAGCCCTACTTTTTGTTACAGGAATTGGGTCATACTACTATCGTAAACTTGTGTCTATAAGCAATAAATTGTTTACACATATTGTACATATAATACACCTTCGATGCTAAATTTAATTACACAGAATTACTACACGTAAACTTTATCGACTTACAAATTGTTCCAAAGGTAATCATTGAAATTTACTCAATGCAAACATCACAAACGCATTTGCATATGTTCATCCCTTCAGTAGGAATGATGAAATTACCCGGGAATTCTGATTGGTCCACTAATCCGTAACGATAGTTTCCATGTTCGCATTTCTCCACACACCACTAATATTTTATCGGGTATGTAGCATGTAGATAATAAGAGTCAGGTGTTAATGTAGCTTTGGGAGGTTTGTGTATATATGTGTGTGTAATAAATAAGGAATAGCGAGAATATATGGGCACGTACGGTTAATAACGGAGCGCCTGTATAATAATAAGGTTGTATAATGCTATATACAAAGAGAGAAATAGAGAGTGAGACAGGGGAAGAGGACTAGGGAACGCCGGGAATACATAATTAGGTTTGTTAATCCGGATTATATCGCAAGAATAATATCGTAAAGCTTTGTCGTGTAATAACGATACAGGAACGAAGGATTACACTACCTTACTAGATGCTATTAGAGTGACATGTGTATAAATTCATTATATTTTTACTTAAATTTGTATTAACATTTATCAACGATAATGTTAAAAGTAATTTATAATAATTATTTAATTTTATGCAGTAACAAATTTGACACAAAAAATTAATTAAATCACGTCGTTATAATTTGTTAAAGCTTTAGAATTGAATGTCTTTATAAATATTAAAGCCCTTTACTTTGGCGCAGAAAAATTAACTAATCATTTTAAAATATGAAACTTCAAAAACGAAAACGAATTGAGACTTATTGACATCACAGAAAGAAATTACTGTAATGATCACTTCTTTTTTATTATAAACAAATATTGATTGAATTTTAAAAACATATAATTAAATATATTAATTGATGAGGCCGTTATTTGTTGAAAATCCATATCACTTGTTAAGTATTAAAGTAAAATCACTTTTTTAATTTTCAAAAACTTTTATTTCTTCGCCTGAAGAAGCCACAGTGTGGCGAAACAATTGTTGCGTGTAATTCCAACAAATAGTACCTGGAAGACGGCAATATTTTCAAAATTCCATATAAATTACAAAACAAAAATAAGAAAACAGGTATCTTTAAACTAGAGATATTTAATATGTAGGACTAAGAATGACTATAATAAGACATACATAACATAAATTATACAATGAAAATGGTAACAAAATAATTTAAACAAATATAAATAAATAAGTATAACTAAAAAACTATTAAAATTGATTGATTGATAAAATAGAATAAAAATAAAGTTTTTAATAAGAAATAAAATTCAAAATTGAGTATGTAAACTCATATTGACTAGATTAAATTATTGTTTTACAAACTAGGACAAGAAATATTATTCACAGATTTTAGAAAAAGAAAAAAAAACTATTAAAAACTTTAAAAAAATTGAATAAATAATTAACAATTTAAAAAAAGATTTATTGACATTATTAATTTGCATTAAGATAAAAAGATTTTGCTTTAAATTATATCATTGTTGCATCATCAAAGTTGTATGGGGCTTTTTCAATAAGATACTTTTTAATCTGAATTTTAAATTTTTTATGAAAGAATTTTATTCATAATAATTACATTTTTGATTTTTCTAATCATATGTGTTTTTGTAGTAAATAGTTTTTTATTCTTGTATTTTGATTATGATGATAATGCAGATTATATTTAGTGATGTGTGATTTAATGAATAGCAAGCATTCGAAAATATAAATGTCTGGTAAAGTTAAAGAGAAGGAATGGCCCTATACAATTATTCCATAACGAATTTGGGACTCAAATAAAGCAAAATATGAGGTTAGCAGTTGTTTATGCCCTACTTTTTTGCCATTCCTCTAATACAGAAAATAGTTTTTGTAAGCTTTTTTTGCCAGAATTTCAAAGTGGCAGTCCCATTTCAATGACTGATCTAATCCAACTACAAGAAAGCGAGTTGTAGTATCATAAACAATAATACTTGGTTTAGGACTAACAATCAATTTTTTTGTTTTGGATTGATTCAATAGCAATCTGTTATTAAAGCACCATTTTGACACTTTTCTTAAAGCCTGTTTATTTTGATTTTCTGCTTTGTCTAAATCTGCTGCTGTATTTAATATAGTTGTGTCATCTGCGAATAGTTATGTTTTTGTTGCTTTTATTTGTTGCGGTAAATCATTTATTTATTTTGATAATTAATAATGAGAAAAATAAATTTTCTCTATGAGCATTTCTGCACTTATGTTTTACATTATAATGTAAAAACTCCAGCTAACAGTTAAAACAACTACTCCCCGTACTAAAGCACAGCCGGGAATTGAATGACATAATTGTTAGCTGTCGTTACATGTCTGAAATCATATTCAGTATGATGTAACAACCGGATACTAGAATTAATTGATTTAAATTTTTTAGAATTTCTTATTAAAAATCCTAGTAATTTTAACGTAGATGGAACAATAGACCTAATATGTGGTAAAAATGTCAATTTATGATCAAAAATAATACCCAAGTCTTTAATTTGGGTAACCCTATTGATGCCGATTTTATTAATTCTATAATCAAAAATGTTTGGAGATAAAACTCTGTGAAATGTTATAACGCTACATTACTCATATTAATAGTTAATCCTTGATCTTCGCACCAGCAGATCAGCTTATTAATATTATTCTGTAAGTCAATGCAATCGGATACGCTATTAATTATCTTAACTAGTTTAGTATCATCAGCATACATAAAGAAGTCACAGTCGAGTATCATGGCCACACGGTTTATATATAGCAAAAAAAGGACAGGTCCCAGATTCGAACCTTGAGGATCCCCGCTGGTTGCTATGTATGGTGATGATTTACAGCTGTCTATATATACAACATCTTTATTAACAGACAAACGTACAACAAAAATATATATATTACATGTATGGTAGATGATGTTAGTGGATTAGTCCGTTAAATGGCTATCGACCAGCGGTCTTTCAGCCCGGATTTGTCAGTCTTTATATGTCTCGTCAGTCTGTCTCTGATGGTGGTGATGATGATGGATGATGTGATTCGATGAATTCGAATGTTGTAAATGAAGGGGTTTTATATTTAGGGATTAGGTCATTTCTGCGCAAGCAGTAAAGGGAAAGGATGTGGCGTTCATTGATAGGAATAACAGAGGTAGTGTCATATAGGAGTTGGTTATAAGGATTATGTAAAGGATTACTAGGATGGCGGATTTTAGTTAAAGCCCTTAGGGAGGATCGCTCGGATATTATGGATAGTGGGATTGCAGGAGTTTAGAAAAAGAACATTACCATAGTCAAGTAAAGGGCGGCAAATCATTTTGTAAATTTTAACGGTTGTTTTTATGGATATTCCGTTGTTTTTGTAGGTTAGATTCCTAAATCATTTGGCCCTTGTAATGATTTTAGCCTTATTTGAAGCTTTGTGACTTTTAAAGTTTACTTTTTGATCTATGGTAATGCCACGTATTTTATGGACGTAGAAGGGGAAACAATTGTGTGGGAGATATGGATATTATGTGTAGGATTGCTGTTGCGGTGATAGGGAATTAGAAGCTGGGATTTATGGGGATTGATTTTAATTCGCCATTTCGCAAACTAGTGCTCCAGGGTGTCAATAAGCTGCTGGAGGGACTGCACAGCTTTAGGTACTGAGGGTGCATGAGAAATAAGGGATGTGTCATCTGCAAATTGGAGGAGATATTTTGAGGGATTAAAGTGAAGGGGGTTAGGGTTGTAGATGTCGAAGCAGAAGATGTTGTAAAGTAGTGGAAATAGAGGAGATCCTTGAGGTAGACCTTGAACAGGTGTAAAAGAAAGGGAGTAGGAGTTGTTGATTTTGATTTTGAGGGATCTGTTTGAAAAGAATTGCTTAATGATAAAAATAATGTGGGAAGGAATTTTGAGGAGGTAACATTTATACAACAGACCTTGATGCCAGACAGAATTGAAAGCTTTTTGCACATCCAGTAATAGGATAGCTGATGATTTTTCTTCAAGGTGTGTTGATTGGATGTTTGAGGTAAGGATGGTAAGAGGGTGGGTAGTGGACAGCCGTCTATTTTAACAATTTGTTTACGATTATCTAAATAAGAGCTAAGAACATTTAAGATGTTACTATCAATATCTAAGGATTCCAAGGTTTTTAACAAAATATTATGTGGCATTCTTTAATAGAAATGTCAGATTATATTACATCAACCTGTTTTTGCGTATCAAGTGCGTGTGATATTAGTTGAGTTATATTTACTAAATTGGTAAGAGTACTACGTTTTCTGACAAAACCATGCTGTTTTTTTACAATAGTGGATGAGATACAGCTATAAATATGATCCTCTAATATACTTTCGAGGACCTTTGAAAGATTACTAATTAAGGAAATAGGCCGATTATGACGATTACCAGACTTGAAGATTGGAATTACCCTTACTATCTTCCAGGAATCCGGAAATACACCACTGCTTAGAATTAGATTATAAATCCGATTTACGGGAGCAGCAATTACTTCAGCTATTTAGGGATGAAAAAACCTGGTAAGGAGTCCCATCGTTAAATTAGGCTTTAACTTCTTTATATGACGTATTACGTTATCTTCATATATTGTATAGTTACCAAGGTAATTAGGTAAAACAGTGTTATTTATAAAATTCGTTGATGAACAATTTAAATAGCTACCCGAAAAGTGATTAGCGAATGCAACAACAATTTTTGGTGGTTCTGAGTAATCATCATTGCCATATCTTATATGTCCAGGAATTTTTAAATTTGCGGATGTAAATCCTTGTGAATCTAACAGTTTACATGAGGCGCGTTGCTTCTTCTTGGCAGAATTAATATGCTATTATTATATTATATACTATTAATATCTTATTTGCATCAATTATATTTATAGACAGTTATGTTTTATATTGCATACGATAATTATCAAGAATGGATTTTGTATTTGGGTTTGGATTCTGTTCCTAGCATGCGTTCATAAATCTCATCCTTTCTCTCATAACTCGCAGTTCAGTATTGAACCAAAAAATATTTTTTTTTAATTTTGTTTAATATTATTTTTAATTATTGATGGAAATGAGTAATTTCTACCTTGATTTACCAAGTTATGCATAATATTAAATAGTTCATTGATGTCAAGCGTATCATTATAAACAAAATTCCAATTTATATCGTCCATCGCATTATAGAATATAATTTTGAAAAAATCTGTAATGGGCCTAATTTCGTAAATGCTGTTTTCCGTTTTCCATTAGTTTAACAATACCTAAATAATCGGATATTGCTGTATCAGTTTAGCATTGAAAATGGTCACATTGTGACCGAAATGTACATTTGCGATCAATAAATTTTGTGAAGAAAGGAGACTCAATCTTTCATTTATATTGCTGTATCTAATGTCTTTAATTTGAGTTAATCAGCACCAATCGACTATTTATGTAAACGCATTTTTTAAGACCGTAAGTAAGTAAAAAATCAATTATATATTCCTGAGAAGTAGCATTAGAATTAAAGTGAATATTAAAACCTCGTCCCAATATAAGATTGTAATTAGTATGATTTAATTGACCGATCAAAGACATTAAGTTATTTAAAAATATGCTAAATTATATATATATACCAATGATATAAGAGTTAAAGTAAGCACTAAAAACTACACAACTATTTGTGAGCAAGTTATATTCTTTGGTTTGAATACTATCATTGGCGTAGATTATAGACTGTTGGAAAATACGCGTTATTAATTCTCGAGCACCGACATTAGTTGTATTTATCAAGTAACGCCCGATTTGTATAACGAATGATAGTTGTTGATTTTATAAAAAACATAGTTACAATATATTTCGATATTCATACCGCTGTGTTCTCACTTGAGCTTATTTAAAACCTCTGAAATAACCAACAGGTTATGGGCCCAGACACATAGGGTTGCGCGACGTTATAAGTGATAGTGATTGTTACCAGAACTCCCAAAACTCTTTCGACTGATCGTTTTTTTTTTTGAGCATTGTTTTCATCGAGTGTTAAGAATGAATACGAGTGGTGTCGTAAAATTTGAACAATTGAATAAGGAAAACTTCGATACCTGGAAAATCCAAATGCGCGCGATACTAATAAAAAATTACGCTTGGACATATGTCAGCGGTGCGTCGGTAGAACCCAGAATCATCGTAGGTGATGCAGTTTCAGTTGAGGCTGCGCGACGTTGGACCGAGGGAGATCTCAAAGCTCAATCGGACATTATTCTGTCAATAAGCCCTTCAGAAATTAAACCGGTGAAGGGATGCAACACAGCGCGAGAGATCTGGATCAAGTTAGAGGAGATTCATCAATCGAAGGGACCCATGCGAAATGTCCATCTGGGTCAATTTGTCGGTTACTAAACCAGTTGATTTCTCATAAAATGCAGAACGGTGAGGATGCTCGACGAAGCACACAAGACTTTCTTAATATCGTCGACAAATTGACCCAGATGGACATTGAAATAAATAGCGATCTACTGACAGTGATGCTTTTGCGAACTCTCCCGAAATCATTTGACAACTTTCGGTGCGCAATCACATCGCGAGATGAACTCCCAACGCCTGAAACATTGAGCGTTAAAATATTAGAAGAATGTGAGGCCCGAAAGGATAGTGATCGAAGTAATTTATCTCAAAGTGCAATGTTTGCACGGAAATATGGAAATTCAAAATCCAAGAGTAAGAATGACAGAGATGAAGCAAAATATAAAAGACATTTTCCAAAGAAAGATTTTAAGTGTTTCAAATGTCAAAAGCCTGGTCATTTTGGCAAAGAGTGTCGATCGAGCAGAAAATACGAAGGAAATCAATCGAGAGATGAAATCGCGGGCCGTGCCGACAATTTAAGTATGTATGCAGCGGTGTCAGATGTACGTGAATGCGAAAGTTCTCCGTGCGGAAGAAACTACAGGTAACAGCGTTTGGTGTATGGACAGCGGATGCACTGCACATATGTGCAAAGATACTGACGCATTCTCAGAAGTGTTTTCTCACGGACGCGGGAAGTTGAACCTCGCAAATAATTCATGCGTCGATATCAAAGCAAAAGGAAGTCTACCAATCTTAACAAAAGTAGATGGGTGTGAGAAGATATTGACATTGAGAGACACGTTATGCGTGCCGGAACTTCGCACGAATCTTGTTTCCGTTGGCAAGATAACGGACAAGGGTTAAACGGTAATTTTCAACCGAGAAAAGGCTGAGGTTATCGACGCGACAGGAAAAATTGTACTTGTCGCGGAGCGAACGAATGGGTTGTACTATTTTCATGGTGGCGCCAGTGAAAAGTGTAAGATGGTAAATGAGTCGAACTTTACCAAACCATCGAGGGTAAGCTCATTGGAGGATTGGCATGCACGTCTAGGACATCTCAACCTGCATACGCTGCGCGAAGCGATCAAGAAAGGGACCATCAAAGGATTACGAGTTGAAGACGTAAATAAGGAGTTCACATGCGAGGTATGCATCGAGGGGAAGATGTCACGATTACCATTCCCTAAAAAGTCCGAAAGGAGATCAAATCTTGGAGATATCATTCATTCAGACATTTGCGGTCCCATGAAAGTGACGTCGAATGGAAATAGTCGATATGTCATTACTTTCATCGACGACTATTCTGGATGGAGTGAAGTAAGGTTCATCGCACATAGAAGTGATGCTATCAAACAATTCAAGGATTATAGGGCATTTGTTGAAACTCAAAGAGGAAAGAGAAGCAAGGTACTTCAAACGGACAATGGCCTGGAGTACGTGAATAAACAATTCAACGATCTTCTTAGACAGCATGGAATTACGCGGCGACTGACTGTGCCATACAACTCGGAACAAAACGGAGTCGCCGAAAGGCGAAACAGAACCCTGATGGAGACGGCGAGATGTCTTCTCATTGAATCGGGGCTACCTGCCTCTTTCTGGGCAGAGGCAGTGAATACCGCTAATTTTATTAGGAATCGGTGTCCCACAACTAAACTAAATGGAAATCTCCGGACGTTGGTTTTTTAAACGTTTCGGATGTGAAGTATATATCTTAAATACAACTCCGAATCGAAGCAAATTGGCACCGAGATCAAAGAAGGGGATTTTCGTTGGATATAGCGAGCAATCAAAAGGTTTCAGGGTTTGGATTCCAAACGAGCGAAAAATCGAAACGTCACGCGACCTAAAATTTTTGGACAAAGTTCCGGTGCAGATCAGTGAAAAATACACGGACTGTTTCCCTGAGGAACGGCATTCCGATTATGCAGAGAAAAACGATGAATGCGTCGAGATCCACCTAATCGGAAAAGAATCAAATACACAAAACAACGACGACAGAAATAGAAACAGTCAAGAAGAGGAATTTCCAAATGTACTTAGAGGAATTCCGCCTGAAAATGCAGAAGTTACTGCCGGACGTGGCCCTGGTAGACTACGAAAGATTCGGACAACACGTCAAGGATGACCAACTAAAAAGTATAGCATTGTCCAGTATGCCAACGATGAACAGGACATGGCACTCATTACTGAGATTTCGTTGACGGAGGCTATATCAAGTCCAGAATCAGAAGAATGGCTGCAAGCGATGGCGAGCGAGGTTGGATCTGTTTTATTAAATAATACATGGGAACTCGTGAACAGACCAACAGAAAATCACGTTATTGGTAGTCGTTTTATCCTTAAAAATAAATATGGCGTTGATGGAATTTTCGAGAAACGGAAAGCCAGGATTGTAGCAAGAGGTTTTTCTCAAATTCCAGGTAGAGATTTTCTGGATACGTACGCTCCAGTGGCTCGTTTGAGCACTATCAGATTGTCAGTTGCCCTCGCAGCACGTAAAAAGATGCATATCAAGCAATATGACATAACCACCGCCTACCTCAATGGTGTTCTAGAGGAAGAGGTGTATATGGAAGTTCCAGAGATGATGGATAAAGTATTGAATTTCATGGTTAAAAGGAGAGGACTGGATCGTCGCACTACAGATGAAGCAAAGAATATTCTGAATAGTTTGAAGAGCGGCGACAAGGTGTGCCGGATGAAGAAAGCACTCTACGGATTGAAACAAGCGGGGCGCGTTTGGCACAAGCGCTTGGATGAGGAATTACGAAAACTCGGAGCAATTCCATCCAAAAGTGATCCATGTCTATACCTGAAGGGGAAGAACAACAATCTGATGTTAATCGTCATTTATGTTGACGATATTCTCGTTATGTCAAACAATATCGAAGAAATAGAACGTTTCGGAGCTACATTAGGTAAAAGTTTTGGTGTGAAAAATCTAGGCGAAGTAAAAAGATGTCTTGGTATCAATTTCGAGAGGAAGGGAGACAACATCAGACTGTGTCAGAGGACATATATTTGTGAAATTCTACAACGATTTTGAATGGAGGAGTGCAAACCAGCGACAACGCCATTGGACGCAAGCACGAAATTGACCAAATCGGAACCATGGTCTGCCTCAGACGGACCGAAACCGCCTTATCGTGAGTTGATCGGAGCATTGCTCTATCTTGCTGTTGCAACACGTCCAGACGTGGCTCACGCTGCTAGCTTATTGAGCCAATTCAATGAATGTTACGGGAAGGCCCATTGGATTGCTGCGAAGAGAGTCGTCTATTAACCTGGGAATCTCTTTCATGCACGACGGAGATTCTATTCAAGGTTTTGTGGACGCTGATTGGGCTGGGTCTATAGATGACAGAAGGTCTTTCACCGGTTTCGTTTTCACCATGAATGGAGGCTGCATATCATGGGACTCAAGGAAGCAGAGGACCGTGGCGCTTTCAACAACAGAGGCTGAGTATATGGCACTTAGCGAAGCTGCAAAAGAGGCCGTGTATCTTCGTCGTCTTATGCAGGAGTTGGGCGAAGACAGCGACATGATAAATTTATCGAACGATAACCTGGGTGCGCAGAAGCTCGTTTCAAATCCGGTCTACCACTCCCGGACTAAGCACATAGATATAAGGCACCATTTCGTTCGCGAGATCGTCATGTCGGGAGCTATAAATTTGAACCACGTATCATCTGAAGACATGCCAGCTGATGTTTTGACGAAATCGTTAGCCAGACATAAGCACGTGAAGTGCATCGAGCTGCTAGGATTAACGGAAGGTTAACATGTCGATGCCGGAGCTCTCGAGGGGAAGTGTTGGAAAATACGCGTTATCTAAATCTCGAGCACTGACATTAGTTGTATTTATCAAGTAACGCCCGATTTGTATAACGAATGATAGTTGTTGATTTTATAAAAAACATAGTTACAATATATTTCGATATTCATACCGCTGTCTTCTCACTTGAGCTTATTTAAAACCTCTGAAATAACCAACATAGACCCTTCGTGATTTCCGGAGATACGTGCATAAAATGCTCTGGTAGATGAGCTACCAACTCTAGATATGAAACATTCTTCATGTGATAACCAATATTCACTGATGCCAATGAATGGAATATACTTATCAATAATAAATGCTTCCAATTCAATAATTTTATTTCGAACTGATTGCGTATTTAATTTTTTTAAGGATTTTGGTGCGTTTGTTCCCGATTCTGTGTAAAAAAATTATTTACTCTTACATTTTCAGGCCATATTTCCGGATTTTTGAGTACTTGAAACTTGTTTCCAAGGACTCCAATTTTGAAGGAGGAATACTCGTTGGGACGTTTCCATTGTAGTTTTTCACACTTAAGCTGATGGAAACCGACACTCGTTAGGTAATCAGTCAGATCGACAGTTGTTAAATTGGATTCGAAATAATAATTGTGTACATAGCTATATCGAGTTGCTCACTTCTTTCCCTTTTGCAAGACCCTAGATGGCTTCTCCTTATTCCGGTTACGTCTATAATTAGTTGTTATTGGTGACCACTTCTCCGTTTGATTTTTTTCTTCTTTAAGTACACCTTCAAAAGATATTCGGTTATTTCCAGCAGTGTTTGAATAGTGTAGATCATCCTGCGATAAAGATATGGCATTTCTTTCTAGACTTTGATTTTCTTTACTATAAAGTACAATTAGAGTTTTTGATCGCTTTAAATTGTTTGTTGCTTTTTTGTATTATTTTGATTTATGCTCACTTTATGTTCAAGAGCTGAAATTTTTTCGCTCAACAACATTATTTTTCTAAAAAATTTGATGTTTATGCTCCATTTCCTCTATAGTTACCTTTAATAAATTATTTTCCATTTTCAGGACATCATATGTTCGCCGATCTGTATATTCGGACTGTGTAGAATTATTTAGGGAATCAGGTGCTGTACAAATATGATTTTTCAAACATCCCTTTTGACAGGGTTTGTTACCTTTATCGCAAGTCTACCCTCATTCTACTGTTTTGTTGAATGTTCCTGCGCAGATGTTTTCCCCTGGCATTTCTTCTTTTATTGATTTTAAAAATCACAAAAATTAAAGTTGTGTTTCGGGAATCGAGCAACGGACAACAACACTAATGCCGACTGAGGAACAAGTTTATTGTTCAACGCTAAGTCGTTATTTGCACAGTTTAGATGTTTGGATTTGTACTGATCACGATTTCCCAAATAATTTTATAGGTTATGACTTGGTTAAAAATAAGTTTCAAAAATACTCATTTATAAACTGATATCTTGAACTACTATATCTGTTTGAGTATAATTAAGTTTCCCGTATAGTAGTTGAGAATTTAGTGACGAATATTGGTATAAAATACTTCTCAAAAATTCAGGCTATTAACGTGATAAACGTATAAGTATATTGTTAGGGGAAGATAAAGAGAAATATCGAACTGATGAGGAGGGATAACATGAAATATGGTTCCAGGAACCTGTTTTTTATTACTTTTCCTATATTTTATACAGGAAAAGTATTATTTTTGTTAATAATAATATCCAGTATAATAATAATAAAATAATTATGTAAATTTTTTGAATTTTTTTAACGTAAATTGTTAAGAATAGTTTTTTTGCGTAAACCTCATAGTTTTCGAGAAAAATATAGGGGAAGTACTATTTTATTATATTTTTAAAGATTTTCACAAGAACTGGAATTGTTCCATAAGGTATAAATAAACACCTCATTGATAATTTTTGTAAAAGATGTTTAGGTCTAAGATAATGCATTTGTGCACAAGTGTCTTTATTTACTTGTATTTATGTCGGTATCTATGGAATCGAACTTTATAAGCCTTTTTTCGCCACCTTTTTTCGGTGTTATGACGGTATCTGTATAATACTGTTGGATTTTGATGTGGGAATCTTATATGAATTGCACTTTCTATTCGCAATAACTTTGTTAATATATTATACGTGTATATTTAATGACCTGCAGATATTACTGACAATAAAATAAATCTTAATTTAATGGGTTCAGTAATTTTTAAATATTTTTTTATGATTGCATTGTAGATTTCGCGCTATGCCTGTAGAAAATGAGTAGAGCTTTTATGACATACAACCTAATCCCCGCAACACATTGATTCACAAAAGGTAAATCATTTTTTACTGCTCCTTGCTCCCAAAATATTCTCTTTAATATTTACATGAATGTTCATCTCCACGCAATTCTAATTTCTTCTAATCTAATGATAATGTTAAGATGCAACTTTTGGAAAAAGTTATTGAAACTTGCAGAGAGAGAGAGTCACATATTACTCATTTCTTCTGATGTAATTATAGCCAAATTTGTGAACAAATGTCTTTAACCTTGCAGAGAAAGTTTCTTAAATAATGGTGATGCTGGTGGTATTTCCTAATATTTTTACCACAATTACTTATTAAAATTTTAATTAGTAATAATATAAGTGAGATAAATTAATAAATGCAGGTGTATTTATACAGGTCAGGTATTGGACTATTACAAACTAGAAGGCGTTGAAATTAAGTTTTTCTCCTTTTGGGCAGTTGTGTAAATTTTGATTTTCTCAACATATTAATAAGTACGTCCAAACTAGTGTTGCTTTGATAGACTTGCTATTTGTTTAATATTGCATTTTTAATTATACTTTTAAATCCTTTACCTTTCCTAACTAGCTCACTTTAGCTCAGTTATTATAGTAAAACTTTGAAGGTATTATTGAAGAACTACGACCAGAGGGAAAAAACCTTGAAGTATATTTTGTGGTTTGAATGATTAAAAGAGTATTTAAGTATATATGTAGATCTGGTATGTAGTATAGTGGTTAATTAATTAAAATTTGAGAGAAATTATAACGATTGACAAAATATATACGGTTTAACAAATGTTGATAACAATATATTAATACAAAAATAGTATAAATAACGTTTATATTTTCTTACTTTCATATAAGTTGAATACTAAAATTGTGGCCACCATTTTCTTGTTGAACCTATATACTAAAATATAAAGTTCAAGCTTGCTTAATTTGATTGGTATATTATATTAGTATTTATTGTTTCCCCATACGCATTCGAATTATTTTTTGTTAATTTGTCATTTTGTGTAGATATTCAACAGAAATTACATGATGGCGTCGCGTGGCGCATAACGCAACAGGTTGGACATTTGCGGGCAGCCACCGACCCGTCAACTGCATTATTATCATTAATCATCATCCCCATATATTCCAATTCCCGCCCGTCCCCCTTGCATATTTCCTCCGCCGGCGACGATCCACAGCAACATCACTCATAAATTATTCCCCGATTCTCGGCAAGTAGCGGGGAACGGTGAGGGATTAGGTGCGCCGTTAAAGGCACCCGTGTTTTTTCCTGTGTTGGCTTACCTATCCCGTGTAAACGGGATAAATGGGGATTAGGCTTTTTTTGCGCGAGATCAACAGGACGGAGATCCGGAGGGTTTACAGGTTGTTCCCGCGGTTTTACACTAGATTACTGTTTGCTCGGATAAAATTTTATCTCCAATTTCCAATTTTCATTATTTTAATAAATTTATCATCAATGATATTAAAATAAATTTACATTGAGTTACAAACACTCAAGCTATCATAAATGCTGCTATATAATATGACTAGTTTATTTTAGTAATCGTTTCAGAAGGAATTTAAATAAAATATTATTTATCGTCTTCTGCTAATATTTAATACTTTATACGTAATATTTGATGTTATTACCTTAAAGTATTAGGTGAATTATTTTTAATGGAATCAGAGGCAAAATATTACACAAGTTATGACAATATCCTTAGAAATATCCTAAAATTCTTTCCAGAAAACGTTCACCAATACATTAATCAAATAATTAATCACATTGATCAATCCCAAATAATACCACAGGAATGTAAGCATGGTATTACCAAATATATACTAAAACCCGGAAAAGACTAATTAGAAGTGTCTAGCTATCGGCCTAACATATTAGCCTGCTTCAAGTTATGGTTAAATTATTCGAAACCGTTCTAAAAACTTAATTTATGCGTGACTTCTCTAACCACATTCCACCATAACAATTTGATTTTCTAGAGCACCGCTCCACTTTATTACCTTTAACAATCAGCCATAATTTTTTTAGATATCCACAAAGCCTTCGATTCAGTACGGTATCGAGGTTTCCTCTTAATGTGTAATTCCTTAAAAATCCCACCAAATCTTTTTAATCTAATTTCCTCCTATCCAGACTCCTACAGGTTAAAACTCGAAACGCCTATTCCCAGTCAGTTGGATCTCAATAAAGTGTTCTCTAAAGATCATCCTTTATGACATTTTGGTTCCGAATATATATAATCTTAATCCTCTTTATCGTAATCTATGTCATCTTCTGCAGTATGCAGATAATACGCCACTAAGAGCCTACCACGGTGGAGGAGCGAATCTACACGATACAAAAGTGCTTTTCGAAATAGAGAATATCTTTAAACCCCAACAAATCCCAGCTCCTCATCCAATTTTACGTTCCCCAAAATTCTCAAAACCAAATTACTATAAATAATCACACAAATTATTATTAAAAAACCTGCAAATATCCAGGTATAACCTTTGATACAAAACTAATGTTGAAAATTCACACCCAAAACCTTAAAAAAAAAGATTATAAGAAGGGCAAGATATTTTAAAATACCAACTCGTCAAAATAAAAGAAATTCTAAAAAATAACTATCCACAATCCTCGCCCTGTCGTCTTAGAAAACATGCTTGTATTTTAACGAGCAGCCTTTCGCACCCTCACTAAATTTCGACATCCTCTGAACCCTATTCACAGTCCGTTAAAAATTCTCTTATATCAATTAACAGAAATAATCCTTATAAAGACCGTTTAAAAGATCTATCCTTAAAATTCCCAAAAAATAATATAACTATGATAACCTCATTTAAATGTGCATGCCTCTTAATCCTCTGATAATTCCTAAGACAAAACACCATTCATCAATTTATTTCATCACATTAGCGATCATGACATTTGAACAACAGTAGACAGTTAGTCGTTTGATATTAGTAATCACGACGTTTGTAAAATAATTGAATCTAGGCTGAACGACCGCGGGTCGATAGCCGATGATCAGAAGTGATAATTTTATTATAAGCATACTAATTTAAGACGAGAACTTTAATAAATAAAATTCTGGTAATAAAGAAATTTGTTGTTCATATAAGAATTTAAATAATTTATTAAATGAGTGTGCATTAACCATTTAAAAAATATTAAAATAATATTTCGCCATAGATTAATTAAAAAATAATTCGTTATAAATAATTAAAAGTTATTAAATATAAAATGATTTATTTTTTAATAAAAAACTGACATTATTTTATGAGTATTAAAAATACTATTGATTTAACATAGTCTCTAGAAAAATACGTGAAATTATAAGAGATTGTTAATATCGATATGAAAAATAAGAGTAACAATAATTGTGTTTATTACAAAAATACTACTATTCCTATTCCAAAAGGATCTAGTTTATTGTAGGAATTATTTATATTTAATTTTTGTACTTCATGCATGATGCCTTAATTTTTGTGTTATTTGTTTTGGCTACCGAATATACTTGTAGATTTCTTCAAGATCTCTGCTTACATCATAATGTATAATTCTAGGTGCGATAAGGAATTTTACCATGTATAATAATACACTATAGTAGTTTATTTTTATAGTTTAGTATATATTAATCATTATAACTCATAATTTACCTTAATTAGCCCATAGTGCTCTTAACATGAGCTTAATAATCAATTTACTTGAGCAATGATTTGCTTTTTTGGGATCTTTCCAATGGACTGATTCGACTAATAACAAATTTATTGAGGTAAGTTGAGAATTCATTGGATTAGTATCATTTTTTGATGTACAGTTTTTGTTGTACATCACTAGATTATCTAATAAATTAAAAATACAAAAAAAAATTGTGAATCTGAATTTTAATATATTTTATTACTAGATTATATTAAAGTCAATTATGGTAGAAGCTTATAAGTGAGCTAGTCAAATTTATAATTTAATGATTTGTTATCAAAACAATGGGCTAATATAGAATATGTTACGGTAGACTAGGAGATGGAGATGTACTTATTACAGGTCAGAATTAATATATCGTTCATTGTTGATACTTGAGGCTTCTACTTCGTAATACGTTTGCATTTTGTTTATTAATATAGAAGAAGTGCGTAATATAAGTGCGTTATTGAAACATTTAAATATATAATTCATATACATCAGGAATTCGTTAAGAAATAAAATAATATATTGTGGTAGGTTAAAAGTACATCATATTACTATTCTTGAACGATGTGATTTGAAGTGTTGTGAACAAGAACAATTTTTGAAACACGTATTATGAGGACATATGGTATTTGTTTCGAGCTCCCTACTTACCATTTTGAATATTTCTAGGAAATGTATTTGTCTCAATTACCATTTAGAGATTTTTAGTCGAAACTTAGGCTTGAGGATTCAATATAGGTCAGAAGAGTTGAAAAACTTTTGGTAAAATTTCGATCAATGGAAATGGTTGGTAATGTATCAGTACACCGTTATCCCTAACCATTCCAGACATCCTCAAAAGCATAAAATGGCTGCGTTCAATTCAATGATTCACAGAGCATTGAGTTTGCCCTTATCGGACATTGCAAGAAAAAACGAAATTTCCTTAATAAAGAACATAGCAATAAATAATGGATACAATGCCAACATAATTGATACATTATTAAAGAAACACGAACTGGGAAAAATCAAGAAAATCCTATTTGGAGGTGACTTACCACCAGAAAACAAAAAATATATACGTTTAACCTTCTTTTAAATGCTAGTCTTAAAATTAAAAATATTTTACAAAAACACAACATCACAGCAGCATTAAAACCCAGTTCAAAAATCAGAAATTTAATTTTCAATCCGAAAACCTCAGTAGATAATTTTAGCAAATCCGGTATTTATAAATTAACATGTCAACAATGTCAAGGTGTGTACATAGGACAATCTGGTTGGAATTTTAGTATCAGATTAAAAGAACATTTGCGCTCTGTTCGCCTAAAACAAATTGAAAAATCAATGTTTGCGATGTTGCAATGTAATCAAGGAGAATCATTCTTTTGGAGAGGATGTACTATCCATAATCTATTACGTAGAAAAGGGTCGAAAATGGACCTCCTAGAATCGATCGAAATTCATAAGGCTCGCGCTAATCCGGGAATCCGGGAATACCCCTAATTAAAGACCAGGTTGACCTGATGTACACTCCAATTTTCACAGCTGTTTGTTAAATTTTGTTTCCATATATATATATATATATATATATATATATATATATATATATATATATATATATATATATATACATATACCTGTAATTGTAGTTTTAATCATTGTATGTTTTGATAATGGCACGCTGAGATGCCAAAACTATAGTCAACAGTAAATAAATTGTGTTATACAAACAAAGTTACAAAGTGTTTATTATTTATACTCAACATGTATAACGAAGTAGAAACCGCAAAAATTAATAATGTTATTTATTTTATTTTTTTCCTAAAATGGATAACTTCATATTAACATCAGATAGTGATACAGGTAAGAACAAATAGTAAATCAATATTATTTTATGACTTAAATAAATTCACACAGAAATAAAACCCATGAATATAAACAGAAGAATAATCTTCAGAGGATGAAAATAATTCCGCTATAAACAACAAATTAACGAATCGTAAAGAGAGAAGAAGAATAATAGAGGTAGAATATTCATCAGATGACGATAATGTTACTGAGAACTTAACTTCTGCAGAACAAAATAAAGGAAACTATATGCAACACATAAATAAAATTAAGCGAAATACTGGACAAAAGTACTATACAAAAAGAGGAATATCCATTCCAGAACGTAGAACGTATTAATGAAACGCAACGTTTAGAAATTTTTGAAAAGTTTTGGAATATAGGTGATTTTAATAAGCAAAATATATTTCTCCATTGTAATGTTCAACGTAAAACTGTCAATAGAAGAAGCCCTGGAAATAATTCGGGCACTATGAGGGCAAATGCTTATAAATTTTACCTGGTCACTTTTGGTGGAAACATTTTAGTATGTAAGAAGTTTTTCATTGATACATTCCAAATATCTACTGGACGAATTGATCGTATCCTAAAATCGCATGAGAATATTCCAAAAGACATGCGTGGAAAAATAGATGGCTCTTGCAGAAGAACTAGTGAGCTAGTGACGAATACAGTGGTAAAAAGCTTTCCGGCATTTGAGTCATTATACTCGATCTCAAAATCCAGAACGGATGTTTTTAAATACTGAATTAAATATAAGAAAAATGTATTATTTATACTTAGAAAAATGCAAGTAAAATAACTTGAGTTCAGTCAATGAATGGAGATCAGGAAAATCTTTAAACGAGATTTCAAGTTACACTTCCATTTTCCACGTAAAGATACCTGTGGAAAATGCGATTTCTTAAACTTGATAATCAAGACAACAACTGATGACAAAAAAAACGATTCTTGTAGAAAGACATGATGTTCACTTGCAAGATGCTGAATTAGCGAGAAAAGCATTACAAGAAGATACAATTCTGGCATCAAAAAATCCAGATAAATACTTTGCCTTCTCTTTTGACTTATAAAAAGCCTTACCTTACCCCAAATTATATGTCTCAATCGCATATTATAAGCTAAATATGTATGTTTTGAATGAGGGTTTTCACAATTTTCACGACAATAAAGTTAATATGTATGTGTGGGACGAAACTGTTGCTTCCAGGAGATCGCAAGATTGCTGTTTGAGGCATTTAGAAAATGTAACGACCCAATGCCATGTTATTGCCTACAGTGACATGTGTACTGGACTAAATCGAAATTTATAAATGGCATTGATGTGGTTGATGGTTGTTCAGTCGTTGGAAAATAACATTGGCATAATTGATCACAAATTTTTACTCTTGGGGCATTCATATCTTCCGAGCGTTGCAGATTTTGGCATCATAGAAATGGCATTGCGAAAATAGAATTTTCTATACACACCACAGGATTATTATGATGTAATAACACAATGTAGAAAACATAATAAATTTATTTTACATGAAATGAAACGTGAAAATTTCCTTTCAATAAAAAATCTTAAAAATGCGATTAAAAAAAGATAAGAAAAAACACTAATGGAGAACAGGTAAATTGGTTGCAAATATGTTGGATGAGGATTCTCAAAAATGCACCATACACTATTTTATATAAAACATCGATGAAGGACAAAGAATTTAAAACTATAAATGTATTACCTACACGTAATATTTCGAAACACTGCCACATGCAGAGCATACGTAAATACTATCAATATCTTCTAATTCTAACAATGTAATTAGCGTCTAAAATTAAAAATACTACTTCTATTTTATGTCGTATCATTATTTGTAAACAAAATTGGATTACTATGAAGTATATTTTTAAGTGATTATTAAAAATTTAAATTAAACAATTTTTACAATTGCGTAATTTTGAAAATGATGCAAGTCCATTTGCAGCCCGTATACATCAGTTTAGTAAAATACTTCTTAAACAAATGTACCATATATAACCAAATTACATATTGATAAAACAGTAGGAACATTGCCAGACTTCATATAATATGCCTATTTTTTTTTAATTAGCAGATATCTTAACCTTTAATTTTCTCGAATCAAGAGAAAATGGACTTCACCACTTTCAAAATAAGCGGTCCATTTAAAGTACATTCAATCATTTTAAGTTCATTTTACAGAACGTTCAAACTAGTGTTGCTTTGATAGCCTTGCTATTTTGTAACACGCAAATTACTTTAGTATCATTCAATGTCTGTCGAAGCATTAGCTAGAGAAGTAGTTGTTTCAAAAGTGATTTGTTGTTGTAGTCTTAATAAGACTCATTTGTTGTAGATTTTACAAAAATATTTTCGTGTTTTTTCTAATTATTATATATTCCAAATTTACACTGATAGATCAAATTTTATTTTCTAAGTTTAATAAATTTGCCATCTTATGCAGGGTGTCAAAATATCGGAATTAAACAAATGATAATTTTAAGTATCTATAACTTCATTTATTTAAATAGAACGCCATATTTTTGTAATTCATCAGCAAATGCAGTTTTTAATTACCTATCGAATGATATTTATATCTTAAGTCTTCTCGGTTTTACAGAAAACGCCAAAATATTGTTTATTGCACAATTTTAGTATATTTTAAATAAAAATTTGAATATATCTAGTTTCTTATGGTATTTAGACCCGTCAGATAATAATTTAGTCTCTCACTTTAGTTTAAAAAGCCTATCTTTTCTTATAGTTGTGTTATTTTGCATTTTTGTGTTAGATCGTTAGTAATCGTTATTGTTTCAACATCGTTGTTGTATTTCTTAGTAAAAAATGTAAATCTTCATTCACAAATCAAGAGCATATTTACCTGATTTTTATGCTTGGATAATGTCAAATTATTTAAAATTAAACAAAAACGTTTACTTTGTTGATATCACACTTTATTTTTAAGTGACTCGAGTTTCGATCATTAACTGATCATTATCAAACTTAAAGTAAATTAATCTACCACAAAACACTTATTTATACAGAGTGAAATAAGGAGAAAAATGCAAGGTCTACCTGGTCATTAATTAATGGGATTTCCGGATTACTCTTCGCTTTATGAAGTTCTAGGGACTCGAGTAAATCCATTTTAAACCCTTTTTCGGCAAAATGGATTATGTCGAGTACATCTTCATCAAAAGAATGTCGGTTTTCTATTAGGTGATTCGCGAATGTGGAATTTGTATGTTTTAATCTGAAGGATCTAAGATGTTCTTTTAATCTAATGTTGAAGTTACGACCAATTTGACCTACGTAAATTCCTTTACAATTTTTACACGTTAACTTGTAAATACCTGATCTGTCTAATTTATCTATCTGGGGTTAATTAATATCATGTTTTTTCAATATATTTCGAATTTTTAGGCTGACTCCAACAAAGAATGTTAATGACTTGAACGTTTTATTTTTAACTTTTGGACATGCGTATAAAAATTTCTTGAGGTTATTGTTATGATGTTTTATAATGAAATTATCTATTATTTTGTTTTTATAGCCATTGTTGTTTGCTAATACGTAAATCATTTTGATTTCGTTCTTGTATCCAATTTCTGATAAAAGTAACGTGAGTGCTCTATGGATCATTGAATTAAATGCAGCTAATTTGTATTTAATGGGGTGTCTTGAGTGAGATGAAATTAATGAATCAGAGAACGTTGGCTTTCTAAATATTTCAAAATTAAATTGGTTATCTATATTGGTGATTGAAAGGTCGAGGAATTTAATATTTTTGTTCTGTTCTGTCTCTACTGTAAATTGAATCTGAGGATGAATGGAGTTTATGTAATTTATGAAGTTATTTAATTGTCTATAAGTTTCGGAGTTTAAAATAATGTTTGTTAAATTAGCCATAAATATTTCTGCTAACAATGGGCTTAAAGGCGAGAGTTATAAGCTATTGATAATGAGTACATAGTACTCGAAATGTACATCTAGCAAAATAAAATCAAATTGTGAAGAAAGTGTAGTGTTTTTTATTTTCCAAGTGTACGAATCCGCTTGAATACATACTCATGTGAAATCAAAATAGGTGGTCTATTAATGTGTGGTGTGGAATACTGGGCCTAAATTTAATAGGACTCTGTTTTTTGAAGGACCTCTAAATGGTATGATGTTTCTCAATTTTCTTTTACACGAATTTCCAGCGTTATTAGAAGAAGTTCCTTCAAACATCAGAAGAAACCTATGGCTACAATTGGATGGAACTGCGTTTCATATCATCGCGAGATTCGGTAATTTTTAAACAACAACTTTCAAACTAGGTGGATTGTAAGGAACGGATTTAAAAATTGCCTTAAGAGCTATAACCCCGCAAATGTTTTTCAAAGTTAGCAGTAATTTTCAAAAAAGAATATGTAAGTGTCTGGAATTGAACGGTCAACATTTCAAATATTTGTTGTAAATATGTTGTTTCTGTTTTATGTTATAATTGTTACAATTATTGCTGTTATAGCCTAATAGATAATAAATTGAAGTTAAAAGATTCTGAACACTTGTAAGCTTTTTCTTTATTATTATTCTCGTAATTGTGGTGCAGTACATGATATTCTGGCGTTTTCTGCAAAAACGCGAATACTTAAAGCTAAAGCTATAAATGTTAAGTTAAAAGTTATAGCGTTCCATTTAAATAACGGAAGTTATAGCCACTTAAAATTCTTATTTGTTTAATTTTAATTTTTTACACCCTGTATAAGATGGATAACATGGTACGTTTTTTATACTTACTTGTTATACAAATTTCATGTAACTCCTATAGTTTATTAGTAATAGGCAAAATATGTCAGTTTTTATTTTATTTTCAGTTCCAGTTTCTAAAAATAAAACCTTAAGTTTAAAGTTTCATCTCAAAATGGTAATTTGTTTTTGAGATACAACTCCCAACGGCACACACATAAAAACACAAAAATACTTTTTCCATTAATTAGTGGATTCGTTTTGAGGGACCTTAAAATGGATATTTGCCTAAAAAAAATTCAAAAAATCTTTACGAAAACAAGCTAAACACTTTTAAAGAGCAATCTGCACATATTCTTAAAAACAATGTATGTCAAAACTAAGTTTGATGTAATATTTTAGTTATTAACGCAGGCTCCAGCTATATAGTTTAATAAACATAAATATTCTGCGACTCAACTACTCCCATATCAGGCTTACTAAGGTCCACCTGATATCTCTTTTCTTATATCTACATTCATAAGAATTATAAGGGATAAAAAATGAAGTTAACTTCACCAGAACTTTTGACGCTTAAATATATAATATTTTAGGAAATATAATTAATTATAATTTAATTATTTCTGTAATAAATAGGATCAAAATGCCAATGTCCAATACAAAATCTACAATTTGATTAAATATAACTATTGCTGATATGTCACTAATTGTATGTTCGTTTTTTTATAATACATATTTAGATTTACAATGCATAATGAACAAAGTGTTAATATTTCAAAAGATTATCGACCAAAGGTTTTTCTACCTAGATTTGTTTAAAAATATAGAGATCAATAATTAATAATATTCAAAACAGTTTCATTCGACCAAACAGTAAGAGGTTGAATCTTTTGCGATATAAGATGCAACCATTATCACGTAGTAAGTGGCAAATTATTTTACATATAACCACAATTTTAGTATTGATATTCCAATATTTTTATATATTAGGTTTCTTAAATAATTTTTTCTAGAAGATACTTTTTGATTACAGTGTATTTTATAAATTGAATTTTTGATATATGATTATTCTCAAGTACTTAACGCAAACTGAGGATGGGATGATAGTTTGGAAGATTTTGCAAGGAGAATGATTGGTGCGATGATAATGAATTAAGATTTGTAGGGATTGATTCTAATGCCCAAATTTGCATACCAATCTTGAAGGGTGTTAATAAACTTTTTTAGGAACTAAAAAGCTTTTGGCAATGTAGAAGCATGTTTAATTCGGGCAGTAACATTAAAAAATTGCAGAAGATATTTAGAAGGATTTAAATAGAGATGATCGGGGTTATAGCCATAAATGCAAAAAATGTTAAATGATAGAGGTAAAAGAGAAGAGCTTTGTGGAGTTCTTGTGAGGAAGTACAAGACGAAAAAAAAAGAAATGTTATTGATTTTAACTTAGAGGATCTATTAATTGAATTAGAGAAGAATTGCCTAATAATAAATATAATTTGAAGCTTTACATTCAAGGTGAGAAGAAGATTGAGAAAATATTTATAAAACACTGATTACAACTAAAGTTAACATTCCGTTTAATTTTATTTTTATAGGAAAGTAAAATGATAGATTAATTAAATACACTAATGGCTTAAATTAAATTAACAATAATTTTCTCTATAATGGCATTCAAAACGGAAAATCTGTAAGTTTAAAGATTTTCATTATTGTTTTATTTCACTCCATTTAAAACTAAATTCCCTTGCAATATAATTGAACAGATGAAAACCGCATATTAAAATATATAAAATATGTATTAAAATCGTAGACAGAATTCACTCTTCCGGACTAAGTTTGTTAATGAAATGATATATACTTATATTATTAACTAATCTTTGTATACTTATATTTGAAGTTTATTTTGGTAAATTAAAATTATATTATAAACTATAGCTTGTTTCATGATTATATATAAGTAGGTAGTTTTTGAAAGTTGTTGGAGCTTTATTTATCATTTAAATATTATTATTAATTTGGTTTTTTGAGTACGTGAAAATGTTGATATGACTAAAACACAGTTTGGTACGTTTTTCACTTGTTTAATAAAACAAGTGAAAAAAGTGCCAAACTGTGTTTTACTCATAAATATTATTATTTGTACTTTTTCGTTCATTTATTTTTTTTTCAAATTATCATTGAGTTAATGTTGATATAACTATAATATGATTGGAACTTACAGTGTTAAAATGAGTTTAGGCGTTGCATGTAACTGGAATAAAATTAAATTTATGCAGTCCGCTGATGGATGGTGTACACTTATGATATGAATACCATGAATTTCATTAATCAACTTAGTGGTAGCACAAATTTCAAAAATAGTGCCAACCGCCAAATTACACGAAGTAACCTGTTTCGTATAAATATTGTCACTAAATACCACCTAGGTAACTTAAAAATAATGAGTTTTTAAAATGAAATTATTACTATTATTTATTATAAAGAAATTAAAATTCGCGTAGCTTTTTCTTAAGCAAACATGCTTTTTATTTAAACTCATGTATAAATTTATATTCTATTAAAAGTTTCAACTGTTATTGGCGAACATACATTAAATTTGTAAAAGTAATAATTAAATGGGTTTTTGTTGATCATTTCTTTAAATCGATAGTGATTTTCGTTTCTCTTATTAGTTTTGGTTTTAGATTTTATTTTTTTATTGTAATGTATACCGCAACAGTAATAATGATAATTGAAATTTACTCGAACGTTTCTTTTCTAAGGCACTTCCAATTTTATAAATTAGTATAAATAAGCTTTACAAGAATGAAATATTGTTTTTATTAGAAATTTGTCACAGTAATAGGGTTAAATGATATATAGTCGTGTCTAGCAAACATTTTCTTCTTTTGATTTGTCTTGATGTTTAAATTATTATACGTTTGAGTACGTAACTGTCAAGTTCTTAGTTATTTTCTTGGTATAAACGATTTGTTCTTAAATATATTACTTTGTTATATATTTTAAACAAAAATTTAAATGCATTTCTTTCAAATTTAGTATTATCTTATGCATTTGTTGTAATCAAACATTTTATTTATTAGGTGACTATGTTTCTATCTTTGGAAGTCCTTTATAATGATATAAGCATGAATATCTCGACTTTTTACGAACCAACATGCAATATACACATTTTATTGCAAATAAAGCACAACAGGAATGTATATTTCTTACATTCATATACTTGTGTGTACTTCGATGTTCCATCTTTATGATCTATAATAATACTTACCCCGTGGCAGCGAATCTCGAGAAAACCTGCATGATCTTGAGGCTGAGTTCTCGTTCTCTGGAGTTGTACTGGAGGGACATGTTGAGGGGATGGCCGAACACGTACTCGATCTCGTCACCATGCATCACCCCCATCCACTCGCCCCACAGGGAAGTGCTCGTCCGCTGAAAAAGGCACACAAGAGTCACGAGGAGATCGCATCGATAAGACATATCCGCCGTTGCCCGGCGCATTCACCATTTGTCCTACTTATTTTATATTAACCGGACCAATATTAATCGGAATAAAAACCCGACTCTCTACAGTGCATTAAATTGATGAATTATTAATTACTACATTTGTGCACTGAACGTATCGGCGTTATAAAAATTACACATTATTTTATCCCATATGAAAAGTAAAACATAGAATAAGGGATTAAAAACAATTTTAATAATGAATTAACTATTAAATTTTTAATACGTAATTTATGCATTAAATTTTAAACATTTGTGAGTTAACAATTACCATATGCTAATAATATAATACTATAAAATACTATAATTAGGATATATAATGCACTAATTTTAAACTTGTATTTATATAAAATATAATAATCTATATAGGAGGAAAACACAAATATCCAGACACTTATACGTTTTCATTATTTAAACACTGAGATTTCACTAAATGAATTGAATAACTCTCGAAAGCAAACACGACATGCCCAACTAAATTTAATGTAATGAATTCGAAAGTTGGTCGTTTGTTTAAATGTTGCAGAAACGCGCTCTTTCCGGGGAATAATGGAAAGTTGAAGAATTAGTTTTCGCGCTTTGATTGGAGGCGACTGGAGTGTGTTGGGGGATTTCTTGCGGTCTTGAAATATTGAAAAGCACTTTGCGTTGCATTTTCAATAGGGACCTTTTGTAATGGGGAGGGAGGGGGCGAACAGTAGGTTGCACAGTATTGGGTGCAAAAACACATCTACGAATTGTGTGGGTTTACTTTACTTTATGCCCACAACAATGAAGCCCGCATTATTACATTTGCGTTTCGCAGATTCAAATTCTGCACGTAAGGGTTGGATGTGAGTGTTTGACCAATTGTGCTGTTTAAGTTCATTGTTTCGTTGTGTTCCCAGCAGAAGTAACATTGCATACAAAAATGTGAATGTATATTATGATAGAATATGAACAATAAATATATTTTACCATATTTTTCAGATTTTCTTAATCACTTATAAAGGTTATTAGTTTTTTAGTTTTTACATTCCTATAAAATGCAACTGATTGGGAGCTACTATATTATTATATGGCTTATATACATACTGTTAGAATTGAAATTGGTCAAAATTTTTAGTCACATGATGACTTATTAATGATCAAAGTTTTTTTTACATTCTTATGATTAATGTTGTGTCGAATGTTAATTCCAATACTGATTATTGCAATGAATAATTAATTAAAACTGGTTGTAAATGCGACACGACTTAGAGATAATTTAGCTTAAAACATAGAGTCAAAAATCACTAATTTCGTTTGTTTAAAAACAATCATACTTTTCTTAAGAATGTACTGACAGTAATCCATTATGAGAATAGAGGCCATAAAAGTGATTTACTGTATGTATTAGAAATAATTCAGAAAGCGATAATTTATTCCAGTTTTTCCTTCTTTTATGATCAGACAGATATAATGCATTCTTTGAAAAGCTATATAAACAATACTTAGCTGTATTTTAAGTACTTTATGAGTTTGATATGGACCAAAACAAAGTCTTTAAAGTATTTTCTCAAATTCAAAGTTTTTACAGTTTCGCCCTAGGAGGATAATTTTGTAAAATAATTGAATAATTCATTTTATCAATGGGAAATCTTTCGCCTTTTAAATTCTTTAATTTTATTATAAGAGTGGAGTGTATTTATAGTTGCAAACACGTTCGTAGTTTCTGAGTAATTTGCCAATAACTTTTCTAATGGCAATTTACATTTGCAATTAAAAGGATATTATTCACAAATTTGAGAGACACGAAAATCCCGCTGAAATTCAATTAAATTAAATACACGTACAAAATACGACACTGAAAAAAAAACTGTTGTAATAAGTTGAGAAACGGGAGGGAAATCACCGCTCGTACTTAAACTTTCTTGAATTCAATTATTTCGGGCGCCGAGCGAAAATAAAACGGACCCGACACGGTCGACCAATTAAAACCTCCACGTTTTATTAAACGCAGCCAAATACAAACGGCGAAATGGCACAACTGCACCCTGCAATACATTTTAAACTTAAATGTAAATACTGCACAGAACGAAAAAGGAATTTTTATTTTATTAATTTAGAATACAGTTATATAAGTACTTGAAAAAGCATACCGTAATAGCTTTGTTGAAATAAGATATTATCATAATTATCTTCAAACGTTATTTATTGCAGTGAAATGAATAGACAATTTTAGTTTCTATTAGGTTTGGTTGAATTTATATTATTTATATACCATACAAAAATATTGTATATGATATAAGTTCTAGGCAGATTATTTCTACTTAAACATGTCATCTTCAGCATGTATCTGCAGATGACATGTTTGCGAGAAAAATAACTGTCTATACTTAAAAAACTTATTATGCCTAAAGATTAAAACAGACGGGATAAAATAATTTTCAACATAACAACAATTAAGAATTCAATTGCCTTTGAGAAATACATTTATTCTTAAGTTATCTCCATCTCTGTAGTTAAAATTTTGACCCTACTAGTTTCTAGTAATCGCATAATTAGTAGGATTAGTTTAAACGCCACTGTTTTATGATTATATTACTGATGCAAATATATACGTAGCAAATGCACCAATTAACTGTAAATACTAACAATTTCTATGCCTATTCTGACAATTATACAAACCGCGCAAAGCATAAAGGAGTCAATAGACGCTTTCATCGAAGATGCTCATAGTGAAATATATTGCTAATTGGAACCAAACCCAACTATCGACCCCTTAATTTGCAAACGTTAAATGAATACCAGCTTTAATCCTTAACCTCATGGTCGTAATTGTACCTGCGGTACAGTCGGCCAATTCCGAATCATAATAATTACTAATCCAATTTATAAATTCTTAACTTTTTAACTCAATGTATAGACCTCATAAATTTTGAATGTTGTACGCAAATTTCATTTCTATTCTAGTATTTATCAAGCCAGGAATAGGATGAAGTTTCATTAAATATCAGTGCCTTTCAGATAGAGAGGTAGATATATAGAGTAGTTGCACAGTTTCATTCCCTTCAGTTATTTATGATCGTATCGCAGAAACCATACCGAGTTTTCCGGCCAGTTTTTCCATTAAATAATTCAAGTGGAGCACTTTGGAGTTGACCTTTCGGCCGGGATTCCCAACAAAACCGTCATCTGGACAAATAGGAAACGATTTTCTGCACTTTAATTATTCATCGAGCGAGTGCATCTATATCTATATACGTCCGTCTATTGGTGTGCGCCGCTCGCCCCTCTCCCCTCCATCATTAGTGACCAACACCCCCCACCCACCATTCCTCATCGATGCCGCATGAATATTTCATGACAACGCCGGCCCTCGTCTGGTTTTAGAGGACGTTTGTTTATTACGAGAGTGTGAAAATCGCACAAAGGAACGGCGGCCGCGAAAAATGAGATGAAGGCCATCATGCAAACTCTGCATTAGCCCTAGCCTTTTTTTTGCTAATTTACTTTATTTGCATGACAACTACGAAAACTTGTCATCTCTTGTTCCTTTTTAACGTCCTGTGCATTTTCCGAGAAGCTTAAACTAATGTTGTAAAGAGATGTTTGTATGTGTGTGTGTGTAGGATCAAAAGTGGTCCTAAGAAAGCACAGCAGCGGAGTCGCAATAAAGGGGGATTTCCAAGATGTGGGGGAAGAGTCCGTGGGTGCAGATAATGTAGTCGTATACATAAGTAAAAAGAAATCGAGTTCGACCTTTGTCGACTGTAAAAGACGGAATTAATTAAAATCGCCGAGAAACGACTTTTGTGATTCAATAAAGTTCTACTACCATTCTATTATGTATTGCGGTATGAATATTAAAAATTATTAATAAATATGAAATATATTAAATAATTAAAATATAGTCATAGGTTATAGTTGCGATAGTGATAATTCACTTTCAACTAAAACACGTCTGCACAGTGTGTTTTATCACTTAAACTTGATTAAATATAATTACATAATTGTTTACAGGTTATAAAATAGTAAGTGTTTTAGTTGAGTGTTAAATTAAAGGTTGGCAAAATAAAACTACTTTAAAATTTCACATTTATAACAGATGTAAAATATCTTTGGGCCTAAAGAGTGTACAGATAATTAATTGGTAATAATGGCATAATTTTAGTAAAAAAATAAAATATTTAAAATTTGCAATATTTGGAAATATGTACAAATATACGCAAATATACAGAAAATGTTGATCTGACGTAAGTATTTGCGTATGGCATACTCTGTATAAAAATATTTATTAAACAAAACCCGCAGTTGAAAATGCTAATCGATATGTTGGAATAATTTTTCCAAAAATTCTTCCCTTCAATTTATTTATATTTTCTTTGACTAACTGTTAAAAGAGAATGAGTACTTGTAATATTTTTTATGATGAAACTAAAATTGGAAAATAGAAAATCAAATGCTAATAATATTAGCAAATGTGTACTGAATTTTATGTTATGATTTGAATATCTGCGTAAGCATTATATAGAGAAGATATGTCGGATCAAAGGATTTTTTGAAAATGTTTCACCTAGACATTTAAGATATTACAGAAACAAGGAAGAATAACAATAAAACATACCAAGAAGAGGAAAATATACATATTGAACACATACGTGGAGAAGAAGTATTGGAAGAAATAGCAAACCTAAAAACTGGTTGGACGCGGAATTGGTAGTACGTGGGAGAAGGTACAAACTGGTTTTGGGAAATATATAGAGAGGAGATGGCAAAGGCAGAAAATTCCAAATTATTGGCAAAATAACTTAATTGATTTATTGATATTACTTTACATGTTCATTTAAAACAATAACAATAATAATTAATAATTTTGTGCTCATTTTGTATAAAATTGTGCTAATATATAAAAAGTGAACAAGTAAACTGCAAAAATTACAGAGCAATATATTTATCATCAGTGTGCTTTAAAAGATACACTAAAATAATAAAGAAACGGCTACGACTAAATATAGAAAAGGAACTAAGACAATGAAACAGTCATTGCAGATATTCAGCAAGAATAGAAGAAATCGCTAGAATCTGCACAGACAAATGTATCGCTCGGTTCATGTCAGAAATCCTGTTATTTTTTACATATAATTAAATAAATGTCTTTAACAACATGAACCGCCAGGTATATTCATGTTCGGATCAAAATGGGCAACACTCTGAACATATGTTATAGAAGAATAAAATTTAAATATTTTTTATTTCTCTAAATTCCCTCAAGTCCTGCTACTGGTAAGTACCAACCTTAAACGTTTTTTTAATGAGTAGGAAATTCAAACGCCTATCAATCATTGTAAAAACACGGTAGAAGGAAGCATTGAGAGTGATGAAAAACTCATATTTGGTTTAATTCAAAAGGAAATAGTTTGGAAATGCTTAAAGAAAATAAATGTGCATAAAAAATTAATAAAAATAGTGAAAGTGTCTGCAACAGACTAGGACCTATAAAATTGAAGCATCAATGCATACGGACAATATAGTATTATATAAAATGCAAAATAGTTCTTATATGGATGGAATATATAGAAGAACTAAAAATGGAAATCAACAAAGAATAAAGTAAAATTATACATATAGACGGAAAAGGAGGCATTATAAAATGCAAGGAAACAGAATTGGAAACCGTTTGAACATATAAATACCTATAATACTAGAAAAAATTTATCTAGAACAGGAAAATAGAGCCAAAATACAACAAACTATATTATGCACTATTTTCAGTATTAAGAAAGAAATAAGTCTACAAACAAAAGTAAGAATATATTATTATATAATAAATGCAATGGAAGTGAAACAGGAAAACAAAATTGCCTAGTCTTACCAACCTCCTCAATTAAGGAGGAATAAATAATAAGAAAAATAATAAATTTCCAATTAAACTGGCATGGGCCATGACAAAAATGCAAACAAACAAGTAAATAAAAACAAAATTTGAAGGAAAGAGTATAAAATAAATTCAAGAGGAAGACCGAATAAAAATTGGGCTTAACAGCTTGCAGAGGCAGGGAAAAACAAGAGAGAAAACGATGGAGGACATAAAAATGATGACTAGAAATAGAAATTAATAAAAAAAGATGGGTGAATAAAAACCCATAAAATCTAATTCCGACGCCCAAAAGAGCAAATGGAAGAGCATAAATAAAGAGAAGCATATTTAAAACCCTCATTGATAAGAATAACAGGGATGGAATCGTATCAATGTTGGTAGAATTTTAGAAACAGTTCATAGGAATAATTGCTTGCCAATTTAGATAAATTAATAAATAAATAAACATAGTTATTACCCTACAGAAAAAATTCCCAATTACATGGCAACATATATAAAGAAGAAAGTAGATTTACATACTAGCATAACTTAAACTCAAAACAATAAATGGTTACATACTAACTAAAAGTGAATGATTACATTGAGCAATGACATAACTGAAAGAGTCATTAAATATCTCACAATAAGATGATACCTGATTACAGTTAGCGCAAACAATAATTATCGGAGACTTAAGTCGATAATTAGTTTTATGAGGTAAAATCTTAAAAGTTGGCTTTTGTCTACTACTAAAGGGTGGAACAGGCAACCTAATATTATGGAAAATTTCAGCTGAATCAATAGAACCGTGAAGTATTTTGTACCCAAAAACAATGCTCGATATGTATCGTCGGGATTCAAAAGATTGAAAGTCAAACTTTTCAAGTAACGTTGCATGATCGAACCCTCTATTAGGACAACAACCTTCCGACTTAAAATATAAATATTTTAAAAATTTACGTTGAATGCCCTCAACCATGTATTTCTGCTGTTGGGTTTGAGGAAACCAAATTAAGGAAGCATATAGCAACTTAGACCTCACATAAGCATTATATAAAGTAATTAAAGTATTTATATTTTTAAAACTTTTAGTATTGCGATATTTTAAACCTAGAGCTCTTAATGAACACTTAATTACTTCACCAATGTGACAGTTAAAAGTTAATTTCGTGTCAAAATGAACACCTAAATCTTTAAATGTTGAAACATTTTCAATTATAGTGGCATTGATTGAATAAATGAACTGCACAGGATTAGTTTGTTTAGTAATTGACATAAATTTGCACTTATTAATATTTAATTCCAGTCCATTTACTTCACACCATGTAACGACCTTACCAAGCTCGTCCTGCAAATACAAGCAATCATTACGATTGTTGATTGTCGCATATACTTTAAGATCATCCGCATATAAAAGATGTTTACAGGTCAATGTTGTGGAAAGGTCGTTAATAAATATGTTAAAAATCAAAGAGCCTAAAATTGATCCTTGAGGAACACCAGACGTAGGGTAATAAGAACTAGATTAAAAATTATTGAAAGTTACATACGATTCACGTTTACTTAAGTAAGACGACATTAGAGAGGTAGATGTATTGCAAAAGCCAAAGTTATCGAACTTAAAAATTAAAGTATTATGGTTAACATTGTCGCAAGCTTTCGACGTATCCGTGTATATGACATCAATTTGACTAGAGGAGTCAAGGACTTCAGCAATGTTATGAGTAAGAGCAAATAGATTAGTCAATGCGGAGCGATTAGGAATGAATCCGTGCTGATTATCAGAGAGAAATGGTTTAATATGAATGTAAATCTGGTCATATAGCACACGTTCCAAAACTTTATCAATATGTGACAAAGTTGCTATAGGTCGATAGCTATTAATGTTGAAAATATTGGCACTTGATTTAGGTATTGGGCAGATTGATGTTATTTTTAATTTATTAGGAAAGGTAGAAGTTTAAATAGATAAATTGAAAATAATTGTAAGCGGATAACAAAGAATAGGAGCACAATCTTTTAAAATAAAAGCAGGTATATTCATCACCGGAAGAAAATTTATTAGGAAGTTTCTTAAGAATGTTATAAACAACTTTATCAGAAACAGAGGATAGGAAAAAAATGCGAATATAGCTGAAATTAGATAAATGAACATTTTTAGATGGGGAAACATGAACAGTTTCAAAAAAATTACGAAAACCATTAACAATATTTTCAGGGTTGTCCAGTTTATTATCATTATCTATCAATGTCGAAGGAATTCTGGATGTACTAGATCTGTTAAAGTTTATGTACGTCCAAAACTGACCTGGATTTGAAGTAACTTGATTTTTAATGATGGACATGTATGAGTTATAAGCAGATTTGATTTTACGTTTAATTAATGCTCATAGGTGTCAAAAATTAGCTCTCGTGGAGATTGAGTTAGATTTGAGTTTAGTTGTAATGGTATTCTTTTCTTTAATTAAATGTATTATTTCAGAATTATACCAAGGCTTTTATTTTTATTAAATTTATAAGTTGGAATAAGCTTTAAAAGAGCAGAGTTCAAAATATTATAAAATTCAGAACGAGCGAGATTAACGTCAAAGAAACTTAATAGTATATTCCAATAAATGCCACATAAATGTTCATATAATTCTGGATTAATTTCCTTTTTTAAAGTTTAATTTAATAACATCACTATTAATTGAAGCCATAGTCGGTGAGCATTGCAAAGTAAATTTAAGAGCGGGATGATAAGAATCTTCCAAAACAAGCGGAAATGTTTCACTATCAAATTGACAGCTAATGTTGGAATATATTAAATCTAAAACATTATTTGAAGAATTTCTAATTGTGTAATATTGTCGAAGGCCTAGAAAAGTACAAAAATTTGAAAAAAGGTTGCTTTAGTAACAAAATTATCTAGAGAATTTGGAATTGATAGACAGTTAAAGTCGCCAGCAAAAATAATGTTATCATTATCAGAATTTAGTTGAGATTACAAATTAAAAAATAATTTAACATCGTCAGTAGAAGTGTCTGGTGGAATGTATACTAGAATAATAAATAATGAGCTAGATATAAGTTTCAATTTACATACTGTAATGTCTATTATTGGCAGGTGTAATTTAATAAAATCCGTAAAAGTTATATCAATTTAAAAAAATTACAGACCGCTATCAAAACTCCACCACCCTTCGATCTTCCAGTAGTTTCATTATCACAATTTCACCTAAAAACTAAATAAGAATCATTAAATAATTAACTGCTGCTCACAGGAGATGTTAGCCAGGTTTCAGTAAGAAGCATAACATCACAATCACTAACATTAGAGAAAAAAGTATCGATTTTAGTATTTAATCCACGAACGTTTTGATAACAAACTGAAATATTTCCAGAGGGTAACGATTTTCATGCAGAGTTGGTAATGACAAGAGGATACCCCATAATGAATTTAATAGTAAGATTTGTTTAGTCGCTCTGCTGCCTTAGTTTTAATACAGTTCGTGCTGCATTCAGTAATTCCATTTGTTGAGGAGTACGATCAGGTCCCACTCGGATATTGCCTAAGTCCATAGTCTTGCAAAACTTTAGAAAATTACTGGCATTGGATTTACAATCAAAGCGAAGCTTAAGGGGTCTAAGTCGTGATCCAACTTTACCTACTCTAAATAAGGATATTTTAGACAGTAAATGAACAGTACTTATGTCAGTCAAACTGTTTTTTAAGTTAAGTGGTCTAAATCCTCCTGTCGTCTAATCAAAGAATTAGTGTTGAAAGATTTGGTAAGATTGTAAACCATACAATTGTTTAACCTATTTTCCCTGTCTTCAATTTCTCGAATAATATTTTCAGTGGATATTTGCGATTTTGCAAGAGATGTCATTTCTGTTTTCAGAAGTGCATTTTCTGCCTTAATTCAGACACTTGTTTAGTAAGAGATGAAACTGCCTGCGTACAAGTGTCAATCTGTTGTTTAATTTGAGCAGAGAATGGATCAAAATAGCTCTTAAAAATATTATTTATTGCCTTAATAATTTCAGATTTTAAAGTACTGTCAAGTACTTGTTCAGTTAGATTAGAATTCGAGGGACTGTTCATTAAATTACGGCTGGTAGAGCAAATCCACTTACCATCTCCAGATTTCAAACAGTGTTTAATTTTATTGCTATAAACTGGTTACATTGTATACAGTTAGTCATATTGAGTAGTTTTAAATTACTGAAGTAGGGAAAGCAGGAAAAATTAAAATAAACAAAATCAAAGTAATAACTTATAAATAATAAAACAAAAACAAAATAAAGGCGATCGACGCGCCAACACCTGATCACTTTCGCACAGGTTAGAAGACACTTTTAATTAGATAAATTCACTAATAAACTGTATAAATTAACCAATTAACACGAACAACGCGTTAAGTGTAACTTATTACTTCACTCAAATGTAGTCACAAATTAACAATTACTAATAGACTGCACAAAACAGACAATTGTGTTCGTATGTATGCTCGTATGTACGGTGATTATTTAATAGATAGTAGGATTGCAGAAGATTGAGAGAAGGACATTACTAAAGTCAAATAGATATAATTTTGTTAATGCAAAATTCTTAAAATTGCAAGTGAATGGAAATACATATATAAAAATATCGCTCCCAATAAAAATAAAATTAAATGTCCTGATGTCAATTTTGAATCTATGTAGAGGACATGGACCACAATAATAAGGATAGAATGAAGACAAGAGCAACTTCAAATAAGCTTAGCCAATATAGAAATAAAAATCATATTAGTGTAAAGAAGATATTTGAATTCTTAAATAACAGTTAGGCAAAATTTTAAACTAAGATAAAATATTATTTTTAGTACTCGTAAAACATTCGTTTGCTAAAACAAAGATATTAATATTGATTTAAATGAAATTCTATAGGTCAATGTAAGTAGAGATTTAGCAGACCAAGAATTATTATTTGTTGCAAACGAGTCATGGAAGTTGTTAGCTCTCAGAGATTTAATAAGAGAGGGCTTAACATTAGTTAACCTTATTATTTGTACACAGTAAAGAAATCGCTAAAATTTTATTCTTAGGGTTAATTTATGATTATATTAATTTAGACAAACATGTATTAACTCAGACACAATTGCAATAAGATAACATAATCAAAAGTTTTCATAAAGAAAAAGTTTGGCCATTGACTTGTTCAAAAGTCATGAGTTTAAAGGATTAGAGCTCGTAATATTTTGGATTTTTCTCTATCATAAATGCCCTACATATATCGTATTGAAATAGCTAGGTGTGCTGAAAGAATAGGCAAAAACATTACTGTATGGATGTGCAGTACTTAATAATTTATTGCATATAAATAAATTAATCAAATAAGAACAAGAATAGTTGCAAACCAGTGCACCATATTATAAAAATATTTTCACTGACCTATTGAATAAGAAGAAGAGGAATAATAAAGTACGAGAACGTCAAAGGACTTAATAAATAGATGTGAATAAAAACAAAAATAAGGTTTAAGTTGAAATTTTTGAAAATTTAAATTAAATAAATACCATGAATGGAAAATATAAATAATGTAAAAATACCAAATTTTGTAGATTTGACAATAATAACAGTAATTAACAACACATTAATATAAATATATACAAATAAAGCCGTAAGAATATAATAATTACATACAATCACAAACATTCGAACCTAGGAATTAAATATTATAACTAAAGAATTGTTAAAAATATAAAAAATATATTTTGAGGGACTACACAATATTTTAAGAAGTAAATATTGATTAAAATTAATATAATTAATACAAATGATACTAGAAACTTGTATGTGATTTTACATGCAATGCAGACAAGGTTAAATGAAGTCACGTTCGAAAAAATCTTCATAGTTTTAGAACGCATGAGCAATTAGGTAATCTTTTACGTTACTCCTGAACATTTTGTGTTTTGTTGACTAATTTGTTATAAATCTTAAGACCATAGTGCCGTGTCCGTGTTTGAGACTAAGGTAGTCTGCATTGTGGTAAATTTAAATCGAGATTACCTCTTGTATTATATTAATAGTTACGTAGAGGAATATTGTCTATATTCTGTTTCACATACATCAAAAACTCTAAAATATATAAATAAGGTAGAGTTAAAATTCGCATGTGTTTAAAATAGGGTTTACAATCATCCTGATACTTAATACCCGCAACTATTCTTTCAGCCCTTATTGCAAATTAAATAAACGATGCCTGCATAATGCATGACCCCAAATGAATATACTATATAATAAATGACAATGAAATATACCATAATATGCAGTGAGAAAACTTTTTCTGAAACTTTGTTGAACAATGCTCTTAAACCATAAATTGATCTATTTAATTACACATTTACATAATTGCCATGTGCTATCTAAGTTAACGTTAGATCAAGGTTAACACCTAGGAAACATACACTTGGTGCATTATTCACATTTGTTTGGTCAACACATTTAAGTGTGAATAATATTTCAACCAATCATTAATATTTAGGGGCAATTTATTGGAGGAAAACCATTCGATAGAATTAGACTTATTTATTAAATCTAAGTCGAAAGGTTCTTTATAGCTATACCCTTTACTAGTGAGGGTGGTATCATCAGCAAATAGTATCGTATTATTGCTTTACTGACGGACAGATCTTCTTGGAAACTGAAATGTTCTACAATGGTATCCGCCCAGCCATCAACTGGTCTCTCTGTATCTCGTGTGGGATCTGCTGCCCAAACCAAGGCCATGCACCAGGTTTCTGGTTCCATGAAACTGTTGAACAGGGGTGTCCGTCTAACTGAGCTCTTGAAACTAGGACAATACGTGCCCATGGCCATTTAGGAACAGGTTGCCATCATTTACTACGGCGCGCGTGGTCATTTGGACAAGGTTGATCCTTCCAAGATTACATCATTTGAAAAAGAGTTCTTCCAACACATTAAGACCAATCATCAATTTTTGCTCGCGACCATTGCCAAAGAAGGCAATCTCCGAGTGATCAGATGCCAGCTTGAAGAAGACAGACTTCTTATTGACATTTAATGCATGAATTTAAATGATACAATAATCCCCGGTGCACGTCGTCAACAAATAACATGGATAGGTCAGAATAGTACGCGACAGTGAAATAAGGCCGGAACTGTATTTTAATTTTATTTGTTACTGTTTCAATCCAGAGAAGGGGTGGAAACTTCGCGCCGCATTATTTTCATTTATTATTTTTAATATAATGAGGAACTATGTTTAAATTTGACCAGGAAAATTTTTGTATAATGTTGATAAATATTAGAAACAAAAGGTATCCCAAAACGGACCCTTTTGGCACACCACTTTCTATGAGACAATATTCGGATTCAGATTGCTGTAAACATACCTTTTGTTTCCTGTATTTTAAATATAACTCTAAGCGTTTGATACTGTTGACGCTGAAGTCATATTTAGGTAATTTATGAATTAATATTTTTATACTTTACTTATAGAAAGGATCCCATTTTAAAGCATTCGATTCGATCTGTAAATTCTTGAATGGCCGAAATAGTTGTTATTCCGCTACGAAAGCCATATAAATTAGGTGCCAACAAATTATTGTAATCTAAGTAAAACGTTATTTGATCAAAAAGTTTAAATAAAACACTTTATAACTTTGGTTGACCACTATATTTTGGATAACTGTGACTAGTTTCGATCATAAGTACACAAATAGAAGTTACATGTGTAAATTCGTATTTATCTGATCATAATGGAATATTGGTACTGGTTTCTGACATAAATCTACCTCTACAATACAATCCTAAAATACGTCGTCCTATAACTAAACGGGATACTTTTAATTTGTCTGAAATGCTCTCGAATGTACAATGGGACTTTGTTAAATGCAACTTAATAGAGATAAATGAAAAATGGAAGATTTCAAGTGATATCATGGTGGAAAGCATTGCTCATAGTTTTTCTCAAAAAAATATCAAAGACTGGCTAAAACGAGTAATTAATGTTAGATGGTTCAATGATGAGAGATACTCTAAAATTAATTGATGAAAATAATAAAATTCATTAGAGCCCTGAATCACGTGCACTTAAATCCGACTCTAATAAAATTTATAAAATTGCTATAATTAACTCAAAAAAGAAGCAAATGATAATTTTATAAACTCGGCGTTTAATAAACCGAAAGCAATTTGGAAAACTATAAATTCAAAGAGGCATAAATCTGAAACAAACTGTGATATTTCCTGTGATCAGTTCAATGCATTTCTTTGTAACGTTAAGAAAACTATTACCAAAGATGTACCTGATATAAACCATATCTGTAATATTAATATGAATTTAAATTTAAAAGGTTAGTGAAACAAAAGTAAGGGATGTTATAAATAGTATTATGTTTACGACATCTCAATTAAATTAATAAAACCAGTAAAGAATAGTTTAATACCTTATCTAACTATTCTTATAAATGAAATAATAGCTACAGGTGTTAAAGTATTAAAACAAGCCAAGCTAATTCCAATATTCAAAAATTGTGATATAAATCAATTGAATGATTAGAGACCTTTCGCTGCTTTCGCTGCTTTCAAAAATCGTTGAGAAAATATTTAAAGATCATATGGTCAAATATTTTGAAACATATAAACTGTTTAATAAATTTCAATTTGGGTTCAGAAGTGGCCTCTCTACTAGTGAAGCCATCGTGGAATTTACAGAATATGTTCTAAATGCGTTTGAATAAAAGAAGATAGCGATTGCATCCTTTATTGATATGATTAAGGCATTTGATTGTGTTAAACACGACATAAGTTAAAGGCATATGGCATCTCTAGTAAGAGTACTAATTTAATAAAAAGTTATCTTTCTGATAGGAAACAGCAGGCTTTTTTTAATGAAAACATATCTGATAACTCTTCATTATATATAGGTGTTCCACAAGGGCCTGTCATAGGCCCAATACTATTCTTAATTTATATAAATGACATGCTGAAAGAATTCAGTATTGCCAATGTTTATACTTTTCGCGGATGAGAGTACAATAGTCGTCAATGAAAAAGCATTGAAGAAGTATCAGAAAAAAAACCTAGCAGGATTACGTTATCGTGACAATTGCAAAAACAATTTTACAGAACTCGGAATATTAACTCTTCCGTCGTTGTATATATATGAATGTCTTAAATACATTAGGAAGTATCCGGAAATATATATTAATCTTGATCATATACATGAAACACGATATAAAGATGATTTGCTAACAGATTTCCATAGGCTTACGAAATCTCGCTCTGGTGTTAACTATTTTGCTGTCAAGTTTTATAATAAACTACCAATTTACCTTAGAAATTTAGCAATTCCTATTGTTTTAAAATAAGATCAAGAAATTATTAATTAACGTGGCCTTCTATTCAATAGAGGAGTTTTTTAGAATACGACATTAAAACATTATAACTTAATAATACATTTAATTATTTTAATGTGTTGTATTTGCGACTTTTAAATTTTATTCCTATTAGTTTTGTAATTTTAATAATTGATAAATTTAACAGAGTTCTACATATTTTAATTCACTAACTTTACAAATATTAATATGTTTACTTACTATTTATTATATCTGTCGTTTTGTATTTTGTCCTAGGCATTTATTAAACTATTTTAAATATAATTAATTAATGTTTAGCCTAGTGTTTTATATCTTATATTTATATATTTTAAGATTTAGTTTTAGTGGTATTACTATTTTTGATATTCACTCGAATACATTATATGCACCATCTGAAGCCATTATATGTATTAGAATTAGAATTTATCTATAATATGTGTAAAACTTTATTGTTAATAGCACGAATAAATATATTACATTACATTACATAGAATAGCATCTTTATTCCAACAATTATAACATATATACAATTTAAGGAAACATACAAATAATAAATAATATGGTTAGTATGTCTGTTTGGGCTAACACTATCGACCATCGGTCTTTCTGCCTTTTTGAAATTAAATAAAAATAATTATTGCTAATTTTAAATTAGATATTCTTTCAAATATATATTATATAATTTAAATGATCTATTATTCATGTAATTCTGACCTCTATTTTGCAGCAAATTCTCTATAAGACCATAACCTTAACTGACAGTTAAAGACATACGATTATTTAATTTGAGCTTCTAAGGAAATTTAATCATAGAAACCAAATAATAAGATGGTTAGAAATATATACATATATTAAACCCTTTTTAGCGATAAAGCTTACCAAACTATTCTAATAGAAGATTTTAATAATATGATAAAAAATGTATTAAATGCATTACACAGATAAATACCATACATTATTAGAAATTAAGAAAAACTATAAACTATATCAAGTTGATGGGTTGATTTCTGAATTATCACTTGTTTGCCCAAATGTTATGATATCTCTAATAACGGGTGTCCAACAATTATTGCAGTCCCGGGTGGCGTTGGAATAAAAAACGTAGGTCGATTCTTACATGTTGCAAATAAATGAACTGACATTTTTAATGCACATTTAGGTTATGTTTGACAATTAACATGTCAGTTCATTTATTTGGCACATGAAAGAATTGACCTACGTTTTTGATTCCAACGCCACCCGGGACTGCAATAATTGTTGGACACCCGTTATAATGCAAAATCCTTAAATTATAGGTTAGAGTTAGAGTGAGATTAAGATTTATAATATATTAAACTTAAACCCTTGGTAAATAAAAACACTAACACTTTCTTCACAATTTAATTTATAATTATTAATAATGAGTACATAGTACTCGAAATGTACATCTAGAAAAATAAAATTAAATTGTAAAGAAAGTGTTAGTGTTTTTATTTTCCAAGTGTATAAAATAAATCTTCACGTAACTCAAAAACACATTTCAAAACTTAAGCCCTTTCAAACATGTTTAAATAATTTCTGGCAGGTTGTCGATAAAACAATCATTACCGTTTTTCCTGGTAATATTTTTTAACTGTTTAGGGTTTTTGTAGAAAGTCACATTATCACTATTTGCGAAACATTAAGTTTTTATGGGTTTACGTCTAATTTAATGTTAATTCTTGATTTGAGTAGTGATTTAAACTAAATAATGTGCTCTTGTTAATTTTGGTGTCTGGATTTATTTTAGAATTGAAGGCTCCAATGCAAGAACCAGCCAAGTCCACTTTTGGACACAAATTAATTGAGGGTTGATTGTTGCACAGTTTCAAATGCTTTATTATCCCATCGAAGAACCGGGTTTCTAAGTTATGCACTACGCATTACAGCAGTGATTAATAGATGACCTACTTTTTCATACTGTGCAATAACAAGCCAAGTCCTGGACTTAAGCTGTTCTTCCACTCAAAAGTTGGTTTGCAAACGTTTGACAGTACGGTTATTCTGTTAATATTATTACTGTGCTTTTACAAGTTGTGTGTACCTAACTTTGTTAAAAAAAAATAATTACGGTTCCCACTATGTCATCTAGTTCAGAAGAAAATGTATTTCAGTCTAGTGGCGATAAGTTTTTACCAGAAAATTATAAACATAACCTCAATACTGAAACTCAAGAAGATGATTTGTCCGAGGAAGGTTTTTCGGAGTTTGGAACTAATGAGGATTCAGAGCATTCTGTACATTTGGAAGAAACTGGTACTTCTGCTGGTTCAACAAAACTGGCACAACCAGGTAAAAAGCGCCTCATACGTAAGTCATTCGCAAGCAAAAGCGAAACATGGGCGAAAGTTATATAAATACGGCTGGAAAATTAACACAAGAAAAAGTTCTTGGAGATAGCTGCAACTACAAAATACAGTGCTTTGATAAAATTGGTGCGATAGGCTGTGCTAAAATTTTCAGAGATTCTTATGCCATATCAACAAAAGACATTCAGGATACTCATTTGTATGGCCTTCTTCATAGTAAATCTGTAGAACGAAAAAGGCCTCTTTCAGAAGAAAAGCATGGCAAACATTTTTCGTATATTTATCAGGTAAATAATGTATTACTTTTGCTTCTTGTTCTGTTTAATTAAGTTTAACAATAAATTGTAGGTTCGTGATGAAGGCACGACTCTGAAAGTTTGCAAGACAGCATTTTTAGCTTTATATGCAATTACCAAGAGCCGGCTTGATCGCTTGCAGCAACACATACACTTTAGACAGGGAACTCCTCCGGAAGACAAATGAGGCAAACAAACTGCCTGAACATATAAAAGAAAGGATTCGCCAACACATTTTGAGTTTTCCAAAATATAAGTTACATTATAGCAGGAAGGATAGTATGCACCATTATTATCTTTCCGCACAATTAAATATTGCAAAAATGTATCAACTATATTGAGAAACATGAACCAGAGCAGTATCAACTGAATACAAACTATGTCCTCACTCAGTTTTTCTACACTATAGTTGAAAGTAAAAGTTTACGAATGATACAGCACAAGTAGCATGAACCGGGGCATAGCTTTCTGTCCTGCGACCGCAGCTTTGATACATTGAAATCCAAAAAAAGAAAATATGATAAAATTTATCTTCCACGGGATTATGTTAAGATTATCAAGACATCCAGCAAGAAGTTTGATGTAGTTCAAACCACGCAAGATATGTTTTACAACTTCTACGAACACTTCAAAAAGTTCTTTGTTAAAAATCCTTCAAGAAAAAATTCTAAGTTTACGATATCGAAATACAGAATAATGTGATACGAACAATAAGAAACTATAACAGTACTGCAATGCAGTGAAAGTGTATAATTTCCAGTATTTCAAGTTTTTAGTTCCTGGACAGGAGGGTTTCGGAACTACTAACATTACCAAGTAGCGACGAAAAGCTATACACAGGGAAACGACTATTAAAAAAGAAGAAATTTGAATATGCTATGAATTTTGCTTGTAACTACGTACCATAGGCTGATATATGGTTCTATGATGACATCGAGAGGTACCACAGAGCTTTTCAATCGGAGGAGCATCAATCGTCTGTGTCTCAATACAGCGATGACGACTGAACCACAAAACTGAAATATGCAACTAAAATATTTTCTAACTTTGTATATCCATGTTAATTTTATGCTGTTCTGATAAATTAAATGTTCTTGTAGATTTCCATGTGACTTTTTAATTTTTTTTATTAAAATCCATCAATTTTTTTTAAATATCACTAAAACTATAAATTCAAAATTAAGTGAAATTGATATATACGTTATGTGTGGCTGTGTGTTGCTATATTCAAAGTTATTTATTAATTGTTATACAAAGTTTTAAACGTTCTTTTCATTTCCTGTAAATTTTATATTAGTGGACTTGGCTGTTTCTTGCATTGGACGCTTCAATTGGAGCCAAATCTGCAACAACTTTCTTTCCTCCACATTTAATACATTTATGTTCGAGCAAAAATCGAAAACAAGGTTGAATGTATAAGGTTTTGAATATTCTGGGAACAAGGAAGGATATCGGGAGTCATTATTAATAAAAGTGGGCGGATGCGTGCGAACTTGAATATGGAGAGAAATAATGAAATGCGACGTGATTTGTGTTTATTAATATTAAAGTCGCATTATCAAACAATAAGGCTGATACCCTTCGTAGATTATATTTGTTGCAAACTACATTTACTGTGCGATAACGACCAACATTACTTTTTAATTTCACGAAATGTTTCTATCTTGTTAATGTAAATATATGTCTGTGAGTGAAAGCTTTGTGTAAATGGTGGAGACGTTCGTTCTCATTAAGATGGACAGTCGTATACAATTATGACGAGAGAAAAGTGCGATTTTAAGCGGGGAATCAAGATTGTCCTCGTTAAACCTAAACCCGACAAAACCCGAAACTGGGCCTCGAAAATTTGCATTATTAAATTTCCATCTTCCATCCAGGAGAAGCCACTGACGAATATAAGAGAGAGACAGAAAATGGGGGATGTCCGCATGAATTATTAATTTCTGCCTCCGCGTTTCAATTAATTACCATGATTTGCCCTTTTCTTTGGATATTTTATTCCGTAATATTATTAATCATGATAATAATAACAAGTTATGATAATAAGATTCGTAATTAATAAATTTATTCTGTTTTTTGCTTTGTGATTATTTAATAATTAAATTTAGTTGGCAACATGAAATATTTACCGAACGGAAAATACTTGTGAATCATGTACGTAATACCATAGCTTTATACTTGAGAAATGCATTTTTAGGAAGTATATTGAGGTTCTGCAGTCTTTATTTGAAATGTTCATGTTTGTTGCACAACACACTAAAACCATTGCTTTGGAAATATTATTCGTGAACTTAAACCCTTCCGATGCGTAAATTTTAGGTTATTTATATTGTTGGTGCCATCATCACTATCAACATCCCTCTAGTAGTCAATTACATTAAAATATATTCGTTTGGGGTAGACACGTGGGCACGCGATAACTCACCCTGTTTATTTCCCATTGTGGCGGACCTACGATAACGAGGGACTGGCGGTCCGGGCCCCCTCTCGGATCGAACCGTTCGCCCTTCCTGAGGGAACACGTCTTTCCACCCCCGACCCTGTCGAATCCCGCAGGATGGCCTCACGTAGGGTACAATACAAATGGACCAGTTTCCCCCCAATCCGGGGCCATCTGTTTAAGGGCGACCGGACGTCCGCCCGATGCTCGTGCACACATATCCCTCCACAATGGACCCAATTAGGACCACCGATTTTAAGTGTTATTCGATTTACCGTTATTCGAGAGTACAAAAGAATACCCACATATGGTACAACAGATGAGCAAATGACAATCGGGGACTAATACCAATCGAGATATTGACAATTGTAATAGACTATCCTGTATGACATTGTTTTTCTTGCTTTTAAGTTTATTTCAGTAAATAAAACTTTAGTATAATAATTGAATCAACACTTTTGTTTAAGCCATTAGTAAGTAAAATAATAAAAACATCTATTCTTCTTAATTAAAATTGCTTTTAATTAATTTCCACAACTGTAGTCAGAAAATCTTCAGTTAATAACCTTAAATAACTACCAAGGAAACATTACAAAAGTAGTTTTGCTTAAAATCTATCCTCTTTCTTTTATTTGTGAGAAAATTATTTATTACTTATTGAATATGCTTTATTTTTAATATGATTTTCGGTATGGGAAAAGATATTAATAAAATTATTTTTAAAGTTCAACCGATATTATTTTAAAATATAAATGCTGTTATAAATATTATCTACTAGCATTTAATATCGCTTGGAGTCGTTATAATTCTTTTAATTTATTATTCTTTCAACTAAACAGTTTATACATATTAGATATTACAGCTAATACCGATTAATTGTTATCCTAATTAATTACAATAATTATTTCTAGTACTTACGTGAGTGAAAAAGTAATAGTAGACCTTCATTCCTCTCTCCGCCGCGACCTGAGCGAACAGATTCGTCGGACATATGAAGAAGTAGTCACCAACAACATCGCCGATCATCTTCTGATTCAAATATCCGTCATTAACTTGCTCCCAATCAGTGTACTGCAATAAAAAAGAGCAAAGTAAGGTAGCGATTTACTGTTTTTTTAGATATGAGATGGAAATGCGACCCGAGGGAAAATATTTACCTGGAAAATAATAGCGTCTCTTTCGAGTCTGCTCATGTTCTTGAAGATGGTGTCGATGATGTTATTATATTTGTCCCTCTGCAAATAGCTCGGCCCATCTTTCTCGAAGAAGTCTATGAAGTCGTAGAGTATGAAATACGTTCCTGAAAGCAAGACGTGCCCATTTAATATCCCGACTGGAAAAGGGCAAAGAGACAGGGAAAATTGGAAAATGAAAAATAGAGTGTGTTTGCTTTCCCCTTGTCCTTTTTTTCCATCTTACGTGAGTGTGTGGATGTGCGGCTACGTGCCTATGTAGGTGTGTGTGTGTGTGTGTTTGTGGTTTCAATTCGAGTTATAACCAAATCGAATCGAATCGAATCGGAAGACTGTCTGTGTCCGTCTAAAACGAGCAGCAAGGGACAATTCCGTATTAGATATTTAATACAATTTCTTAAAGATTTAACAAATCAGGAATATAAAGTATATTTATTATTTATTATTCTGTTACTGCATGAATTTTCTCCTTGTTTAATTAACATTTTCCATGTAGGAAAGCCAAAGTCGATTCTTTTAATATAAATTCTGGGCGTAAAAGCGAAACCTGGCCATTTTCTTTTACGACCGCCGGTGGTGGAGGAAAGTACAAATCGCCCCGACGTGGGAAACGGCCTCTTTTTAGTTGCCCTCCCTTAATCCGCAAAACGCAGATTTTTGTTTACGGCCGGAGCGTGTTCAAATATATTTTTAACTGTACTTTATTGCTTTATAATTTGCACCCTGGGCCCGCTCGTTATAAACCGACCCCTCACACTGTTACTATTGCTTTTTCTCACTGGCAATTACTGCGGCTGCAGCATTTCCACGATAAGAATTATGCCACTTTTGTGCACAGGTTATTTGGGGATGTTCACAATGTGTATTTATATGTGTCTGTGTGTGTGTGTGTAGTGTGTGCGGTTCGGCCCCAATTAATCCGCTTCGGGATTATATCAGATTTGTTAGATAACCGGTTTAAGGATTATAATACAAATTACAGTTCGATTCAATTAAGTTTAGGTCCTGGCTGCCGATTTAATTACGCAATATTACACTGTTATTAATTATAATTGCGTCGTCTTGCACTTGATTAAACCACCTGTGTTACCCCATTTGTTTATCCTTTAAATTAATAAAATTAGCGAACTATTTAATTTTTATATAATTTGTAATTACATTTTAACATTACTAATTAAGTATACTTAAGAATTTAACTGCACGTAATATTTTAAAATTTCTAAAAAACACAATTTTCTTTATAGTTTACTGCATACTTCTTGCAACATCTTTAAATAGGTTATTTTCTGTTTTCCAAACAACATCGTGAATAATTTGTGTCATATGTTTGTAGCTTAAAAACCTCCGATTAAAGAGTTAAAGAAGGAATAAATGATGAAATTCAGTATTAAAAAAAATAAATAATTTATGTATTTTTTTTTTCATCACTGCAGTTTAATTTCAAATTATACTATATATTTAGACTTGTTAAATTATAAAACAATGCTGCAAGATATATTGAAATTTTGAACCGTTTCAACAATATCTACGCAGGGTATGACTTCAAGTTCATTGTTTTTTGTTCACGACAATTCTCGCCAACACACAGCCAATGTCGTGAAACAGTTCCTCACAAAAAAGGGGGTAGTGCAAATTGTACATCCACCATACTCTCCAGATCTCAATCCTACAGACTTCTTCCTATTCCCACGACTCACACTCGCTTTGAAAGGAATGAGATTTGACGATATTCCTGACATACAACGAAACGTGACGAGGTTTTGAACCCCATTCAAATAGATATCTTCTTGAAAAGTTTCCAGGACATGTATAGATCTCAGCGGTGCATAGTTATGGAAGTTGACAATTTCGAAGGACAGTAAGGTAACTTTCGTTAATATTTCATCTTCTTGAAAATTGCTAGGCTATTCACCGAAATTTATTGTCAGAGGTTACAAATTTTATGTACATTTATCAACTGGCAATTTTTTAAAATTTTATTTGGCTTTATGCCTTGTCTTAAATTAATTCGTGATGAAAACGTGGTTGAGATTATGAAATGAATTCGAGGAGGTTATGGATGGATATAATGTTTCAAATGCATAGAGAATATAGTATTTGATTGGGCTAGAATTAAGGGCGAATCTATCCTTCTTTCTTGTACCTTCATGAAATTAAATGGGAAAGAATTCTATTAATTAAAGAGACGATTTAGACATTTTTGGTTCTAAGTCTAAGGGCGCATCTTTGTGCAACGTACATTTGGACATTTATGTTTATTGAGAGAAGTGGTTCTTTAATAATAAAATGTATTAAAATCCTTTAGTGAAATCAATTTAAAATTCATTTTTCATAATTTTTCATGTCATAGTTACATTTATACAATCTAAAGTATATTTTATCATTTATTAGTTTATTCAACAGAAATAATTTCATTCAAATTAGTGTTGCTTTGATAGTTGTACTATTTGCAATACGCAAATTAATTTGTATTATTCAATGTCTGTCGAAGTATTAGCTAGGGAAGTAGTTGTTTCAAATTAATTTGTTTTGTAGTCTTAGTAAGACTCATGGTTGTAGTTTCGCGAAATGTTTTCGTATTTTTAAATCTATTATGTGGTTCTTTAAGTTGATGAAGAGGATATAGGAATTAAAACTTGTTGGGATTGATAGAAATGCGTAATTTTATGCCATAGTCCAAAGTTTCATTATAGTCATTTTCCTTGATTTCTTGATTTGGGATGAGTACGATTTAAAAGTTTTTAAAAGTTTCATACCATGCGTTAACTTAGTCTCAAAAGTATTTATCATGGTTGTCGTTTTCTGTTATTTCTCTAGGAGGGTTGAAAGTGATTTACACAAATATCTGTAATTTTCTGAATTAAACCATAATTCCAAATGGTAACTTTACCGTTATCACATATATATTTATTTTCATTACTGCAATTTCGACAAGTTTAGTTTGCCATTTTCAAACTTTAATATTTAATTTTACTGTGGAATATTTGCCAGTAAATTTTGCAGGATTGTATCCATAAATCACTTTTGCAATGCCTAATTGAATTCTGAATGCCTTTAGTCATTTTGTTAAATTTCTGTTTTAGTTCTTTGAGTTTGAGAATATAGAGAGGAAGTGGATTATGGTGTTTTTAGTGCATTTCGGCGTGTTATTTAAGATGAAATAAGATAATGTTTATATGAATAGCAGTATAGAATCAGAATTAATGTTACAATGTGATAATATAAAATTAATCTTATTTATTTATATCTTTAGTCTTCTTTCTTAAAAAACACATATAAAAACATATAATTAGGTTGGGAAATAGGTTAGTGGTTTCTTTAATTTTACAACGATTTTTTGCTGTTTGATGAAGGGTTCATTCGATAGAACACTTCCTGCTGTACAAAACTGTGCTAATCGTCTTTTTGAATAATATTCTATTTTTCTTTCTTCGCTTTTCATTGCGGCCAAAAAGTTGCTAAAGAAGCCCAGGACATTTGCAACATATTTAGAAAAGATGTCCTAGGCGAGTCTACAGCACGGAAATGGTTTGCGAAGTTCAAAAATAGCGATTTTGACGTCAACTACACGCCTCGCAGTTGAAGACCTTCTGAATTCAACGAAGAGTGTCTCAAAACACATTTGAAAGAACACGGTCACAAGTTGTGAATTAGCCAAAAAAAAATGAACTGCGATTATAAAACGATCCTCAATCACCTTCAATCAATGGGTTTTGTCAAAAAATTTGGAGCCTAGTTGACTCATGAGCGTAATGAAAACAACAAGAACAAGGCTTTCAAATTGCTTTTTAATATCTCGCCCGCCATCAAGCAACAGCACTTTTTGTACCAAATCGTCACGAGAGATGAAAAATGGTGCCTATACATAAATAGCAAAGAAAGAAGTGGGTGGCTCCAGAAGGAACTCCAAAGCCATAAGTAAGTAAAGCCTGACCTATATCCAAAGTAGACCATGATATGCATTTGGTGAGACTGACAGGGCATTGTGCACTAGGGAATGCTTGAAAGGAATGCCCCGGTCAACAAACAAGGAGCTCTACATAGCCCAACTACATGATGTAAAAGAGGCTATTCGATTGAGAAGATCCCATCGACAGGACCAAACCATACTCCTTCACGACAACGCCAGGTCTCATGTTGCACAAGTCGTCAAATTTGCACTGCTAGAGCTCGAATGAGTAGTCCTTCAGCATCCGTCGTATTCTCCGCACCTTGCACACACGAAATACTATGTTTTCCATTCCTAGTCAAACAATACGAGGGGCGTTACCTATGACAATGAAGACGACCTTAAAAACTGGCTCATCAACTTTTTCGATACCAGACCGAGAGGTTTTTAGCGGAACGGCATCGACAATTTATTGTTACAACTATTGATTTTTGTTCAAATAAAAGATTTTGATAAAAATGCTACCAACTTATTCCCCAGCCAAATAATTACAAAAAAACATACGTAAACTTTAGAAAGAAACAAGTTCAGGCGGAGTTTATAATTACAAATTACAAATTCTTCCACTCAAATTGTTTTGATGATATTGGAAAGGTAGGTATTCTTATCCATAACTGGAAACTTTTATATTGTCTTAAATATTCTTAAATTGATATATCTTTTTAGGTGGAGCATGAGTTAAGGGTAAGTCGGAGATAAATTAAATTATAAGTTTTAATGTTTAATATTGTTGGTACAAATTAATATATCAGGAGTGGGTAATTGTTTATTATATTATTAGACATGATGAATATGGGATTGGTTTGGATGGTAATTCAGTTGAAGTTAGAAATGGAGGACTGCTTCAATTTTTGTTTATTTATTTTGAAGTTTACGATTATATAGTATGATTATAGAGAAAAGCTTTTGTAAAAATAGTGCCTTCAATGAGAGAGTAGTGATAAAAATAAACATATAATTAAGAAAAGTGTGATATTTATGTATTGGGTGGTTCCACATATTCGTTCGGTTTTTGTTTAAAGTGCAACTGTTTTTCAAATATCTGCGGTTTTAGTTGCTTAATCGGACAATTAAAATATGTGTCTGTTCTCTCTTCTTTTCATTAACATTACATTTCTCTGCTTTAGAGGCCTGTGAATATGTCTGAAAATAAGTTGTATTTTCGGCATATTTTGTTTGGAGGGAGGATGCCTTAACAGAACCTAGCTCTCAGCAGTGGTGTCAAATTTCGTTCCGGAGATACAAGTCTCGAAGGTGGACCTCGCAGCGGTCGGCCCACCGAAGTGGATTCGACTGATATCAAGGCTCTGGTTGAGCAAGACCGGTCATTAAAGGTGCGAGAGATTGCGTAAACTCTAGGACAAGAAATAATTCAAAACCATTTGTAAAAGCTTGATTACGTGTTCTACCTCGACGTTTGGTTCCCGCACAAAATGAACTAGGAGAACTTGGCTAACTGCAATTCAGTTCTGAAGCGGCACGAAAGCGAACCGTTTTTAAAACGAATAGTTACTGATGATGAAAAGTGGATCATCTACAACAACGTAGTGTGCAAGAGATTGTGAGAAACCGTTGGCGAGCCGTCGAATGTCGTCTCAAAGACCTGGATTCGAAGAAGAGATTGCCATTTTTGGCATCATAGTGGTGTTTTGTTGTAAGTTACTTCCTCAGATAAAAACAATTTATTCGGAGGTCTACTGTACACAGCAAACGAAATTAAACCAAGCATTGTGATAGAAACGTCCAAAACTGGTCATTCACAAAGGTGTCATATTCCACCATGACAACGCCAGACACCACACCGCAATAATCACTTAGCGAAAATTAGTGCAACTTGGCTAGGATGTTTTGCCAGAGCCACCGTATTCTCCGGACGTTGCACCATCCGGCTACTACTTGCTTTTGTCCATGCAAAACTCGCTCAACTGAAAATCGTTCGCTAATCATATAACTGTGAAAACGTAACTCGACGGGTTTGTCGTCTCTAAGGCCCAGACCTTTTAAGTAAGAGGAAAATGAAATTGTTGAAAAGATGACAAGAAGTCGTCAACGAAAACATAGAATATGTCATTGATTAAGAATTATCCTTTGTATGAAAAAAAACGTGTTCCATTTGAGCCTTCAAAAACCGAACGAATATATGGAACCACCCAAAGAGTAGCTCAATAATGCAATTCAGACATTTATTTATGACATTTTTAGTTTTTGGTCAATTAGCTCTACCAAAAGTTATTTCTGGCCGCGCTGCCATTGATCTACATCTCATGTATAAACGGAAAAGTTGCAGGGATTTGAATATATGGTCGGTTTTTAATGGTTATTGGACTTAGTTTCAACTAGCAGATTAATATGAATTTGATTGTTGAGAAAATAGGATAGAAGAAGGGATTTTTTGGTTATGGAATTAATGTTAGTAGTGTGAATTCCGGAGATTGGCATTACTGGGGGGGATATCATTAGGGGTTTGCAGATCAAACATTACCACGAATATTTTGTTTTGTTTTGTTCGTTGGTTCGCTCATTTTTGTCGTGTAAATGTCAAAGATAAAATTGTGAAATTTATATTGTGTGTGTGAATTCTTGTCTTTTTTAAAGAAATTAGTTGTACTTTCTACCGAGTATCCGGGGACCATTCTTAGTGACGATTGAGTTACGAAGAACTTTGCACGTGACCCAGATGGTTAGGCATGGGAGAACATTTCCTATGATATTTTCTAAAATGTAATTACTTGAGTAATTTTATTGATAAGTTCTTAAATGTTCTATAATTCATTTGTGCCAACTATATATTCTAGTGTGAATGGATCTTAAAATAAAGAAAGCTAAGAAAAATATGCAATTAATATGTACACCATATACACATAACGATATAATTACATTCATATCCTTAAACTATTTAGGCGACGCGGACGTACGTATAAAGCCAAGCATTTTCATCAACTCTAATTATTTGGCTATAGTGTGGAACGAAAGACAATTCTTTGTCAAACAATAACCCAAGATCCCTAATGCTGTCAACATTATTTAAAAAGGTCTTATCTAACGTATAATTAAAACGAATAGATTCTACCGTGCCGAAAAAAAACATACATTTACAATTTGAAATATTTAAATTTAGCTCATTGGCTTTACTACAGTTTTATATTTGTAACACAACACAATTTGTAATACAACAAAATCTTCATCAGACCGAATGCATCTGTAAGTTTTTACATCAATTGCATATACAGGGTGAGTTTTTTTCGATGTTCTCTATTGGGATCTCGGAAACTATAAGAGATAGAGAAACGGTTAAATGGGGAAAGAAGTGTAGATTTACGAGACGAATAAAATTCCACTTTGAAAGTTTTCAAAAAAGTCAAGGGTAACTAGATATTTTGAAAAAAGTAAAAAAAAGTGTCAATTTTTTCAAATCAATATATCTCGGTTATTATAACAGATAGAAAAAAACTGTAAAGGACAAAGTTTTAGATAATTTTATGTAGATTAATAAAAAATAGTCAGAAATTTTTTATCGAAATTATTTTCCGAGATATGATGCAAACTTACATTTTTTAAACGGAAACCATAGTTGTCTATCGCCTCATTCAAAAGGTAATTTTTTTCTATTTAATCCAATATGACATATGACATAGTTATTTCTAAAAATAAGTGGGTTATAGTCATTTTAAATTTTATTATAAATAAAAAATGGGTAGCCATGAAAAAGATGAAAGTAAAACAATTGCAGTTGTTTATAATAATAGCAATATTGTAATTATTAGTTCTACAAAGTTAAATAAAAATGAAAAACCATCATAAGAATAATATTTTTGTAATTATCAAATGACCTTCTGTATGTGGTATAAACCCATTTGTCAAGAGGGTAAAACGTTTCTTACAAAAATATTATAAACGGATGAATCGTGATTCACTAATTGTGGTATTTTTAATCGCCACAATGAACATAGATGAACTTAAGAAAATCCACGAAAAGTTTTACATAGAAAACTACAAATTAAATTTGGGTTTAATCCATGGTGTGTTTGGATTAATAATTCTCGGTCCATATGTTTTTGAAAGCTCACTAAGTGAAAATGATTACTTTCATTTTCTTCAGAAAACATTTGAAGATACACTCGATTGTTTAAATTTATCATTACAAGCAAGATTGAAATGGTTTCAATATGACGGTGTTTCACCTCAAAACATGTTGGCTTTACAAATTATTTAAATGATGCTTTTCCTAACTCATAAGTGGGAAGAAATAAACCAATCCCAGGGCCACCTAGATCTCCCGATCTGCGCGTTTTAGAATTGTTTCTGTGGGGTTATGTAAAAAACAAAATATATGAAAAATCATATCAATCTGTGGAGGATCATAAACTAGCTGTTATTGAAACATTTATTTCAATTTACATGAGAATAGTCAAAAAAGCCATAAATTCAATTTTAAAAAAGATATAATTTATGTCATAATCATATTAATAGTGGACTCTTTGACCATATTTTTTTAATATTAAAATTTCTCTTCCATTGATATATTGATAATTACAGAATTACTTTATGCAGTTGTTTCATTTTGGTTTATCTCTGTAAAACTAATAATTACAATATTGCTAATATTATAAACAATTGCAATTGTTTTACTTCCATCTTTTCCATGGCTACCCATTTTTTATTTATAATAAAATTTAAAATGACTATAACTCACTCATTTTTGGAAATAACTATGTCGTATGCCATATTGGATTAAAGAGAAAAAAATTATCTTTTGAATGAGGTCACAGCCAACTATGGTTTTTATTTAAAAAAATGTAAGTTTGAGTCATATCTCGGAAAATAATGGCGATATAAATTTTCTGATTATTTTTTATTAATCTGCATAAAATTATCTAAATCCTCGTCTTTTACAGTTTTTTCTATCTGTTATAATAACTGAGATATAATTATTTGAAACAATGACACTTTTTACTTTTTTCAAAATATCTAGTTACTCTTGAATTTTTTGAAAACTTTGAAAGTGGAATTTTATTCGTCTCGTAAATCTACACTTCTTTCCCTATTTAACCGTTTCTCTATCTCTTATAGTTTCCGAGATCCCCATAGAGAACATCGAAAAAAAACTCACCCTGTATATGAATTGGAGACTATATATAAACTACGAGGGCATTAATGAACGTTATGAACAGCAGGGGGGCTAATTTGGGCCTTGAGGGACACCACTGTTAGGTCAAAATTTATAAGACTTATTGTTAAAATATTCCACATATTAACATCTCTCCGACAGGTAAGACCTTATTAGATTAATCATGTTATCACTAAATCTCCAATCTCGTAACTTACGTAAAAGAACAGTGTTGTTAATAGAGTTAAAGGCCTTATTGAAATCTGTTTATATTACATCGACTTCCCTATGTTTATCGAGATGACGAGATAAAAACTGTGAAATTTAAATCTTACTAGCAAGTATAGTTTCAAAAATTTTGGCGGAGTTATTTATTATAGAAATTGGACGGTAATTAGTGATGATTAGAACAGGAGTAATTCAAGCAGTTTTCCAAATATTTGGAAAATCCGCTATTTTGAGTATTAAATTAAACATATCACTAATTTTAATAAACCTGAAATACAATCTCGCACCCAAGAATGAAGGAATGCAATCACTATCATATGTAAAGTTATTACTAGGTTTTTTTACCGCCATCAGTTTATCAATGTTATTTATTATGTCAATATTAATAGTTTCACTATGGTTGAATAACAAATCATTTATAGAAGATATTTACGTACTCGGACTATAAATGGAAGATAAATATTTGCCAAAGTTCTCAATTATGTTCGAAGGATTATCAATACATGTTTCTCCAAAATTCATTGAGCCGGGAATTCTTGATTGGGTTTTTTCGAGTTTAAATAATTCCAAACATGTTGGGGTTTATTTCGTATTGACTGCTCAGCATGTAGAACAAAATTTTCTTGGTCCCTATTAATAGTGTTTCGAATTCCTATGTGCAGGTTTTTCACTCGTTTTTTTAAATGTAATATGTTTATTGTGTAACCTTCATAAATGCTCCTTAGTTTTAATTAGCTGTATGGTTTCGTAGCTAAACCAACACGGATATTTATATGAATATAAATAAGAATATATGAAATGTACATTTAATATTAATTGTGGTTAATACAAGGTCCAAAATTCTATTATTAACATTGATGTAATTATTATGTTGAGTTAAATTATGGAGAAGCATCAAGTTAATTAATTCTCACATTTTACTATCATATGTTTGGTCATCTGTGGACTTTTAATAATTAGGTATATTGAAATCACCGCATACAATGACTGAACTATATTGTGAGAAAACTCGATCTAATTAAAGACAGTAATATACGTATCAACAGTTTACATAGGAGGAATATACAAACAAATAAAATATAAAGTAGTACCATTAAACGTTACACGAAAAATTACAATTTCAACATTTATATTTAAATGTACATTTTCCGTAACACAATTCAAATTGTTTTTAACAGCCATCGTTACTCCGCCGCCTCTTCTACCAATTCTATTACACCGAACTACATTAAATGAATCGATACAATTGTGAATCACTAAACGCAAAAATATCGTGCTCACAAGCTAAGACAATAAATTCGTTCTAGTTAACAGTCCTTGATAGGCCAACATTTTCCAGAAATTTTCTTTCTTAATCTAATAGTGTTTATAATGTAACAGTAATCTAATTGAATTCTCAATGTGATAAACTTGATTTGTAATGTTGAACATAAGTTAGCGGAAGTAGATTGGCACAAGGAACTACTAATAAAGAATTTCGGAAAATATATTATTTTACGATACAGCAGAAAAGGAATTTGGAACGCAAGAGGTGAACAATTATTTAACAGGAAGTCATGATTATCATATACTCTTAGAATATAAAAAATATTTATTGGTCAGTTCCCAGAATTATGAAATAATAGTTATTTCTTAAAGAAAATGAGTAACCTAGAAAAGTGTACTGTAGAATTATTTTCATTTTTAATGGGCTTCCTTGGGCTTTAATTATTGTACCAATTGAATTTTATAGCTGTGAAACATTTAATATATGGTGTACTGACACATTTAAAGCGATTGTGTTCTTACGAATTAAAAGGTTCTGATGGTCACTATCAGTTTGGTTAACACTAATCACTTCTGCTGTTCTTGATGATCTTGGTCGACTAGTTTTTAGTTGTTCCAATGTTGTACAGGTCTCTTCAAATTTTTGTTTTATCAGTTATAAATGATAGGTATACGCCTCATTTAAGGAGATAAAACCCATGTTGAAGCCACTGAATTAAAATTTTTGCAAAACTCTTGCACGCCTAACACGCGTTTCTCTTTTGAGAAACCGTCCTAAGAGCCAGATGACCAATTGACATAATAATACTAATTCGAGGGGAGCAGGAGCTCTCGAATTAATTGCGTTAATCAAGTAAGCTAAATAAATCTATTTATAAACAGTATTCAATATAATTAGACACATTATTAATCGAGCATTAACTAATGCCAAAAAATCACTGCCTTGTGTAAGTTAGTTGTACTAAAGGGAAAAACTATATCATACACAAAATATACGAGGAATGTACAATATGATACGAAATTAATTACACTAAAAGTAACATTAAATAAGAGCAACATTGAAATTTCTTATGTAAGAATTTATACCATTAGAAAAATGTGTTATAAAACAACTATGTTGTTTTATTTCAACGTATTAAAAATATATCTGCTGTGACAGTCATGATTTTAATGAATAGGCGTAAATATTTATTAAACTATCTTCTAATGTAATTTCATAATTTGTGTTAATATTTAAATTTAAATTCATCCTTCATTTTAAAATATTTTAATAGCATTGATTGATTGATTGTATAGTAAAGGACATAATATTAATTTTATTAAAATTTAATATTTCTATTGCTTTCGTATATAAACTCTATTGTATTAGACGTTAATAAGTTCACCAATCTACTTTAAAAAACGTCTGTGGTAATGGAATATTTCCTGTAAATGTGATGACATTGAAATCACCTAAAGACGAAAAATCTTGCGCACTCGTTTCGTCCACCTTTTTTTGTGGCTCTTGCTACCATGTGTGAGTACCTGCGTTATCAGAATTGATGACTTCAGTAACAAAGTAGTCGTCGGTTGGTGTGCGTGTACAAGTTTTCTTAATTGCTCGCGTAAATCTGAATTACCTTCCAGCGATAAACTATCAAAAGAAAACTTTTAATTCTGTCGTGTGTGCGCGTGAAAGCTAGCGGTTCCCTGCTAGTGATTTTAAAATTAGAATCAACCCTGTCGTAAAGAAAATTGCTAAAGGTATTCCAAACGAAGAGAAATAATGAGATTTTAAATAACACTGTGTTTTAAATTTTTTATCTTAGAAGTTATGCATTTTTGTACTTAAATTTAATATTATATTAGGTGGTGTAATTGTATTTTTGTTTATTTAGTGGTGTTAGTAGATAACTAAAGGTGGTAGTATGTTAGTAGTAATGTATTTAGAAGGGTGTATTTGCAGTAACTGGTGTAATCATTTGTTTTACATCATAGGTCCAAGGACGTTCCAGGAGCATTTTAATCTTCAAAACAAATTTACATAACTCCTCCAATTTTAAATTTAATTTCTTATTTAAAATCTGAATTATGTTTGCTTTAATATATCTGTCAAATCTTTGACCATCAACAAACTTGTGCGCGTAGATTAAAGTGTTTGTATTCGCGTGTGCGCATGTATGCTTGGACTTAGCTTCTACTAGATTCCAACTGCTCCACAATGTTGGATTCGGCTCCATTCAGGATCGCTGGATAATACAGTAAATCTTACAAAAGATGAACACCAAGACGCTAATGTAAGTTTTTTTTTTCGTTACCTATATATCTTTTTACTTCCTCGATTTAGGGTTTTCCTTTTCAGCTGCGCAAAATAGCCACGCGTTTTTCTAAAACATAGAAAAAATCGCGCGTCGCGTTCGGTTCTTCGTCATAGAATCCATCCCCACCTCTAAATCGTTCTCCGTTTAAATAAACTCTAACACTCGTCCTAAATGGGCCACCACCGGGTGGTAGAGCTGTTTGGGGTTTTTAGGGATGTTAGGTAGGGACAACTCATGGAGGTGGGGGACTTCATGAGTACAATAGGGCTACTGGCGAAACAAATTAACGCATCGTTCAAGCGTAAATTTGTGAATTTGTGTAATTAAATTATGAATATTTTTTATTTCTTCTACAAGAAGAAAATATTTTCAATTTACAGTTGTAGAATAGATGTATATTTTATGCCAAATTCCCCTTTAAAAAATCTTTTCTAACAATTTCTAGCAAATAGAGATAATTATTTTTATAAAAGTTAAAAAATATTTATCTTTCATTAGAGATTAAGAAGATTACGAGAAAAACTATATAAAATGATTTCATAAACATATGAATTCAATTTTCATAACAATAATAAAACCTTCTTCATAAATTTACACTTGATAGACAGTACCTCAAATCTAACAGTTGGTTAACAACCATTTGATTAAGGTGATGTGGAAAGTTGTCTGAATTTTTAAGATTAGAAGGAATATGGATACAAAATATAATTCTATTGTTTACTAATTGCTAATTTCTTTTCTAAAAATTGTAATAAAGCAAATAATTACTATCCAGTCCATATATGGTAAATGAAATTTCTACAAAAAATTTTAATTATCGTTTACCATTTAGCCTATTAAATTATTAATCCATACTACAATGACTATGGTAGGAAATTCAAAAATTATAGCGTTATTTAAAGAAAAGCTACTGTAATATAGTAAATAGACACACTTGGCGATTCACAAAATTAGTTTATCTAATATTAAACAATAAGAACAAAAAATATTTATTATTTATTATTATTTTTTATTCTTTTGCACAGGTTTAAATTTTGTATTTCTCAGTCACACTACAGCTACAATTGATGGTATGATCATTATTAAGGTGTTTTGTTTAAGCATGAAGTAGTTATTGTCAATACAACAAAAATATGACCGTGTAACAATTCTTAGGTATATTTAATTTGCTAAAATACATACTTCCCTTACTTAAAATTTAATGAATGTCAAAATTAATTTTAATAAAATTATACAGCTCAATTAAAGACACATTTATTAAAAATTCTGTAAATCCTTACACCTTTTCTCGTTTATCATCGTTTTAACAGGCAATCCAGTTACCAAATAAGAATTGAACAAACAACCACAAAACTAATTTTAAAATATCGACGCCACTCAGGAATGTATTTTTGCCACACAATAAATTATAGGGTCGTTATAGACTAAAGTTGAAAAATATCTAAATAAAAGTGATGTAAACTGTGTACAACTACTGAAGGTAAGTAGATAGGTAATTTAATTTTGGGTTACGCAACTATTACTAATGTTTAAACTTCAGTAAGAAAAACAAGTATGTTGTCATACTACAGCTTTAAATCTTTTTATCAGTTAGTAATAACTGAAATAATGTGTTTTATTATGAAAATCATCAAAAATAAATTTCATTCAAATAGAATAAAGTGCTCAATTGTTATAAATAAAATATTAAATGACTTTTACAAATAATACTAGGAATATGTTATATGCGTGGGCAATTATAAATAAAAAGGGTAATTTTATTTAGTTAATATTTAAATTCATTCATAAATATATTTCCGTAATAATTGAACTGTTTTTATGTAATGCTTACAACCCACACACAAATGAAATGTGAAATGTGTGGGCGAAAGTGGAATGGAAATTAATAAACGTGCCAATTTTAACTGAATCACAAGAATTAAATGTTAGTTTATTATGTAAAATAATTAATAAACTCATTCGTTGTTAGAATTTATAAATGTAATTATATAAAGCATTAAATATATTGTTATAAACAATAAACATCTCGATTTATTTAAATTAGTTTTTTTTTCAATTAATCCGTTCCCACAAAAAAAAATGTTTCTTATATTTTACAAACTCTATATATGTATATACTTGTAATTAATTCAACTAAGCTGTATTTTCCAAAAGGTAAATTGTAATACGAGGGTTGCTTATTATATTTCGAGTATAGACAATCTAGGTGCTACCATCTCATAATTAATTTCCCTAACTTAAAATTCATATTTCTTTCGATGGAGCTACGCAGAACGTTTTGACATACATGTGCCATTTGTATTATTTATAGTGAAATAAAATATTTGAACATGAAATAAAATTAATTTCGTTTCGCTTATTTTTTATAATTTTTGATGTGGTATATCTCGACAAGTGCACCGATGAATTTGACTTTTGATAATGAAATATATGAAAAATAACCATGCATTGATGATATATGGAATTCAATCGTGGCTATATTTCGCTTAGCAATATTTTTCCTGAATGCCGTCCAAAATAGATTGTTATTCTAGGATACATTGATGCTATACGTGAACTAATATTGAAAGAATATCATATGATTACAATATGTCATTTAGGCATTCTGGGGCATTATTGGGTATACATTAAAATTTCTCCGAAATTTGTCACAAACACAAGTCTTCTGTCGATTGATTCAAAAAATACGATATGCGGTGCTTTAAAACATTTAAATTATTGTAACAGGTGACAAATCATAAATATATATCCTGAAAGTATTATAATTAAAATTTAAAGAGATAGCACAGACATTGTAAAATTTAATGTAAATATAAAACAATGTATTAAAGAAAACTATTAAAAAGTCAACATACGTAATAACACAGATTCTTTATAGATAAATGAATAATATTAGTCTTTATTTCTATCTTAAATTACAATAAGTACAATAAGAAAGAAAGTGCGTCACAATAAAGAAAAAATACAAGGAAAATAAAATCATATGTATACATTACTAATCAAAATATTCTTCTAAACTATATAATTCTTTGTCACATATGAACATATCCAGAAGAAGTATAATAATATTATACTAATTTGGAGATAGTAGAAACACAATTGTAGATAGAAAAATATATTTAAAAAAATAATATTAAAATGCAGTAGAGACCAACTTCAAAATTTAGTTTCTAGTGATATTTCTCTGCAGAAACTCGTTAAATGATTAAAAACAGTTTTCAATTAGAAATTTTTACACAACATCCTTAAATTCCTTCAGAGGTAACTTTATCCAAGAATTTAGCAATTTATTTTTAAAAAATGCGAAATAATTAGTGCTGTTGTGAGATTTTTTAAGTCTCATTTTCTTTTGATCAATTTCGTCTCGGCTTGTATTATGACAATGCTGTAGACTAAAAAACTTGTGTGAATTTTTACACACATAAACAACGCACTCAAGAGTGTACAGTGATGGGAATATTAGGATCTTAAGACTTTTATAAAGAACCCGACAATCATCTCTATATTGTATATTCCCAAGTGAGCGAACTGTCTTAAGTTGCAATTTCAATATTCTGTGCCGACAAAAATCGTTACCCTAAGCTAGAAGTCCGTATCTTAATCTTGATTCTATAAGACTGTAGTAGGCTACATCTGCTAATTCAATCAGGTACCTTCCAAACCAGGTTTCTTAAACAGTAAATTTGCAAGAGATCTTTGCTAGATGTGTCCCTTGATGAATGACACTGGAGCCATCAGCGAAGAGAATGGCATTATTTTTATTTTGTTGATTTGGGAGATTGTATATGTAAATTAAAAATAACAAAGGCTCTAAGATAGATCCTTGAAGTATACCATATATAATTTGCCTAGCTTCTGAGATCTTATTGTTGAAAAAAAACCAGATATTTGTCTATTGCTTAGATAGGAAGTAATTAGTCTTATACTACCACGATCAAAATTGTAGGCTATCAGGTTCTGTGTCGGTAGATCATGTGAAACACAGTCAAACGCTTTGTTCAAATCGATAAATGACATAACAGATACTTTCTTGTTTTCAAAAGTATCCATGATCTGTCCACAGAGAGTAATTACAGCGTCCGTTATTGATATTCTAGATCTGAAACCGAACTGACTTTTTCTGAAAAGTGCATTGGTTAATATTAATTGCCGTTTAATTTTGATTTTAATTATTTTCGAGAGTATGGGAAGTAAAGAGATTGGTCTTTAGTTATTTATATCATGTTCATTACCTTTTTTAAATTTAGGTAATAGTTTGGCCAATTTTAGTGCGATTTAAAAAGTACCACTTTCGAGTGTTTCATTTATGAGTTTAGTAATTGGAATATTAATTACATTTATGACATGTTTGATATGTACGACCGACAAACCATATATGTCCGAATTGACTATATTTAATACTCATGATCGATTTTCCTGACAACTATTGAGGTTGTTCTATTAAAACTGAAATTAATGAACTCGTCAAAATTGAAGGTAATTTCGAATGGCAAATCAGGTAACTTATTAACTAGGGAACAAACTCACTATAGTACAGAAAAAGTGATTTAATTCATTACCAATTAAGTCACAGACGTTAGCGCTGTTTAAATTGTTTCTAGCAAAATTAGTTAGTTTCCAAATTGCTTTTGGTTTGTTTGGTGCCTTACTTATATATTTACCAGGTACCCGCTTTTTGGTATTACAAATTGCTTTATTTATTTTTTATTTTATTTCATGTCTCTCTCTTTTCTAATACAATATTACAAAAAGTATATACAAAATTTAAAAGAATACTTATAATTTTTCCAATCAAATTCATGAATAGACTTTATCAATACTGCTTCAATGAACGTTTGTTCACTTAGTTTGTCTCTTTTTGCAGAGAGAATATTTAAATTTATTGCGTGTGTCTCTTAATTCAGTTGAAAATGAATATAATTAGATTTAATGATCTTACATAGTAAGCATAATTGGACATTATCAATTAGGATATTTAATACTATTTATATTTATTGAGAAATCCCATATGAAATCCCAATTAATTTTGTCAATCGCACAGAAGGAATTGAATTTACCTTCTTCGGTAATTGGCCTGGCAGTCGTTTAATTTCAGTTTTATGACTAGATATGTTATTATTTACGAACGTCTTCGGGCCATATATCTGGTTTCTTTAGATCTTCAAAGCGGTTTGATGGAACACCTACTTTAAAGGAAGAGTACGCTTTTGGATGTCTTGATTTTAAAGTATCGCTCGTTACTTTATCAAATCCACACGTATGAAGGTATTTTATCACCATTGGTGAGTTTAAAATCCAGAAATAACACATGAAATTGTTGCACATCTTTAATCATGCTACTTTTGGCTGTGTCAAGAATAGTTCGCCGTTTTCTTTTGCAATAATTCACACGTTCCCATTTTCCAGAAGTTGCACCTAGTTGTTCAGTAGCGACGTTAGAAATTTAATTGTTGTCCAAAGGCTTCATTGCTTCGTATAGTTTTGTTTAAATCAATGACTTCATTATCGAACATATGATTTTGTACGATTGCGAATCTGGAATCTTTCTCAGTAGTTGATTTATTTGTGAGCATATCACATTTCCAATGGAGTGTTATATTTCTGCGTATTATTACAGTTTTCTGAAATTGCATTTAAATTTGCTGTAGTTTTGTTTTGGGTATTGCTTGAGCTCTTAGATGGAAGATGGAGATTATCCTTTTTTACACATAGCTTCCAGCAACGAGATAGTTTTGTGCATAATATTAATATTGTCTCTCAAGTCATCAATTATTTCGTCCTTAAGATTTATTATTTCTCTCAAATACTGGACTTCAAGTATCGTAATTAAATTCAAATTATCTCCTGATTCCCATTGTTAACCTCACTTGTGCTGTATGATTTCTTGCAATTCTCAACACCACAATTTGGCAAGTGTACGTCCAAACACGACCGATAATATCCCGTCCGAAATTTTTCACACACAATCGTATTTATTAATTTTTTACTGCATTTGTTACACTTTATATTTTCAGTAATTACTTCCAAAATGCGTCTGTTATTGCTGGCGCCATTTTTTTTATATCGTAATCTGTATTATAGTCTAAGAACAGTGCATAAACTCAACATCTCTCTTCAATCACTTTACAACTCTTGCAAAAAAAAGGTCTGATTTGTTGTCCCTCTTCCGCATCTAAAATCCTTGTGAGTTGCTGATAACAATACACTACTTTCTTTTCTATCCGGTTGTATACTACGATCATGGAAATTTTGTACCCAATATTCATACTAATATTTGTAATTGTATATAATAGCAATATATCCTCTTTTACGTACAGGGCACATAATTCTGACTTTCCAAGATGTCGGTATTTTCATTTTCTCCAGATTTTATTTAACAGGTCCCATAACCCTTTCCTCCCTATTTCCTATCACATTCCTCAACTCACTTCCCTTAGCATTCCAAGTCCTATACCATATAGAAATCCACTCTTTGTTACACTTTTTTCATTCTAGTAATGACTTACTATTAGTCAACTTTTGATATTTTTTAGAATATTTCACATTTCGAATTTATTTTTACACATTCTTAATTCTTCACGCGTAATTTACCGAGTCTGTAACTTATTTCTTTCCAATATACTTCTATACTTTATTCTACCTGTCCTTATAGTTTGACTTTAACCCTGCTTCTTATATTTCCCTATATTCCCCTTTACTTTTCTTCCGCTTCCCTTTAACTTTTTATTGATCTAAATTTATCTCACTAAATCCTTTCAAATCTATTATTTGTATTTCTAATAAACTTTATATTACTTTCCAATTTTTCACATACTTATCATATATATCTCTACTTTCTACTTCAACTTCTTCCACATTTATTATTTCACTTTTTTCCTTGAATATCTAATGACTAATCAAACATTGTCAATCCCGTTAACCCAATATATGTTTCCTCACCTTTCCTTTCTCCTTCTTTGCATCAATGTTTTATCCTTTAATCCACGGTTATCACCCACTCCTTCATATTCTTACCCTCGTTTCTTATATACTTATCTTCAATAATTGTTGGTAACGTATTTTATGCAGATGGTCCAAATTATTTGAAAAAGTGACCAACTTCTCAAAAAAATCAATTATGATTTAGAACTGATAAAAGTTGCAAGTTAATTCTACTGACAGAGGCAAGCTTACTGCAGATATACTTCTCGATTACACAAAGGCTTCTAAAAAAGTAAATCACTTTACTATTAATGAAATAGTTGAATTTCTGGCTCTTGATTTACAAGCTCTAAATCTTATAAATAACTATTTTATTATGTAGAAAACAATGGGTTGTAATAGATTCGATTTCATACATATGAATTACCCAACTTAAAACAGGGTTATTCGCAGGGTTCAACCCCTGGCCCTCTATTATAATTGCTTTATACATCAACAATTCTAATAATTAGAAAAAACACGAAAATATTTCGTAAAATCTACAACTAATGGGTCTTATTAAGACTAGAAGAAACAAATCACTTTTGAAACAACTACTTCTCTAGCTAATATTTCGACAGACATTGAATGATACAAAAGTAATTTGTATATACAATTTTAGATTGACCATTGCAAGGGGTGGATATTACTCAAATGTACTCAAATTTATATCTCATTTGTGCTAGATCATTATAAAGTGGCTGAAGTATATTTAAACTCGAATATTAAAAATATTTATGATATCAAAATAATATTTTTCTATTTGGCAAAAAAAGATCATGAATTGATTTTATAGACAAAATTAACATAAGCATTAATTACAAAATTGTGTTATTAGTAAATGAAGCATAGAATCTCGGTGTGATTTTTGATAATACATTTAGAAAACAACACGTATTAATAAATGCATTTCCCTGGATATATGACTCAAAACTATTACATTCTTATGAATCATATCTTCTATTAGCCACTAAAGTTATGACAAATACTCTTCAAATCAAATCGTATTCGAATGGTACACAATGATTTATGATGTAAAATGGAAATTTTGATAGCTATCTATAGTGAATAGCCGAAGAGATTTTATACTTTTATCATTAATTTATTATATTTTTTTCTTCAAAATATTTTATATCTATATTCTTTTCTAAAAAAAAATATCAGGACAGCAAGGAATTGTATAAATGTAAACCCAATATTAATGAAAATATTATTAATAATTTTTACAGACATTTTTATAGTAAATATTTTTATATACATATAATGAATTAAATTATACGAACTTATTAATAAAAATACATAATTTCCATTTTAGCTTAGGCGACTTGTACGCAGAAGAATCCACAATATCCTCTAATAAAACACGATTACGCCGTTACATTAATTAACTCGAACATAACCAGCATTTCCACGTAACGCACTAATCGAAAGTTGTGTACATTACCCTGGTGCTCTGATACTCTGCGGATTACCACCAGATGAAAATTTCGCAGAGGGAAGGTCCTAGCCAACCATTAATAATTATCTGTACGGACCGTTTTCCCCACTTTGGTAATTGGGGGTGAAGAAGTTTTCTGATTGCCCTCCCATCCATCCAGTTATCCGTCCGATGCATTACTTCAATTAGATTTTATATGGCAGCCACAACGTGCCCTGAACACACAACTTTACCCTCGAGCCAAACAATTTTTCCATCGTTGCGAAGATGGAATCATCAATAATATTAACTATTATTAAATATAGTAATTACTCATTATTTGAAAAATAACAGTAATTTTATTCCTTTATATATTTTCATCTATCTGATGAAGCCACTGTATGGTGAAACATATTGTAGTACAATATTTAAAACATTCAGAAATCTTATACTGTGTCAGTTTTTCTTTAAATGTAAATAAAATACTTCGGATATATTATACCACTATTTTTTGTATATTAGACACATTCCGAAGTTTACAATATATCATTAATTTAGACACTATAGTTTTGATCTCGGCTTCTCATTACCAATAGTTACATATACATGAAAATTATCTGGAATTTTTGAACTTCATTTGGATATATAGTATAAAATAAAGATTGGTATGAAACATCAAAATTATTTTATAAGCTATAAAATAGACCACCAAGTAGTAACGGTCGCCACCATCATATTCGTTAACTTAAAGTCTAGTGATTTTAAATCAATAAATGTGGTATCAATAGGTATAATATATTTAATATTATCAAAATCATCTAAATTCAATTAGTTTATTATGTTTACTAATAAATAATTATCAAGCATTAAGTATTATTAAGTGTGTATAACTTTTGTTGTTAATAAAACAAATTGTATTTTAAATAACTGCAGCTGTGCAAAGTAATTAAGGTAAAAATTACGAGGTAAGGGGCGGCAAATTAGATCCAGAAACTAGTTTAATTGTGGTCCTCGAACCGCGGTTTATAGACATCGCGTGTTCCCAATTGCAGACACTAAACGATTCAAACAATATAAGTTCTTGCCGAGTATAATGATTTATTCCCACCCTCAATTCAGCTACCCCCATTGTTCCGCTAAATTGAAATTTAAAAATATATACACATACATACACGTACAAACAACGAAAGCTCATTAACACGAAACCCATTAAAATTGGGCGATTATATAACGGGCGTGGAAGAAACGCCGCGGATATAAATCAGATTAATCGGTATATCGCTGGCCGTAGAGCGTGTAAATCTTTATTTTCGACGGAGAGGGGATCGTACGGATCATTACATGGTGCAGATGGTTTGTTGTGCAGTTATGGTATTCATAAAAATGGTTTATGGCCGCATGATGGGCGGAGGTAGAGGCGCCTCCACCATAATTACCGGTTGCATAAATAAAGGAAAATTCTCGTTCGCCGCAGAAAAGCGAGCAGGCCGTGGACGGGATGCTTTATGGCCCGTGCATACATTAGGATTCAAATTTAATTTCAACACTGCCCATTTAATATCATCGCCCATTTTCCTATCCCTTGCCAGCATGTTAAAATTTAAATATGAGGAATTTCACTGCAAATAGTGTGTTGAAATAAAGTTTAAATGAAACACACAACGCAGCTTATATAATTAATCAACGTTTATTTTAAATCTCTACGTTTTAGAAGTGGTGATACTAAACAAGTATCACCACTATAAACAATCACCACTAAAATTTAGAAATTTATTATTTATAATTAAACGCACTTATATATCTTACCCACATTCTGATCAAAATGTTTACTTCAAGTTAAGCCATTATGAGGTGAACACATTTTTGAGTGATGAGAATGCAATTCTAATAACCTATTCTAAATAATGTTTAAATGTGTAAATAAAAATTAATCTCAATCATAAGTATGAAATAACGCCACTTATCATAGATAATATCAACTAGATTAAAAAAAAAATTATAAATACAAATTTTAAGCCATTGTTTTCATATCTTTCATCTTATTATTTTCGTACATATTTTTTTGTTGTATTAAAATCATCATTATCTTAATACGCGCACGTTTCTGAATGTTAATTTAAATAGAGCGCCTAAAGGAGTTTAAAAACAGAATTGCAACGAGAAAGAAACATACATACAATGGAGAAACAAAAGAATGAGAAATGCGTTCATCTTGATGTCCCACGGTGTTGGTAGTTTGTCTTTTCTAAAAAAAGGCGCGCAATTTAATGTTAATTACAGAATACGTCAGTGTGTCACAGTGAGTGGCTGTTGTATTCATAGGGACGTCTTCTGAAATATTAATGGCGCACTTTTATTGTCCTCGCCTACTTTAGAAAGCAACCTCATGGAAAATTCATTCGGTCTAAGGTTTGAAAAAGGACTCGAATGTCCTTTACAACTAATTTATTTCACATTACAAATATTATAAACACATTACGTTCCAGCGGATCGAAGAATGCTCACTGCGCTGACCTTAATGGGCCAAGGTGGAAATGGTGTACGCCCATTTCTAGCTAGTTACAGTCTGTCGCAACAAGTTATTTTTAGTTAGTGTAATTCCATTACAATTTGGATGGATGTGTTTAATTACATCAATATTTCTACGTTCGATATTAAATATGAATATTTGATTAAGTAAATGAACTACTGCTAACATTTTGATTGAATTTTCTTTGAAATAAAATATTATTTTAGTAAACTGGAAAACTAGAAATAATATTTAAATATTAAAATAAGTACGTACGAAACTTAAAACCGACAAAAAATAAAGAATATACGATATTCTTTTTAAGAAACGTATTCGACTAAAGTGTAATTACTCTAATTTGCGTTATTATATAAATATTCTTTTAATACGTTTGTGGGAAACTGTATAAAACCATATGATTATTAATTTTAATAAATAATTTCAAAAATTTATTATGCGGTTATTAAATTCTCACTTAATAAAACAAGAATTTAGACTTTATTTTATAGATACGTTGCTACCATATTATATAATCCACATGTAAATGTTATATTCTTTGCTTCATAGTTCAAATAGAGTAATGGTTAATAGTATTACTTGGTAGAGCGAGATATTTTCAAAACGCCTCCCACCAAAAATATTTTGAAGAATTGAAAGACGTATTCGGGAAGCAGGAAAATTTACGTCACTAAAATGAAATCTTGCACATCCTCATGAGAACCATAAACCTCAAGTGAAGATTTTTCTAATTAGCGGTAGAGTCTTAGGGATTGAAACCAGTGGATTTATTAAGAAAGTCCTATTTTATCCATATCATATTTGTCCGGTGCACACGAAAATTATACCTATTAACTATAATTTAAATTAACATTTTGTAGATCTATTGAAGAAGAGAAGTAATAAATATTTTATATATGAAAAATCCATTTACGAATGAAGCATATTTTATGATGCCAGCTATAACAAACTTACACAATGAACATATTTACTTACACATCCTTCAATTGACGATGAAGTGATTGAGAAATCTAATCACAGAGGAAAATCCTATACTTTAAAGAAAGAACTGTATTAATGTGAAATTAGAATTAATTTTTGGAAATAATTAATAGGGAATTTTGTCATTGATATTGACATTTTGCCTAACCGTCTAAATTGAGAAATTTATTTTGACTTTCTACAAAACGGTGTCATAGATTTAAATCGTGATTACCATTATATTTTAAAAGAAAACATTTAGTACCATAATATGAAAACTAATATGTCATAATATATTAGTTTTCATATCTTGGTACTAAATGTAGTATTACTCGACATAACCTCCTTAACATAACGGCCTTCTAACATTTAGGTGCCGCTATTGTAGTGTTCAGTATCAAAATGGGTTTTTGTTTACAACTTGATCTTCTTATTCGAGTAAAACATTTTACTAGCGAGGCATTGCTTCAGTCGACGAAAAAGGAAGTAGTTACTAGGGTCAGGGGCAAGCGGGATCAATTGCACAATTCCTTTAAATTATCGTTAGCTATCGTCTTGTCAATTCAATTTAGTTTTCTTTAAAAAATATAGCCATTTGACCTTGACCAATCGATTCAGTGATGGAAAGTAATATTCTTTATAGATAGTTTTACCATGTTCAAGATAACTAATGAATATTGCATAGTTTTGTAGAAACAATTTAGTTTTATTTGCGAAATGTTGAAGATTTACCTTGATGACATCATCCAATTGATTGATACAGTAATGTTCTTTATTTATAGTTTCACAATGTTCAAAATGATCAATTTTCTGTTATGAACATCTCAAAAAATACTTGCCAAAATCTTACCGACTGATTATTTTGGTTGTTGCAGCTTTAACCACTCCACTGTTTCATCCATTGTCACAAAGCGGCGCAAAAATTCATTTTTATTGCGGATATGAATTTCTAAAAACCCCGGCAGCAAATGCTCGCAAAGATTTTTCATATCATATGACCAATGCGTCTTTGAGATGCCTATGATATTAGCTAGCTCATATAATTTTATTGTGCGGCAATTCAACACGATTTCACTACATTTCGGTTTATTTTCTGAAGTAACTTCCTTATTTGGTTTTATTTATTCTGGTATAGTTACGACGATACCCAGCAAACCAATATTTAATGGTTGAATTCGGTGGAGATTTGTTGTAACATTTTTCAACACATGCATTTGCTTCAACAGTGGTTATCTTATTAGAAGGAAATATTTAATCAAAACACGAAAATCACTTTATTGCATAGTAAAAATAAATTAAAACTTCAATTTTTTATACTTAAGTTGCTTCAAATTTCGGTATAAAGCAGTCATTGATCTTTAGATCATCCTTACTATATATGAGATGTTGGCCAATAGTTAATATATCTAAATAAATATATTATCATTTTTAATTTTTCAAGAGTGAGATGTTGTGAGTAGAGAGAATAAGTTGACGTGGCAGTAATAATTGACATTATAAATTCCAAAAAGCAAACAACAGTGCAATGATGTTCTATAAGTAAAATTTGTCATGTCATAGTACGCTTGTACTATGACAAATAGTTGATTATGGCAATTGGCAATGATAGTTAATAGTAACAGTTGACAATGATATTTATTAACTAGCTATTTGAAAGAGGCAGTTGAAAAAAAAACAATTTACACCATGACATGTCTCAGTGACAGCTTACATTCACATACTATAACAGCAAAAAATGGTAGTTAATAAAAACACTTAGTAGTGATATATTACACTATCGACACACTGTGAGCGTGACCGTCTAGGCATAGACGCTTAAAAAAACAATAGTGTAACGATTTTCTTTATCTACACCTTTGTTGCTTCTGATTTCCAATTGTAAAAACTAAGTGTACTATGACACTTGACAATAATGTTTTTTCGATTGTGATAATTAACAGTTAATAGTGATAGTCAAAGGCAGTTGATAATGATATCTAACCAAGACATTTAATGTGTTTTTTGATAGTCTAGCCCTGCCATCTTCATCTCCATCACCCTCGACAGTCCATATATCAGTTGATCAACCTACATACCCTTCGTTGAGCGTATATTACCAAAACGTTCACGGAATGCGCTCTAAATTGTTCGCATTAAATACTGTTTTACCTTTATTTGAGCATGACGTTTTTATACTTACAGAAACGTGACTGACGGGCTCAATATCTAATTCCGAATTTGGATTCATTAACTGTAAAGTTTACCGATGTGATCGCAATTGTGTTACGTGGCGGTGGAGTTCTAGTTGCAGTATCTAATAGATACTCACCCTATGAAGTTTTTTACATCAGTAGCTGCAAATTTATCATCGGAGTTGTATATATACCACCTAACTCTGATTTTGCAGTTTAGTAAATTGACTGTGAGTCTGTGGAATTAATTTCTAACTCTAATAAGCTGTACATGTTCGTCGATTACAACTTGCCATCCGCATCTTGGATTAACGATGAATACGGTGTTAGAACTGATTCCACCTGTACTAAAACTCTCATCAACTAAATTGTGTTTATAATTCAAATTCAGTTATGTTAGATCTAATTTTCCGAGTCGACATCTTCTATTTTACCCTGTAATGCCCACCACCCACAATTAGATATTACTATTAAATTAGAAACATCACTTGGTAAAGTTTGGCTAAGTACTAAGGATGTTCTTGTTTACGATTTTAAGCGCGCGGATTATACATCAATAAACAATGCCCTTCTTAATGTGCGATGGGATGCAATATTCGGGGGTTGCAGCATCTATGTCGCCTGCGATTTATTCTATTCCATTATATTTGGGATATTAGATCATCATGTACCTAAAATAAGTCCGGTCCTCAAGAAGACCTAGCGTTCCCTAAATGGTTCAGTTTTGATTTAAAAAGTCTTGTACTTTTGAAGAAAAGATTACATAAATCATACAATTTCGGTGTCTCTCAGATTACTCTAAATTTTCTATTATTCGTGATCAGTGCAAGAAGTTAACCCAAGAATGGTATTCTAACCATATTCATAAGGTCGAAAATTCTATTAAAAGTAACCCAAAAGCCTTTTGGGGTTACGTTAATCGTAAACACAATTCCAATCATATTCCTTCCATCATTGTAGATGGTGACACAACTATTTCCAGTGAAGAGGAAATAGTTGACCAACTATTACAATATTTTGTAAGTATTTATCTACCTCCAACTATCACTAATCAAGCACATAATAGAACAATGAACATGAACACTAATATTAATGAGAGCATTCTTCCTGTTTTAAAAATATCTGATGTTCTGAATGAACTTCTTTCCTTGAAGGCTAATAACTGCCATGGTCCTGATAGGAACTGTGCTTCTCGTCCTATTAATGTAATATCTGGTGTTCCGCAAGGTTCCCATCCAGGGCCTATGTTCTTTAATATTTTTATAAATGATGTAGTGGACTGTTTTTCAAATGCGAAGTGGTTCCTATTTGCGGATGACATGAAAATTTTTATGAAAGTTCGATCAATGGAAGATGCGTCATCACTCCATTCCGACTTACACACATTTGGGCAGTCGTGTAATTAAAATAAGCTGGCACTTAACCTTGAAAAATGCAATGTGATAACCTTTTCTAGACGTCAATCTATATTCCTATATGACTACTCTCTTTTGGGTGAACCTCTATCACGAGTCAACTGTATTAACGACCTTAGCGATACCTTTAATACCAACTTAAACTTTTCTAGTCATATCTCTAATATCGTGGCCAAATCACAAAATCGTTCAAAACAACATAATAATAATAATTAATTAATTAAAGTACACCATAACAGTTGAATGTGAATGTCCACAGTAGACAGTTAATAGTAAAAATTGATAGTAGACAGGTTACAGTAATATTTTCTAGTGATAGTTAAACTGTTGGCAGTGACAGTTGATAGTGGCAGTTGACATTGACAGTTTAACAGTTAATAGTGACAATGACATATGACAGATGACAAATGCCAGATGACTGTGCCAGTTAACAGTGACAGTTGACAGTTGACAGTGACAGTTGACAGTGACAGTTGACAGTGACAGTGACAGTTGACAGTGACAGTGACAGTTGACAGTGACAGTGACAGTTGACAGTGACAGTGACAGTTGACAATGAAGGTTGACAATGACAGTAGACAGTGACAGTAGATAGGGATAGTTGACAGTTAACAAAACACTTGACAGTAATAATTAACATTGTGTACTACGACAGTGAAAGTTGAGTATGATTATTGGTTATATTTTTTAAATTAAAAGTGAAAGTTATCAAAGACAGTTGATAGTATTTGATAGTGACATTTAACATGTTATTTGACGGTGATAATAAATTAATATTAAATTTGTAAAAGTTTAATTGATAGGATATTTAACAGTAAAAGTTGTCAGAGACAATTGATAATGATAGTTTAAATGATTTAATATGCAATTTAACAGTGACAGTTGAAGAAAAGAAAAACTAAGTACACTGTGATACTTGATAGAAACAGTTGACATTGATATTAATAGTTGACTTTGACAGTAACAGTTTATAATGATAGTTGGCAGCAATGGTTGACAAAAACACTTGACAGTAATAAATAACGCTGTTATTTAAAAATACCAATAGTATTATTTCCTTTACCTAAACTTTGTTGTTTTCAACATTTAATTTCAAAAACCAAGTGTTCTATGACAGTAACTGTTGACTGTGGTAATTGCTAATTATTAGGTTAAAAGTTGTCAAAGTAACGCCATAGCAGTTGGTAATGCAGGTAGTTGTTGCACCTGAACCTAAAATCAATTTGCAAATAACTCACAATTTAAGAATTTAATAAATTCTATACATTTTCTAAATTCACTATGTTATATCTAACATTTGCACATTGTATTTATATTTAGTTTCTAAAATTCTGATTGGATGATGGTTGATATGATGATATCAGACAGTAGAATTTAACATTTGATAGTGACAGATGAGGAGAAAAATAAAGTTCACCACGCCGTGACTGTTGACAGTAACACTGACAGTTGATAGTGTCAATAGACAAAAATAATTGACTAGTTTATTTTATTCATTTCATTATTTAGACTGTTGTCAGGCACATTTGATAGTGACATTTGAGAGTGACAGTTGGGAGCGACAGATTTGCAAATTACCTCAGATTTATATTTAATTGGTAAAATTCTGATTGCATAATGGTTGATAATGATATCAGACAGTAGTATTTAACATTTGATAGTGACAGGTGAGGAGAAAAATAAATTATATCACGCCGTGACAGTTGATAGAGACAATAGACAAAAACAATTGACTAGTTTATTTTCTTTATTTTATTATTTAAACTGTTGTCAGGCACATTTGACAGTGACATTTAAGGACTGGACTGATATGTACCTTGTACTTATAAGCTTATACGTATAACAGTTTAAGTTGCTCTTTCTTTCAAACCGTTAAAACCCCGATATATTAAATAAAAACACCCGGTAATACGTATATGCGTGGATATGTGTGAGCATCTGTTTTTGAGTGGTGTATCTCAAAAACTACTGAAGATTTTGAGCTCAAATTTAAAATTATTTTCTAGGCTAAAAGATATTTTGTCTTATTTTCATCTAAGTAACACCAAGCCCATACTTACATATTTCTTTTCTGCAACTGTTTATTTTGATTTATATTTTGTTCGTAATTTCTTTTTGAATTTCGAATTTAAAAGAGTGTTTTCTAGATAAAAGTACGGGAAAGTACTGCGATGGCCACATTAATATTATTACTATTTTTATTAGTTAATACCACATTTTAAGAAAACCCTTATACTTCTAATAATAATAATAATAATAATAATAATAATAATAATAATACTTTATTAACGAACCCCATTTTACAGTAAAGATAAAATACGAGAGAAAAAAGAAAGAAAGAAATACTACATGTACACAGATGTAACTTAATATACATTGTAAAAGATAATTAATACTAGAACTGATAATAAAAGTAGATTACAAAACTAAGGATATAGTAGTACTTAAAGCATTAAATTAACACAAAAACGTTATTCCCTCGATACGACGACGAAAAGTGCTTAAAGATGGACAAAATAAATCGCAGTTATTAATATCGTGAAATTCATTACCTCTACGCATAAGTCTAGATATAGAGTTATTGCGACCATAGTTAGTTCTGTGGTAATTATCTCTAAAAATGCGTTTTCTTCTTGTTAAGGGCCCATGTGAATATACAAAATTAAATAGTGACAAAAGTGGAGCACAGTCAACAAACCCATTTATAATTTTATATAGGAAAGTGACATCATTCTTAGCTCTACGATTTATTTTGTACTTTCTCTAATACCTGGATTAAATATTCCTGATGCGGTGACCAAACTGGAGGTGCATACTCCAAAATAGGCCTTACTAATGTGTTTTGAATGATAAATTTGATTCAAAAGTAACTCCCAAGTCTTTAATCTCTACCACATTTTCTAGTTGAGCTCCGCCTACATTATAGTTAAATATTATGATATCTTTTTTTCTAGAAAATCTGATAACTTTACACTTTGGTATATTCAAGAATAATTTATTCAAAGTACACCACTGGGACAAATTGTCAAGATCAGCTTGTAAGGCTGTGAAATCATCAGCTCTCTCCACCGAACGAAATATTTTCAGATCATCCGCATATAGTAAAAACATCGAATTGTTCAGGTAATGAGGAAGGTCATTTATAAATATATTAAAAAGAACTGGACCTAAATGTGAGCCTTAGGGTACACAAGAATTGACTACAATAGCTTCTGATAAGAAATTACCAATTCTAACCTGTTGAGTACGACCAGTGAGATAACTTTCAAGCCAATTAACTATAGAAATATTTAGTCCAATATATTGTAATTTTCTTAACAAAATTGAGTGAGATACTCTGTCGAACGCCTTGGAGAAGTCCGTATAGATAGCGTCAACCTGAGCCCCACTTTCTAAGGCATTCGACAGGTAGTCTTGGTATATTAATAGGTTTGTGACTGTAGATCTACCCTGGTGAAACCCGTGTTGTTCCGTGACAATTAAGTTTTTAGTTAGCTATTGTAGCTGTCTGGACAATAATTTATCTAATAGTTTAGGCAAAGCCGACTGAACGCACACCCCCCTATAATTTGTTATATCGCCGCGATCACCCTGCTTATATATTGGTGTAATAAATGATTTCTTCCATGCATCAGGAAAGATATGATCACTAATTGAACGCTGATATATATAAGTTATAGGATCTATTAAGGTACAAACACATGCCTTCAAAAAGTTATTTGTTATTTAATTTTCCAATTTCAACAAAAATCTCCTCAGAACTTACCTGGAACTTGTACGCACTATCAACACATGAATCATAACAATACAATGGAGTGTAGGAATTAGTCTGATCTATACTATATACATTGTTATCTATTTCGATTCACGCTATTAGTAGCGCTGCCTTTATTTAAATTTGAAATGCTCGTATTTGGTTACCCACTATTTTGATGGAAACAACATTTTTGATTATATTGTTTCTATAAGAGGTTTTCTCTTCTTAATTGCAAATTATTGATGATTGTAGTTGGGCCAAATATTAGAATAGAATATAAATTTTCTTGTTTTTTTTTTTAAATTATTATATAGGTTTATGATCTAATATAAAGAAAACGTTTCTAATCTTTCAATTTGTTTTATTTGGCCTTTTCCAAATTTTAAAAACTAATTTCTTTGTTATGATGAAACGAAAATAAAATTCCTTATTTCACTTATTTTATTTTCGTTTCATCATAATATATAACACTTCACATTACTCAACCCGAAATTTCTTTGTCTCTAGAATTGGCTGATTTGAGAGTTGTCTTTTATATTGTGGTAATAGAAGACACAAGTGCTACCATCTGACAATCTACGTCATTAATATAAAGTTAAACTTATTATCAGTAGATTTATTCAGAAAGTTTTGATATCAATGATTGATGAATAATCTCAACAGTGCATCGATGAACTTAGTTTTCTTTTAGGAATAAAGTACCATTAAAAACTACTTTATATATTTAATGGGAGCCGTAATTTGCTTAGTGATGAAAAATTCGTAAAGATAATCCAAAACTTAAATTAACATTGCAAGATCGTCAAGTGATTCACCGTGAAATCATTATTAGGATCAACATACATTCAATTTTGGATAAACATTTGGCTGTCTCATTGATGCTCAAATAATTTAACAATCGCTCAAAATAATCTCGTGTTTATTGGTTGAAAGATATGCCCAAGAAAATATATTATAGACCTTCAAAATACGTCGATGATATTTTAATTGGTATTTAGTAATACAAATGAAATTAATGGATTAATAGTTATTTGAATAGAATATGAATACTTAAACGCGATATATGTTTCTTTTTAATTATTTTCTTGAATCACAAAGAGAAAGTTTAAATCTAACGTTTTCTGCAAGTATATTGAGCCCATCTAATAATAGTATAATATTATTTATTTTTTATAATTTAAGTAATGAAAATAATTACTTAATATTTTCATTACTTAAAATACTAGATCAGTTTCAAAATGTATATATAATTTATTATTTCATAATTCTAACAATTTGGTAGCGATAATGTTTATTACACTAAATCTACAAACAATTATTAAGTGTACAAAACTCCTACATACCGCAATAAAAAGTAAAACATTCAATTAAAAATTTAAGGCGAATATTTTCAGGTAAACTTATTTTTTTGTATTTGTAAATAAATGCGTTTAGACATACTATAACAGTGTTTCATAGGGAAAGGAAAGATCGATCTGTTGACATTTCGGTATCTTTGTGTTAGTTTTTCCGGTGGTGGGAAGGGTGGGCTTTTGTCCGAAATACTAGGGTGTGGGTGGAGGGCATTGTTATTAACCCCCTAACCTTGCTGCAGCGTTACTGTAGGAAAAAGGGGTAATTACTGTATTAATTTGTATAGCAATACGCGTTATCTAGAATGGATGTAATTAGTCCGCGTCTTTATGTAATTGCGCAGAATTTATCATTAGATTTAGGTGGAATAATCACGAGCAACAATAACATTTTTATTACATCAATTTTCCAAATTTATTTTACTTTTGATTATTATTGCGTAAAAAAGTTATTGTTAGTAAAGTGAATACTGTAATAATATTTATAAAAAAGGGGATCATCGAGATAAGTGAGTTTTAAATTTCTTTGAAGTTATTAAGCGTGGGTATTCCACGTTGACTTTTTATGATTCTCAATACTCTCCTGTTGATTTAAATCGCGTAAACGATTTTGTTTAGTACCATTCGAGGAATAATTAGTATACAGTTTGTGTAACTTAGAATTGATTTGTTTTTTTTTTTATCTAGTTGCAAATTTTTTTAAGCTTTATGTTATATAAATCGAATTTAAATGTCAAGCTTTTCTTATGAGCGATACCTTATATATTTCGGGAATGGATAATCCAGATGCGGCCATCTATTGAATGTAAAGTTCAACTTTTTGTCAATTGATTTAGTTAGAAATCTTTAATTGATATATGTCATTTGTGTTGTTTTCAATGATATGAAAAGTTGATGTCGGCCAACACAAGGAAAATAGACTGAATATTTACGTGCGATTAATTTTTAGAAATTTCGACATGAACTGTCTCAACAATCGACAACAGTGCCTCGATGAAGTTAAATCACAACGTGAAACACTAGATGTTATATGAAATTCAATCGTAACTGTAGTTCGCTTAGTGATCAATTTCATAAAGGTTATACAAAATCGGTTGTTTTTTTTTAATCATTTGGGTTGTACGTAAAGATCGTTCTGCAAATTGATTTTTCACATTTAATGACTTTTTTATTTCTGAGAAACAAAAAATACTTTACGAAGGCAAAATCTTTCGACGTCTTAAGAGATAGTGGACGCGTTTACAATGTATGTTTTGGAAGGTACCTTAATAAATATAAAATTTTGTGTAAGCCCAAACCAAATACGTTGTTTTATTAATTAATATGTTAATATTTTTGTTTTGTTCTCTATTCCCGAAATATAAAAGAAAAATTGTTTATATCAACATCCGATTTCTTGTTATCTAAAACTAGCTGAAGGTTAATCTTATTATTCATTGGTATATAATAATGTTAAACTATAACTCTTTAAAACAATACATTACATTTGTAACCAGAATCTAAATTGTATAATTACTTTGCTTATTGTTTTGTTTGAATATAAAATATTTTTATTTATCTTAATGGAATTACGAGGGTGAATCAAATATACACCAGAATTTATTTAATAAAAAGGATGTATGTATATATATATAAAAAAATATATGTTCTATTTTTCCACTTAGGCTCCGCTTTTATGTAGATATACGGAAGTTTATTGATGTCATAATCGAAGAATCGTGTCTTCAGCCAATTGCTCAAAAACTATTCTTTTGATCACTGTGAAAACGGCGTCTTCCCAATTTATTTTTAAGTGAACCAAACATATGGTCACGGGGACAAGTGAGGGCTTTAGGTCGGGTTTTCCAATAAATTTTCTCTAATTTTGCCTTGGTCAAAGCACCTGTGTTTGGCCGAGCTTTATCGTGGCGGAGAATCACACTTCGGTTGTGCATGCCTAGACTTTTCTGTCGATAAGACAGTTTGATGTTATCAAGGAACTTGCAACAATATTCAGAATTAATTGTACGTCGCTCATGAAGAAAATCAACAACCAGTATGCCCTTTCTATCCCAAAAAACAGTTGCAAGAAGGCGGGTTTTGACTTTTCGAGGTGGACCTTCTCCAGGTTGTCTTCACTCCATGTTTGCTTGTTATAACAAGTGACAATAACCTCTACTGATAACAGGGCAGTTCGCTTTGTGATCTTCCGTCAGTATGCGAGGATGCCTATTTGCTGGCAATTTTCGGTAACCAAACTTATTGGAAATGATTGATTGAGATCCCCCGTACATTACTAACTCTGCAGCAATTTCGTATACTGTAAGTCGCCGGTCAGTTTCAATTAGCTCACGGAAAAAACGAATGTTCGACAAAGTAATGCTTGTTCCCGATCGGCGTGCATTACTCACGTTTTCTATTGTTGTGCGGCCACCTAAAATGTTTTTTAATGCCATTCGTAGACTTAAGTTTTCGACAGAGTATTATCAGCGAACTGTTCGGAAGCCGTATCCCACATAACAATTAACTTAGCGACCTATAAATAAAAAATTCCTGTTTATATTTGATCCAGCCTCACATTAATTTTTTCTGTTATCAAATATAATTTTTTGTTTGTTTTAATTCAACTTTGAAGTAATATTTAATTAGAGAAACATTTATAGATATAGGAATGAAAGTTGATGTTTTGATTTAGTGGTTTTTGGTGCGATTATATATGTGTAACATCATTTTAAAATATTTTAATGGATTCTTAGATTTTTCTGAGACTTATGTACCATGATATATGTGGTCATGGTGTTATAATTTAGGAGAACTATAAACTTAAGAAATGGCGAGTACTTACATCATCTTGTTTTTTATTTTAACTAAAATATGTAACGTTTGTTAGATTTGTTGTAATTAATTTAATTTTCTCTCAATAACGTTTTATAATTTTCAACAGCGAATTTATTTTAACGGGCTATAAACGGTAAAATATTGTGTTGTAACCGATACAATGGTTCAAGAAGAGGGCTACAATTAAAATACGCAAAGTTAACAGAAATCTGTAAGTAGATGCTGGGAACTTCAAGAAATATAAAAGAAAAAAAAATTTGGATGCTTCTAGCCTTGAAAAAACGTTCCTCAGTTAGAAAGAAACACGGTCTAAATATATACGAAATATTAAAAGTCCCTTACTTTTCCTAATTCATTCAATTAACTGGTAATGAGATGTGGTAAAACACACCCAGAATAAAATTAAAATGATTAATGCGAAAAATTAATTTCTCCAAGCATTTGAATTAATTTACAGCTAAGAAAACACAGCCAAACATCCGATTGAATACTGTATGACGTTCTTGAATCAACTAAAATAATAGAAAACACAACAGGCTCGAACTTAGTTAGCAGATGCTTGAGATTTAAACCCAAAAATTACCTCTAGTATCTATGATCTAGGTCATTTTCGTAAAATATAAAATAGCGGAGAAGATATTAAACGAATATTAAAAACTGATATTTAATGCATTTGCCAAACAAGAGCATATAAAGTGCGGTAAACGCGCACATATCCGACACATATGCAAGCACAGCGAGAAATCAGTTGATAAACATGAGATCTGAAGTAGTACATTGCAATCTCCAGCGAGCATCCATCCTCATAGAACTAAATCTTTCATGTGATTAGAATTATGGATACCGTTTGAAATAAAAAGTGATAGGGAAAGATTATTTGGCTAATCCAATGAGTAGAATGAATGCAATTTGGTCCAATTTGATATAATATGTATCAATTATTTATTAAAATGGAGATTAGTATATTGTTATTCAATATCAATCAACGACATCGAGTCTCTTCAAAAAAATTAACAATCGATATACCGATATAAGTCTTAGTGCACCTTTAGGTAAACTAAGATTATTTCATTTCAATCACCTAACCCTTTATTCTGGAAAAGACGACATTAATTGCAATAATACTAAATTGAAGTGTCACTATGAAGAAGTTTTAGTACAATTTATGGCCCAATATTTCCGAATATATAAAAGTTTTTATAGTAAAACTTAATAAAAACAACCGGGCCTGTTCCAAATATCTTCGGATTATTATTATAAGAGTGGTTCTGCTGAATATGGACTTGCATCAACTTAAGAGGAATGCATACTCTCTAGTCATGAAGTGCTTCCATCGAAAGCTAAATTACAAAATTGCTTGGCATTGAATAAAAGTACTGAATAATTTTATAATTAGTCCAAAGCTATCTTATAGATCGGAATACTTTGCATCCTTTTTTTCGAGATTACCAATATAGATATTCTAAATTCATGATGGTTTTCACCGTTACTAGGTGGTAATCCATATTTAAACACATATTGAAACAGTGACATAAAACGTCAAATTGATCTATATTTAGTTAAATGAAATGATTCAATTTTATTTTTTCGGATTCGGTTTTGTACGGAACACTACAAATTACAAAATGTAAACCGCATCTTTAAATTTGTTAAATCTATCGAAAAAAATTAACTAGCCTTTTAATAATGTTGATTGAAGAGTTACGCGAAGATAATGCAATATAAAATAACTTGTAATTACTTTTTTCACAGTTTATTTTTATTTGGCTAAATGTACATTTCGCTGACGATGTAAACATTTTCAATAGCCTTACAAGATTAAAGCTCTACAATGAGTTATCATAAATATTCTAGATTCCTCTGTTGCAAATTTTTAAAGAATCATTGAAAATATTAAAAAGTTTTTATATTAAGATATTTTGTATAAGTATCCAATTTTAGTTCAAAGGACTTGATATTTTGATAAATACTTAAAGCATTTATTCCTGTAGTTCCTCATTAGGTCAGTAAAATGTGATATATGACAAAAAAATCGTTTAACCAACGATGGTTGATTAACTTAAAGTTTTATTTTCTTAAGTAAAGCAACTTTTTAGGATTTGGCCAAGGCTATCTTATAGTATGTGACGTCCATATTTGTCAAAAAAAGTTTTATTTCCTTAAATAAAGCAACGAAATGGCTTCTGTTAAATAAATAAATAAATAGATTTAAAATTCGGCTAAGGCTCAGCCAGTGAACGTTATTATAATTTAATATCCCTAGATAACTACTTTTCCGTTAAAAATTACGAAATTTGTCAGTTGTTAAGAGCTTGTTCCTTTATATAAATTACAATTTTAATAATAACAGAATCAACATCAGTAAAAACTTGTAAATGCTTTTTTACACAGATCACTTCTTGATGGACAAGTTAATGACATTGAATGGTTTGATGGTCAATGAATTAATTAACTTATGTAATAGAACCAATGTATTTTCAAATCATATTTAACCACTTCCCGCATACGCCCGAGATATCTTGGGCACGAGTACATTTTGTTCAAAAATAATTGTGCGGGAAGGGGTTAAAGCTTCACCAGTAGATACCGAAAAAATGTATCAATTCCCTTTTTTAAAATTCTTCTAAATTTTTTTTCATATATTCGGTTCCCCTTGTTGTTTTTGTCATATTTGATCATTGTTCCAATTCTTCTTGCATTGATTTGATAATTGTCCCAATTTTTGTCGAATATTACAAGATCTTTATCTAGTAATAACAAGAAGTGTAATTGACTAGTTATATGTCACTACTTACATCCAAATACAATAGAAAACACATCTGGATTTTGCGTTCCATATATTACATAAAAATTATTATTATCAAAATCTAAAATGCGGCCCAAAACGCAATTTTCAAAATTTTTCCTTTAAAAAGTTACTTATACTAGCAGAAGTGGTACATTTTTTGATGCAACAAGGTTTTTATAAGAATTCGTTTTACTAAATAATGAAAGTTATAGTACAGAAGATTGATTAAGTTTCACTTAATATAATAGTAATAATAATAGCAAACTATTTATGGTTTTCTTTATTTACTTTTTATTTTAACTCACTACAGTGTAGCGAAACAATTGCAGTGAGTTAAAATAAAACGTTAAAAATCACAAATATCTTACTATTATTATTATATTAAGTGATAATGGATTTTCAAAAAATAAGTGCCTCAAGAACCAACGAGATGATTCAATTTCATTTTTTTCAATATTCGTGAAAAGTATTGTTCTTCCTAATATAATACTTTGATGTATTGTATGAAAATGTGTAAGTGGTTTTTTTTATTACAAACAGAGACGAAGAAAATCTTCTCTCTTTCTGTTTCGTTGCTCCTTATTTATTAAATCCATTGACCTATGTTTCTCAAGCAACTTGGTCACCGACATTTTTTTTGTAAGGTTATCGAATAACTCATACAATGATACAAATCATTAATACAAATAATATGTAACACATGAATAGATAGTAAAATAATATGTTAAACGAACATCTTACTGTTTTGTTGACGTAGAGCTGTCAAAGACGACAACTCCATTAGGCATAAACTATACTTGTAGTGTATTTATTTTTACAAGGTTACAATAAATAGGGAACTGCTGCTTAGGTAACGGCACTATCCATCTCTTTTTGTACAAATGTTTTACTTTTTCTTATCTTTGGTTATAAATTGATTATTAATTTTTGAACGAGCAATTTATTTGTTTTTTTGATTTTGAAGAAGAGTTAGAGATCGTAGCACCTTTAGTGTTGATTAGCATTGCAAATTTGCAACTTTTATACACTCGACAACTAACTACAACTGATCTTGTTCTGAAAAATATACTATGCCTATTTTGCTACTAAAAAATAGGAAATCCAAAAAAAAGTTGATCGCTGTAACCGTTATATCAACCAATTTTTAATTAAACTATAGCGACCACTTTTTTTATATTTAATTATTGTGACATATTATTGGGATATTAATTGGAATATTTTTAATTTCCTTACTATAGATCTGTGTGTTGATTATTTTTATATAGTTTTATATTCTGGCATTCATATTTATTTTAAAAATAAACGAAAAAAACGGTCATATTTTCCTGTTTGATTTTCACCTGATGTTATACGCCTTATTAAAGGAAAAAAAGGAACTTGCAAATTAAAAATATAAAAAAAGTAGCAGAAAAGCTGATTATGATGACGTTTGCGGACCTTCGAAAACAATGTAAGGACCTAATTGCGTCAAAATATTAAGAATACTGAAAATAATATTATATCTAACCCTAAATTATTCTGGAAACATGTAAAATCGCTTATATCTAATACTAATGGTCTTCCAACCCATATGTTACTAGACGATATGAATGGCTCTCCTCCATCTGAAATTGCAAACTTATTTACATGATATTTTATACGAGTATTTAATCATGTTTCTGCCACAGTATCTGATAATATGTATTCCCATATTAAAAAATTGGTGCATCTTAATAATGCGTCAATTTCCATACATGATGTACATTCGTTTATAAATGGTTTAAGCATCCATAAAGGAGCCGGTCCTGATAGTGTTCCTCCTGTTATTATCAAAAATAAAAAATTAAAGTTTCTCTTGGAATACCAATTTTTGCTATATTCAAAAAATCTCTAAACTCTGGTTACTTTCCAAAAATATGGAAGTTAAACTTTGTCTACTTTATAAACCTGGGTGTCAAAGTAACGTGACTAATTATCGCCCATTTAGAATTCAATCGCGCATACCTAAAATGTTGGACAAACTCGTTATAAAAATTTTCTGAAAACATATAATATGTGATTAACAGCATGGCTTTTGCGCTTCACGTTCAACCGCATCAAACCTTTGTATTTTTGTTAACTATATTCTGGCTTCTTTTGAATCCGGATTTCCTGTACATGCAATTTACACGGACTTCGCAAAAGCAATTGGCCGAGTCAGTCACCAAACATCTAATACGCAAACTAAGGGCAATTGGGTTTGATGGAATTCTTTTACAGTGGATTGAATCGTATTTGACTTGACAAATCGACGTCAGCAGATTATTAGTAATCGCATAGCATCCTGCCCATTTTAGTGTCCTCAGGTGTTCAACAGGGATTCCACTTCGTACCCATACTTTTCAATCTCTTCATTAATGATACTGGAAAACGTTTCAAATGAAAATTCTTATTATTTGCAGACTTCAAGATTTACACCAAAGTTGCTTCTCCACAAGATATAATAATGCTTCAGGAGGATCTAAAAGTTCTTTCGGAATGGTGCCATTACAACTCCTTGGAATTAAATATCTTAAAATGTTAGACATTAATATTTTCACGACAACATACACCTATACCATCGCCTTACTAGATAGGCTCTAAGCAATTGGAAATAGTTACGAGAATCGACGATTTAGGAGTGTTAATGGATCGACAACTATCAGTTTCTCATCATATCGATGCCATCGTCGCCAAGGCTTTAAGGATACTCGGCTACATTAAAAGAAATACTGTCCAATTTAGAAACAATTACTGTGTAATTCTCTTATATTCCTCTTACGTTAGATCATTACTGGATTATTGATTAGAGGTGGTCCAAAAGAAATTTATTAAATATTTATGTTTTAAAAACAATATGCTAGGTTTTCAACTAATATTTACAATGATCTCTTGCCATTTTTCAAATTACCATTACTAACATCCTAAATGCAATATTATCATTTAAAATTTACTTTTAATATGCTTAATGGATCAATAAATAATTCCGTTATTTTAGATATGTACAATATATATATTCCCTCAAGAGTCACAGGATTTTCTCCATTGCTTAATGTACAATTTCACAGAGAAAATTATGCAACAAATAGTCCATTATGTCGCATTATAAAAATCGCAAATAAATATTATAATGTATTGGATCTTTTTTTAATTTCTTTTAGTATGTTTGTAAATAAAATTAAAACTGTTATTTATCCTTTTTAGAGTAGAATGTTATATTTGTGTAATACTATAGGAATGGAAGTATTGCTTATTTCTTTATTAAACAGTGTTGATTTGTATTTGTAAAAGGTTATCCGTCAATAAATATTATTATTATTATTATTCTGCATTATAGGCTTTTCTTTTGGATTACTAAAAATGTTTTTGTAAGTCTCTTACGTTCCCGCAGGTCATCATAATCGCTGTATTAGTAATAGTTTATTAAAAGTAGGAATACATATTAAGAATTAAATATATTTTCATTGTCGAATATTAAAATAGTTTATTTAATTAGTTGAGGTAAACTTTGTTAAATTAATTAAATATCTAATTCATTAATTATATTTGTCTAGTTAATAAAACCATTTTACCTTCGTAATTTCAATATTATTAGTTTAAAACCATATAGGAAAATACGAGGGATGGTAGGAAAGTATTATCCGTGTGCTCATGTTCTGTGCTAATGTGCTCCATTGTTTTCAGCTGTCTGTATGTACGCCTCGCTTGTAGGAAACGTGCTATTTAGCAGAGTTCAAACAAAAGAGAACTCTGCGAGCTGTGATTGGATTTTACATTTTATTTAATACCTTTGCTGGAATAATCAGTATAAAGTTTTTTTCATTTAGAATTGATTTGATGTATTTATCTTATACAAAAAATTTACTGGTTTATGTTATATAATCATAATTAATATCTGCATTTCATATAGTAAATGTCAAATTTCTCATACAAAGGTTTCCTTTTACATTTCGGGAATGGAAATTCCAGGTCCTGCCATCTGATAACCGATGTCTCTAACTTAAAGTTTGACTTTTAATCACTTTAAGAATTACTTAGAATTTTTTGACGTCCAAGCGTCATTCGTGTACAGTGGACATGAAATAAAATCGATATCGACCAAGAAATGGAATTAAGTCGTGAATATATCCGTGCAATTTTTACAACATGTGTATGGAGATAATCTTATAAATGAGTTGTCTGTTTGACACTGGTGTCATAATTTCAACTTAGAAAAAGAGAGCTATTATGATGACGAGAGTTCAGGACAAGTTTACAACCATCCATTTAGCCCAGGCTTAGCTCCTTCAGATAAACAACTACAAAACTCAAGGACGTTTTGGCAGGAAAGGAAGATTAAGTGTCTCAATACACTGGCGGCGGAGAAATATAATACAAATCTAGTCACACGTTACCACAATTGCTTAAATTTGTGAGGTGACTATCTAGAGCAGTGGTTTTTAGTATTTTTTTTTACATATGGAAAACGTCATAATTTGTTATTATATACAACTTATTTTAATATTCCGAAACGAGTACCACTTCCTGTATGACCCTCGTATATGGCTGTATAAAATTTATAAAAGTTTCAAATTAAAAGTCTTTCAAGACATTATTTACACTGAAACGAAATAGGTATTTATGAACTATACTGTAGGTAAAAACAAAATTGTGTATCCGTCTGCAATACACATTCTTATGTATATAGTTAAAAGTACTTATTTCTATTTTAATTATCCAGTTATAAAAGACTGGCTTAATATTTTTCAATTAACAATAATTGCAAAACAATTTTCTTAAGCACTTCAGAACATCGGTAAAGTCCTGGATCAAAAAATCTGAAATCCGGGATTTTCTCGCTTTGCTTTGCTCGTTTCTTTTTTCAGCATGCATGTGCAGCGGTTTCGTTCGTAGTACGCTCACCGACCTGCAGGCGCCGGCGTCGTCCCTTCTCTCGTTCTCGCTCCTTCCCCGCACCCATATCCCTCTTTATTTGTTAGCTGGCGTCGGGACGCCTAGCCCAGGACAAGGTCGTCCCAGTGCCCGTGTCCCAGGCCGCATCAAGGTCGGGCAGCACGAGTGCTCACCCCGAAAGAAATATTTACTATCCAGGTGTATCGTATCGATCGAAAACGAACAGAAATAAAAGATATAGCATTACGTTATTACTATGCGTTGCACAATCACTGAAACCGGCCTAATTGCCATTTGCGTTTTCTTAACTTTCCCAGACATCCACTTTTTGTAGTCCTTTTTCCGCAAGTCAGGGTTCTTTCGTCCAATTAATATCTCGGTTTGTAATTGCTGCGAACGCCGGGTTTAAAGGGGTGGTTTTCGAGATTTAATTAAAAAAGAATATTAGGCCTCGTCTATCATAATCTTCAATAATTTAAATTATCCCCTGTTCATAAATTTGTATTTAAATACTAAACTTATATATGTCTAATATCATTGATAATTTTGTTATTATTATTAACGTTAGGTAATAATAAAACAAATTACATTGTTTGTGAAATTATAATTTCACTGTTATGGGCTATTAATGAAAATTATATTTATATAATATAATATAATTAATTGGTCATCTTAATTAATACTTTCAGAAAATTGTAAATTATATTTTAAAATTTAGAGAACAAGAACAATTAGGTTTTTAACAAATCTCACTAGTGCTGCTGGTATTAATATTAATTTGTTTTCGAGATAAATATGAGGAAATTTCTATGTAGCCATCATAGTAATTTCTCTATATAACAACATTTTTTTAATAATTTTGAGCTGTTTCCAGAATAACAATTCGATTTGATTTTTCGCTTTGTTATAGTTAAAGAATTAAGTGAAGGTTTGCATTTATTAGTTTGAATTGTTAATAAATCTGAAGAGGAATTATTTGAATAGACCTCTATTATATTTAAAATTTGTGCTCTAGGAATACAAAGTTCTTGTACATTTTTAAACTAATATCTCACTCTACTGCTGTGAATGTTTTCGCAGATTTGTTATTCACAGCAACATATTACTTTATTGGGATTTTTGGATATGAGCAATTATTCTAATCGCTTTAAAATTAGTTTTAGATGAGTTTATAAATATTTAGTCTGTCTATGGAGGAATCATGACGAGCAAATCTGAATCTAGTAAGTATAAGGTGCAGATGGATTACCTATGTACAGGAGTGTGTGGTAAATATGTTTATTTTAAGGGAAATAAACATACTCGTCCTCTTAAATTTAATTCTAAAGAAACTGACCAGAAATTTTTATACAAAATCAAATTGAATTGAATTTTTTACATAAACTGAAGCCTTACCTAGCCCCAATGCAAAGGAATATTTTTAATTCAACAATTTCTGAGCTTAAATCAAGACAAGCAAAAGGAGAAACAAACTTAAAATTGAAATATGTAGATAATAATATACCTAAAATTATTGAAGCGTCACAAACCAAAGCATGAAAGTGTGTCACACTTTTTATTGGATTAGCTGAAATATTGTTAACTGTGGATGTGCTCAGTTCTGAATATTTTACTGATTCATATATTGCTTAAAGGAAAGATCGTGACCTCATTGCAACCAGGTTCTCTACTGAAGGGGTTGTCCTTTTAGCCATTCATAAGAATATTTTTGTCGAGATAATTGATCTCTCAGCATTAGGAAAATTGTGGCAATATATCGATATTGTGGGATGTTTATGTAGCTTAAAAAAATCCATTGTAATTAATATTTATATCATCTATATTTACTGCAGCATACCGAATGGGACATTTCAATATTATTTCAAGTATCGTTTGAACAAATAATTATTATTAACGAAAATGTTCTTATAATGGAAGATTTCAATGTTTTTCAATTGAACAACAAAAATTATTGGGTATTGGTATACAAACCTTAATGTTAAACAATTTTATATAGTTTTCTGAATTAACTCAGATCAATAATATAGTTAATGAAATTGGTCCACTTTTGGTCCTTGTTTTGACTATCAATGATTGCGAGTATTTCGTGATTCTTCACCTTTAACTAACTTTCACTATGGCTCGATCTTAAAGTCAACTCTAATAAAACCATTCAAGGTATTATTAATCCAATCCAACAAGCATATAACTTTAAAATTTTCGGATTTTTTCTATACTCTATGAATCAATATTTAACACTAATTGGTCCTCTAAAAATATTATTGGCGATGTTAGCGTAGCATGTAATTTGTTTTATGATCATATTTATGCTTTATTTGATAACCATATTCCTCATTGTAAGAATAAAAAGAAAAAGCATTCTCATTGGTATTCTAATAAACTTATATATAATATTAGAAAAAAGATAATTGTAGAAATATTCAATTGTAGAAATACAAAATAAGATATTCAAGAAAACTATTAAAACTATTAGTTTTCTTGAATTCCATAATATCCGATTTTGTTTCTTTCCGGTCATTAATTAAAAAGAAGTGTTTGCGTATTTCTACTCTTCTAAAACACAATAATTCAGTGTATGAATTGATATAGCTCCCATTGTTAGACCTGATTCGTCTCACGTGAATATGCCATGCCCAAATATTAATATTTTCCATAAAACTGATATACGAAAATTATTCTCTATATTTTATAAATGTATACAAATTTAAATAGTGCAGCCAATCAAACCTTAGATGAACTAAGATCCTGGTTAAATATGAATACTTTAATGATGAACGCATCAAAAACATCAATTATAAATTATAGATCACAAATGGGTCAAACAAACATCAAAATAAATGACCAAAAAATCGAAGAAAGGATCAAATACGATTTCTAGAACTTACCATACAAAATAATCTGAAATGGGATGCACATATTCAGCAAATATGCGGAAAGTTGGCTCGGTATTCATTCCCCATATATGCAACAATGCCTTACTGCCAGCCTCAACTAACATATGGACTATTCTTCTGGTGTTGTACTACCGAATCAAACATCCAAAAAGTCTTTGTGGCCCAAAAGAGACTTATTCGAGCCATATGTAATAAGAGACCGAATACTAGCTGCAGAGGCTTATTTAAGGAACTAAAAATTATGCCACTCTTAAGTTTATATATATACGAAACTCTTAAATTTGTTAAAACCAACTATTTAATATACATCAAACATCACATGACTACAACACCCCATTTCACAACTCATGTGCAATACAGGGTATTAAACTGTATAACATGATACCTGATAACATCAAAATATAACCTAATAAAATATTCAATAAAAAAATTAAAATGAAGCTAGAAATTAATAAAGCATATAGTTTTTTTTGTTATTTATAGACCTAAATTATTTTGTTCTTCTATTTACTTTTATTGTAAATTTAATTATCACTGAATATGATCACGTTCTAGTACTACTTATTTTTATATATACACAAATTTTAATACGTTTATTCTAGAATAGAAGTTTTAACTATGTCCCTGTACTGTTAAAAGCATCTATAATATAATTTTATTTAGTTTTAGCTAAAACAACGACAAGTAGATGTAATCTACACTGTCGTTTTGAAAGCCATCAATAAGATTAGTCAGTCCATTATTTTATAAAACCTCTATAGCTTTGGATTTGGTGTTGGTCTTGTTAACGTCTTTAAATCATACCTCACCAATTGATCTAACTTTATTTAATGCAACGGATTTAAATTAGGTTATAACATTGCTTCGTCAGATTTCTAATCTGGGGCCAAAAATGTTACTATATTTATTAATGACCTAACTAAATTTATGAACTGCGAAAAATATTATTTGCTGTCGATATAAATACGCAAACATTACATTACCGATTGTCATTTTCTTCAACAGCAAATTAGTATCCTATCCGAATGGTATGATTCAAATTATTTAAAAGTCAATTATAGTATATGAAAAAATTATTATGTATACTAAGAAGAATCCCTTAAACAGTTAACTAAGTTTGACTAGAAATTCTTGTTATCGATAATGTTTCTTCATACTTTCAAACGGAGCGCACAGTTAACTTGACAAAAAATATTACTGTATCGTTCTGTTTCGAAAGTGCGAATTTCTGTGTGTCACGAAAATCTGTTGATGTCGATTGTACTCGTCAAACTCAGTTCACTGGTTAAGCTTCGATTATAAGATCAAAGATAATATATTAGTAGGCTATACTTACAAAGATTTAGGTATCCTATTTGACACACAACTATAATTCGTAGACCACATAACTGCAATTGTGCTATCAGCAAATAAAATGCTAGTCTTGGACATTCACAATACATTTACAAATTTTTCGGCCTTACTAAGCTTGAGTATGGTCATTTGATCCTGTGCCCACTATATAATTTATATATTAATGCACGTGAGGGTGTTCAACATAAATTTCTTAAATATTTGAATTTCAGGGTTTATGGAGAATATTCCGAAAGTAGATTTGATTACAACATACCACTCTGAAAATTTAATTTATGTCCTCTCCATAAACGAAGATTCCTTAGTAGTATATAAACTCTATATGATCTACTAAGTAGTAATATTGTTTGTAATGTTTTACAGCCGCAGGTTAATTTTAAAGTCAACACCGCACCAACTTGGTCACAATCAATATTTTTTATAGACTTTTGAAAAGATTTCCAATGTCTATTATGATGTCAAATTATAATGATAGTATTCCTTTCTGTAAAATGTTTAATCACTTACGAACCTTAATTATCAAACAAGCTGCTTGTTTCAATATGCTCTCTTAATTTGTTTATTTTTCTGTTCCTTTAGTTTACTTGTATATGTGTGTTAGAATAATAATTATTGTATGCATTTTAGGATTTTATTATTTGTTTTTATTAAATTATAATGTTTTCTCTGCTTTTTTATATTTTCATATGTGTCTGTATTTATGTATATTTTATTAACCTTCCATGTTATTGGAGCGTTGTTCTGTTGGGATTTATAAATATATAAATAAATAAACTTTAAAAATTTAAATAAATGATAATTAAAGACATTTTTGTTTTCGGATGAAATAATTGTGTTTTAGCTTAATATTTACCATATTATGACTTACCACGTAGTAAAGGTCACAACCTTTCATAATCATTTAAGTATATTGATTGATTGAATTACGTGAAGATCAAATTAATTTGACGAATTACGCACTAATAACCTTTCTTCACACTTTTATTTGCATTATCAAATGCACATTTTGGAATCAAAGTGTCAATTATCAATGGATGTGTACTGCTAATTTGGTAAAACTCAAATGAAGACCTATTAGTTCCAACTAATACTAATAATTATGTGTATATATTATTCCTAATAAAATACGGAAAATCTGCAAATTTCTTGAAAATTTATGTGTAATAATCAATAAATATTATGTGTTTCTTATTTTGAGCGATTGTAATTTAGAAGTTATTAATTGGTTTCCATTATTATAAATTGTCATAATAAATCCATTCCTTTATTCATTTATTGATGTTGGTTAATTTAATGTAATTAATAGGCTATACAAACCCTGAATCATTAATTTCAGATAACTCACCATGGATTAATTAAATTTATATATTTTTTTAAGGTAGGATGTTGGATGGAATTGTGGGTTGGGTAGGTGAATAATATATAAGGAAATTGGCTCAAGCTACTAGGCTGAAAAATTAATACAATTGGTCGTGGCTGAATGACCGATTGGATTAATTTTTCAAATTATATTGAAAATGCATGAGCGCTTCACAAAATTCATGCCCGAGCTTGGAATCGAACCGAGGGCCCCTCTGACTACAGCCGGCGCGCTAACCACAGTACCAACGGGGCCGGCTAAATTTATAATGTAGACTAAATATTTTAAATAATTAAACAATGATTAGACCATGATTTCAATTCAAATTAAATTAAATCAAATTAACTAATAATTTAAAAATACGAAAACGTATTACAAAGAATTACGAAATGTTTTCGTTTGCAATTTTGAATTTCTTTTTACTGTAGTTTATATTGTGTGTGATGGAGATATAAGATTTATAAATAAAAGTAATTAGAATCAGTTAGGAATATTTTTATTTTTAATTATGTCTGGTTTTATTTAATATAAGTATATGATCAACTAAAGTAAAAATCTTATTTATTTTTCGTAAACTTAATATCCATTTAATATTGTTAATACTTAAAATCATTAAGAGTTCTAAATATTCAAACAATTATACTATTTTATATATAAACACAATATTATTTTAAGTAATAATCACGTCACAAAATACGTTCTCCAGGTCAACGTACTTAACCGTGAGCAGAAATAAATATTTAATAATAAAATAATTGTTTTAATTTAATTTTGTTTATTTAATAAAGGTTAAATTAAATAAACTGGATTATGAATGTAATGCTTTGATTACGTTGACTTTTTTACTCTGCATAATAATAAATTCTCATTAACAGAAAACGGAATAATTAGATTAGTAGACCGATAACCTGATTAATACCATTATACTGTTTACACAAGTCACCGTATTATTCCAATAATATTATTGTTTTAGTGACGTAGCATATTTCCAGAACATTTTTCTGATCAGAGTTATTTCCGCAATCGAAAACTACCTTATACAGAAAGCACATGTAAGTTACATTTTAACTAGATTTTAACAACAGAGTATATATTATATAACGCATGCTGATGACACTGAAGTTATAAATTATCAGAAGCGATGTAGTACGATGTAGCAATACTTGCCGGAAATGGCTGGCGTACGCAACAGATGTCGCTACGGAAACTGAGGAAATATTTTTCTTATTATTTTTACTGTATAAGAGATAATTAACATATTTTCTCTTTATATTCTTACTTTCTTGCATGTGTGTCATCAGTAACGCACCAGTAATGCATTTCCGACCATACACATTATGATTTGCCATCGTGTAATTTATCTCTTCTAAACGTTTGTAACTGTCGCTGTACTATACACCATCTATATTCTGTTTAAGAATAAATTATAAAATTGCAAGAAAAGCAAATTTGGAAGCTACTGTATTTTATATAAACCAAATAATATATTTTTATTTAACACATAAATTAGTTATTAGTTAAAAATAACATAATTATATTTGAAAGATTTGTATGAAAAAAAATATTATCAATGTGTCGTCTGTGCGAAACTGATATCATAATTTCAACTTAGGAAGGGAGAACATCCATGATGACGGGCGTTCGGCTCATCATTACTATGATTACGTGTCAATACACTGGCGGTGGTCACAAGTTTCGACAATTGCTTAAATTTACAGATGCAGTTTGAGGTATGTTATTAAATAAAACGTTAGTATTTGTTAATATATACTAGGTTTTTTTATATCCCCAAACATGGGGCAAGGATGTTATCCTGGACACCCTCGTAGGCGTGTACAGGGTGTGTATTGCCTTCAGCTACACAAAACCAGGACTCTAGGACTACACCAGAGCGAAAACATACCGACCAATAAGCCTCACATCTTTTCTATTAAAGATACTTGAGAGGCTCTGCGATCGATACATTAGGGAAATAGTTTTAGTGAAACACCCTTTACATCCCAATCAACACGCATACTGTGAAGGCAAGTCGACGCATTCGGCCCTGCACACCATGGTGAGCAGAATTGGTCGATCCTTCGAGCAAAAAACCTTCACTCTAGCGACTTTTATGGACATTGAAGGAGCCTTTGATAAGACCTCCTTCCCAAAGATAACAGCGGCGTTCCGAGTTCCGTTGGCTCTAAGCCAGTGGATCTCCAACATGTTGCAATGGAGGACAGCCAAGATTTCAATAGGCGACACAAACCTTGTATGCCGGGTCGCAAAAGGTTGCCCCCTACTATGAAACCTAGTCGTAGACGAGCTACTGGAGGCACTGAATAAACAGGGCTTCTACACAGTAGGATACGCCGACGATATAACGATCCTACTTTCCGACAACTCGGAAAGTATGCTAGCGAAACGTATGTCAGAGGCTCTCGACACAGTAAACAAATGGTGCACATACCAGGGTTTATCCGTAAATCCGACTAAAACGGAACTGGTACTGTTCACAAAGAGAAGGAAGATTAAAGATTTCAAACCACCAAGCTTTCGGGGCAAAGAACTCACCCTGAAAGATGAAGTCAAATATTTGGGCATTCTTCTAGACAACAAACTAAACTGGAATGGCCACCTGACGGAGAGATCTAAGAAAGCATGCATAGCCCTCTGGCAATGGAGACGAGCTGTGGGGAAAACATGGGGACTATCTCCAAAGGTAACCCTATGGATCTACACAGTCATAGTGCGGCCAATGTTGGCATATGCATCATTAATATGGTGGCCAAAAACGAACACGAAATCAGCCGCAAGGCTCTTAGACCACGTTCAACGTAGCGCCCTTTTGAGCGCGACAGGAGCCATGAGAACAACACCAACAGCGGCTTTAGAAGCCCTGCTGCACCTGTCACCCCTGGAAATATTTATCAGAGAACAGGCAGCAGCGGCGGCAATAAGGCTTCGAGCAACAAAGACATGGCTTGTAAGCAACGGAGGAGGTGAACACCACATAATCTTAGAGGATCTAAGGAAATATAATCCCGAGATTATGATGCCGGTGTACAACATCCCCCGAAAATACATTTTCAACAGGAAGCTTCAAATAGACCTGAGATTCGAAAACTCAGGAATAGGAAGCAAGCACAAAGACATTCACATATACACTGATGGGTCGTCAACGAAAACAGCTGGTATTGGAATTTTCTACAAAAACCTATCCCTAAAAAACAGTACTGCTATAGGTAAGATAATGAGCACACCAACAATGTTAGAACTCATGGGTATACTATATGCAGCAAAAGCAATCTCTGATAAGAAGATTAAGGGTAAAAATATACACATTATAACGGATAGCAGAGCGGCAATCTTGTCCATTGCCAACTGCAAAATAACCTCAGCACTAACGTTGGAATGCTGCGAAGTCCTGGAAGAAGTGGCTCGTGACAACGACATAACTCTATACTGGGTAAAAGGACACAACAATAGCAGAGGGAACAGAATAGCAGATGGTTTGGCGAGGAAGGCATCCGGACAAACGTTAAGCGGACCGTACCCCTCCCTGGTGCCCTCTCTGCTAGATCTGGGTACCCTACTGAAAACTGCATCAATCAGATGCCATAAGGAGCGATGGGACAACATACCTGGCTGTAAAGTTTCAAAAAATTTCATCACAATGAACAGCAAAACGGCCAGATACTGTATGCAACTGTCCAGAGAAAATCTACGGAAGGTGGTAGGGCTTCTTACAGGACCCTGCAATTTTCGATCACACCTGTACAAACTGGGACTACAATCTAGTCCTATCTGCAGAGGCTGTGAAGCAGAAGAGGAAACCGCGGAGCATGTACTGCTAGAATGGGAGAGGGATGTCTAAATCCATCAGACATCCTCAGAGTCCCTCTTGCTGCAGTCCTGGCATTTGCCAATGCCTTGGGTTGGCTTGACCGTGGCAAGGAATGAGGACCCAGATGGAAGGACGCCCATTGGGGTCTACGTGCGGCGGAACTCTCTGCCCTCCCATCGATTTAAACCAGAAAACCAGAGATCCCCAAAGGTGTACTCCTTTCCGGATAGCCCTCGTAGTAATGTAGTACGTGGAGTTTTGTTAGATCAGTCCAAGGCATTCGATTCAGTTGATCCGTGTAAAAGAAATCCCAACATTATGGCATCAGGGGCACAGCACTCAAATGGGTTGAATCATATTTGCACAATAGAAAGCTCATTATAAAAATTCGCAAAAACGTAATTGGTGCCGAGGTACTTTCAGATAGTTTAGCGATTAATATAGGTATTCCACAGGGAAATATTCTCGGACCATTACTATTTATTATTTTTATTAACGACCTAAATAATACTGCAGTAGATAATTGTTACTTTCTCAGTTATGCTGTTGATGCAAATATTTTATATTGTTAATATAAGAAGCTTCTACTGCATTATACATGTTAACTTTGTTTGTATAACACTATGTTTTTACTTTCCCTATATACGAAGTATATAGGGAAGTATTGTGATCGTGATTTTTTTTTGAAAAATTTTTTTTGCGGAAATATCCGTTTTGAGGTCCCCTGAGTTCATTAAACTAATTTCTGGAAAAAAAAAATTGTGTCTGTGTGTGTGTGTCCGTCTGTCTGTCTGTCTGTCTGTCTGTCCGTGGGTGCTGTATCTCAAAAACGACTGATCCGATTGACATGAAACTTTAAACATAAAGTTTTATTGTTAAAAACTGGAACTGAAAAGCTTTTGGTAAACATTCATAAACCGGAAGTGGGTGTTTACTCGAGGCGTTTTTTGTTTTTTTCCGATATTTTTTTTAATATGAAAAATATTACAAAACTTTTCAAACAAAAGTTAAAGAGAATGAAAAACTGAACAAATTTTGTTAAAATATATTTTTCATAAAATTCTTAACTTTCGAGAAAAAAAAATAAAAATTGAAATTTTTGACATTTTTTGCCAATTGCTAATAAACTATTGAAGCAACATGAAAGTTATATAACAAATAATTGTAGAGAATTCAAAATTTAATAAATTATTGAGAATAACCTTTTTGCATAAACCGAATAGTTTTCGAGTAAAATATAGGGAAAGTACTATGATGGCCACATCACCATTTTTTATTATGTTTTAGCAACTCCACTTGCTATTATCGAAACTTAATAAAACCACTTGTTAATTATCAAATCATTTCTATCAACTGTTTTATAAATTGATGGGGATAAATTGATATTCAATTGCTAAAATAGGTTTTTGATAAAGAACTTAGAATCCGCTGGATCTAGCGTACTCTTGACCTACCACAATTAACAGTTCAATGACCTATCGTACTCATAACCTACCCCAATATGTTGTACAGTAATATTTTACTATATGGAACCTCATTTAGGGAAATTTGAAAAATGGTGTAATGATAATTGCATGACTTTTTGTATTCTTCGAACCAAAGAATAAATATTAATTACATAACACGGCCTATCCCTTAACTGTCACACCAAATATCTAGGAATTATTAAATTGACGAGGCCGTTACTCGGTATAATTCCAAAATATATAAGGTAAATAGAAATCTTGGTTTAAAATTTCACAGATTTAATGTCAAAACTGCGTCATATGTTTCGTCACACAGTGGCTTCATCGCTTGGACTCTTAAATACTAATACACTAGAGTGGAGAAAGGAGTTGTATACAATGAATGATGGACTTAAGGCAATTACATTATTTTATAATTATATGTTAAGTAAAGGGGAAATGTTGATATAAAGTTGGTCATTGAGTAGAATGCCGCGTTTTAAATTTATTTATTTCAAGTTGCTCGAGCAGGTTTAGCAAAGCAAGTGTATAGGCCTTTCAAATTGTTGTTCAATGTGTGCTATTTTTCTATGAGGTGGTTGGCATATGTTGAAAAAGCTTTTTATTTATGAAACATTTGTTGTGTTCTGATATTCGTTCTCTCCAACGTTCTAGAGTGTTGTGTATCCATATAGACACCATATAAACATAACATCAGATCTAGAAAAAAATCCTGTTCACCAATTAGCAACGCTGTTGGAAAATCAACAAAACTCCCTGCAAGGATAATAATTTAATAATCTGCAAAGCCGAAATGGGCAATACTATGACAATTCTCGAAAAGGTAAACAACTTTATTGGTGAATATAACCTTGAAGTCAATAATAAATATCAAACTGACAAATTCTATAAGCACGTTATCAAAGCATTAAAAATGGTTAATTCCATTATCTTAGACAAATACAAAATTATACTCTATGGCTTACCCAAATCACACAAACCGAATATCCCAGTAAGAATAATTATTTCCTATATGAATGCTCTTTTATCTTTGAAAGCATTTTATTTTTTATTTTTATTTTAAACTTTATTAACGGAAAGACCTATTATACAGAAATAATAAATAGAGTTAGATATAACGACAACAAAATAAACTTATACTAGAGCTAGAGTAATTACAAATAAATATTAATTATTTACACTAGATTAATTCTACGTAACCCCCTTCTGAAATTAATTAAATTAATAGTAAATAAATCAAAATTATGGTTCAGTTGTAGCTGGTTAGCCAACCGCATCATTCTTGATATAGCATTAAAATAACTATAGTTAGTCTTATGAAAAGGTAAACGAAATAATATATGATTACTTGTACCACTTCCCTCAGGTTGATGCCAAAATTCAAACCAAATTAATAGCTAGGCACAATTTATGTAATTATTTAGGATTTTGTACATTACACATAAATCTTGAAATATGCGGCGATATTCTTATGTTTGCATGTTTAATATAGATAACAATTCATTATAATTGACTGAGGAGGAAGGAATGCTTAATTTGTAGGCTATTGTACGTAAAAATGTCTGTTGCACTTTTTCTATTAGTGATTTCAGATAATATTGCGATGGAAACCAAACGGACGATGCATATTCCAGTAATGAACGAACCAAAGAAAAATATAGATATTTTAATGTGGAGATAGAAAATTGTGATCCTATTCTGACTATAAATCCTAACATTTTCAGAGCTCGATTAACAATATAACGTATGTGGACAGTAAATGACAGTTTGCTACTGAATATTACACCCAGATCATTTATTTCAGTAATAAGTTCAAGCTTGTGGTTGTCAATATAATAATCAGATAAGTGTATGTTGTTACTACGAGAGAATGAGATGGTTTTGCACTTTTTGACAGCACCATCCAGAGATGTTGTTCAAATTTGATTGAAGGTTAACTGCATCCTCTTTCAATCGAATTGTGCTGTAAACTATTAAATCGTCTGCATAAAGCAGAAAGTTGCAATTGATTACAGATTGAATATCATTAATAAATAAATTGAATAATAGTGGCCCTATATGTGAACCCTGAGGTACACCGGACAAGACTTTAATTGGTGAAGATAAAGCCATATCAATTCTGACAACCTGTTCTCTGTCTAAAAGAAAGCTTACTAACCAGCCCACAACGCAATCATTAAAACCTATTAATTTAAATTTATGTGAGAGAATCTTATGACTGACTCTGTCGAACGCCTTAGAGAAGTCGGTGTAAACTACATCGACTTGTTGTCCATTCTCTAGGGCGTCCGACAAATAGGAGTGGTACACCAATAAATTGGATAGTGTTGACTTCCTACATTGAAAGTCATGTTGATATTCTGTAATAATATTAGATGTAATCCAATGCAGTTTTTTAGTGACCATCTGGTCAAACATTTTCGGAATGACCGATTGAATGCAAATACCGCAGTAATTACTTACATCCCGCCTGTCACCCGATTTAAAATTAAAAATTGGTGTAAGGAAACTATTTTTCCATCTCTTGGGAAATGTCTCTTCAGTAATTGATCTTTGAAATAAAATGCAAATTGGTATTATGGTACAAATACATTCTTTTAACATTACTGAAGGGATTCCGTTAGGACCATAGGAAGACGAAGTTTTCAAATTCATTATTGTTTCAAAACAGAAGTTTCATCAATTGACAATTTAAAAGAAGAATCTACGTTTTATTTTGGCTTGTTTAAACTAAGAAAGGAAACGCTACTATTGTTTACATAGACACTACCAAAAAAATCGGAAAATAATTAAACGTTGTCTTCTAAACTGTCACTTGATTTATCGGGATAATACATTGATGAGGGGTAACCGGAAGTTTTCCTGTTTTTATTGACAAATGACCAGAAAGAGTTACAATTCTTATTAATTGAACATTCTGTTTTATAGATGTAGTTATTATAAAGATTATTACTAAGTATTTTACATTGTTCACGTAAGTTTGAGAAAACTAAATAATCCGAGTACCTATTCGATTTTTTATAAATACAATGCGCTCTTTTCTTGTCCTTTGTTAGGCAAATTAAGTCTTTATTGAACCACTTAGGGTATGTTCCACGACAAAACTTTTTTGTGGTACATATAAATTCATTGCATGGTACATTATTTCATAAAATGAATCAAGAGCCTCAGTCACATTGCGTGCCCTTGATAAAATATTATTCCAGTCGATGGCCGCAAGAAAATATGGTTTAATTCTAAATAATTACCGTTTGCAAAGTCATAAGGCACGATTTCACTAGATGGAACATTTGTGAGATTATTACAGCCTAGAGATATGTAATAACCAATGTGATGTACACTATTATTAAAAATATTGTCATTGGCTAAATTAACTTTACAATTTTCTCTGGATCCAAAGACTAAGTCTAAGTACACGCTACATTCATTGGGTAAATTGTTTAGTTGACTTAGATGGAGATTACTAAACGTATCACTTTTGTCACTAGATCGATTATGTACGCAAACCCCTAGTTCATCGTTGATCCATGCATCTACAGGCAGATTAAATTCAGCACATATTAAAAATTCACTGTTGTCCACACTTGTAACAATTTCTTCCACTGCAGAACAATGGGCCTCATATTTTTCAAGGAATCAGTTTGGTGAGAAATATACTGAGCCATGTACATAATATTTATCGGAAACTTTAAATTTAACAAAGACTTGTTCGATAGAATTTATAGCTGTCTGGATTTCAACTACGTTCAGACATTTTTTAGTTAGTATCATGACACCGCCTCCCTTGGTTTTACGACAGTTTAATGATGATCGATCGGTCCTACAGATGTCGTAATTATTGCACTTGATTATTTCACTATTACTAATATCAGGAGAGAGCCATGTTTCAATTAGTATAATTATGTCATAATTTGACGTTGATAGGTTTATGGAAAAGTCTTTTAAGTTAGTTTTTATCTCGCCAGCATTATGGAATTAAATATTTAGATTTGTAGTGTTTAGTTTTTTGAGGCTGCGTTTGATTTGACAACTTTAGGTGAACCATTCATATAACGTATTGTTATGTTTTGTTCACCGGAGTTTATACGTCTACTTAATTCTTCTCTTACATTACGTAATCGTTCCAATTGAAGAGGCGTTTGGTCAGCAGCGAAATATACTCCCTGTTTGCTTATATTTGCTTTTTGTTTTAGGATATCAATTACGATTTTAGAATTTTCGAAAATAACTTTAACGGGCCTTGGTTTGTTTGAACTCTTTCCAATTCTAAAGAGCTTTAGAGGAGCACACGTGATTTTAATTTCTTTAATACGATCTACTACTATGCCAATATCGTCCTTAAGTTGCTCAGTTGTTTGTTTTTTATTCGATTCCGGCAAATTAAATATCATCAAATTATTACTTCAACGACGGCGATCCTCAAATTCAGTATAACATTCTTATCTTCGTTAAACAATTTCGTAATTTGATATTCTAATGTTTTTTGCTTTGTTTTGATTGAATCAATATGCTTGTTTATTTTATTTAATTCAGATGAAATTGATTTTACAATTTCCTCAGTTATTATTGGTAATTGTAATTTCAAAGCATTATCGATAGCCTTTTGGATCGACAAAATATTGCAATTTGTGGATAAATCAATATTATCATCGTCCGGTAAACATTTTGCACATGTAAATCTATCGCCCTTACATCTTTTAGCTTCATCAATGAAATAATTAATTCTATCTACCTCAAGATCCAGACATTTTGCGTGATGCCATAGGGAGCATGCTTGGCACTTCAGGGCAGGCAGACGGGGACCTATTGTGTTATTACAAATATTGCATTCCTTCGATATTGTTAATCCTTAAAGGCATCACAAATAAAAAATGCCATGGACAATCAACAAGATACAATACCACGGTAATGAGAAATCTGTTTAGATCAAAACTACTTCCGTTTATTATAATAATAATAATAATAAGTTTATTCATGTAGAAATACATAATTTCCACATCAATAAACAAGGATCCACAGAAGATATAATCTTGTGCGTGGATATACAATTTAAAATAGCGCATTTAAGGTATAATTAAAATAATAAAAGAAAAATATTAAAAAAATACAATATCAATTATAATATACAATAGTTTTGGACAGGAACAATAATATTATATAAATAGTACGAAAACAATAGCATCACAAGTAAAGTTAAATTAACAGTAACCGATAGATAATTTATGTTTGGTATTTATAATAGTCCTTTAAAGGTATCACAATTTGGGTCGTTTAATATATATAGTTTGAGTTCATTTTTAAATTTTTGCTCTGTTTTGACACTTTTAATATAGTTGGGTATTGCATTAAAAACCTTAGGAATGATATAATCGAACGATCTTTGGGTAACTGTCAATTTCATTTTAGGAACTACCCAGTCATCTTTTCTTCTGGTATTATATTGATGAGTATTCTTAGTTAGACTTCCTTTCTCTTTGAATGATTTTCGCCCTACTTTATAGAAATAGAGTTGACGGGCAGTCATAACCCTACTTTCTTCAAAAAGTTTGACAGAGGAATATTCCCGTGGTTTGTTGAAAATTCGTTTTTTTTGAATGACCTCAAGCGGATGCAGGTGAACATCCCTTGCTGATCCCCAACAGGTTAGACCATAATATATGTGGCTCTCTACTAATGCATGATATATTATTTTCAGGAGGTCACGGTCAAGGAATTCCGATAGTAATTTAATTTGGCATAACGTATACCTCAATTTCCGGACAACATATAAAATATGCTTATCCCATCTCAAATGTTCATCAATAATGACTCCAAGATAGTTTATTTCCCTACTTGATTGTATATTACGGACCTCACTGCTTGATTGAACTAATAACTCTTGGAATGTAGGGAGGGTGTCTGCTTGGCAAGAGAATGATAAATACTTGGTTTTCTCTATATTTAGTGATAAGAGGTTATTATCCAAGTAATCAAAAATTTGTACAAGATCTTGTTCCACCTTATCTTTCAGTCCAATCCAGCTAGTGTCTTCGTAAAAAGCAGCTGTATCGTCCGCAAAGGCAATCAGGGTTCCATTTGATCTAAGTTCAAGCAGGTCATTAATATACACCAAGAAGAGAATCGGGCCCAAGACGGTTCCTTGAGGAACACCACACTGAACAATCTCCTCCTTGCTCGAATAGCCATCTAAATCAACTCGTTGCACTCGTTTATATTCAAAAGGAAGGACTGTCTGACTGGCTGAGGCATTTCGAAGAACAACTCTTTAAAAACAACACGTCTACAAAAAATATCCATTATAAGTACAGATATGTCAGCGAATTTTTTAAAATTTTTAAGGGCACTGACAGACAACTAGACGCATTATCATATTTCGCTGAGAAAATATGACTTCAATCCAGAATTACACACAATATAATAAATAGCCAAAACGACGAATTCAAGGAAAATGAAGTAGAAAGAATCTTAAATCAAAAAACAGTCCAAATTTAATGGAGAAGAGAAAAAAGAAGCCAAACAGTTAGCAGCTATTACATACATTATAATCAATAGAACCAATAAAAAAATCCTTTATTTACTAAATAACGTGTGAAATTGTGGTGAGAAATATTTTGTAGAAACAGAAAGAAGCTTTAAACTAGATAGATACATAAAAAATGATTGAAAGTACTTGAATAAAATAAAACTCACTTTTTTGATATCACACTATTTATTTAAAAAGTGACTCGAGTTTCGATCAACAGCTGATCATTTTCAAACTTAAAACGGTTAATCGAAACTCGAGTCACTTTTTAAATAAATAGTGTGATATCAACAAAGTGAGTTTTACTTTATTTAAATATTCAAGATGTATCACGAAGTGAACGTCTCAACCATTAATTAATGATTGAAAATACGTTTGTTTAGAATCACACACTTTTTAATAATGGCTACCAAGATAAAATTATAGATAATCTTATCAAGAAATAAGAATTAACTCTGTTAAAAAAATATTTATATGCTGATAATAAGAAAGTCCCCCAATATTTAAATCATTGACTTTTTTTTGTATTAGCAGTGTAATTAAAAACATCCTGGAAAAGCACAACATTGCCGTTTCTCTAAAATACCCGAACACATGATTTAATTTTATACATAATAATAAAACCCCGATAAATATAATGAATAAATCAGGCATTTATAATTTAACTTGCAACACTTATAACGGAGTATATATTGGTCAGTCAGGTCGTAATTTTAAAATTACACTCATAGAAGATATTATTCATACAATAACAAAAAAGAAAAATCAACTTTTGCCGAAACGGCCGCAAATTAAATATCTTTGAAGGTCTGGAGACAAGAAAGCAATTTGGAATGTCGATTATATATTTAATAACTAGAACGAATTATTAACAAGTTTAAATCTTTTATTTTCAGTACTTTATTACAATTAACTCTAATATGTAATATTTTTACAAACTCATTTTTTACCCGTTAAAATTTGCAATTCGTTTAAATGTGATAGAAACATATGTCAGAAAAATAAACACAACAATATGAAACATAACAAGTGTAATTTAAAATTAATTAATATTATAATTTCGTTTTATCAAGAGTGCAGTGAACAAAGTATATACCGTATGCAATGAACAAGATTCTTTAAAATAGAATGTTCATAAACTTAATTCGAAACATTATCTATCAACAAGACATTATAAACAATAACCAAATCAAAATGACACAAAACTTTATTAAAACAAATTGAAGGATTTCTTCTTAAATCCAATGTAATATTTTAAATGATGTTAGTATGGGTTACTTTCTGAACTGCACATTATTTATTTATTTATTTCTCAAAAGACAAAAAATGCTTTATTACAGAGAAAATTATAAATATGTTACATAGTACCCTTCAATATAATAAATTAATTAACATTCAATTAACTAACAATAACAAGAAATAGTTACAATAAGCACAAGTTTAAATCATTTTTAAATAGTGTATAATTACAATTGTATATATCGACGCCATATTGTACATCATGATAATACCGGATTATTTTATACAAGGGAGACGACAAGTAGTGATTCGTATGCTGCGTATTATAGTGAATCGTTTGTTTGTGACGAGAGGCAATTCTTGGTATATTTAGTTCAATTAAATTTAGTAGGTAGGAATTATCAGATAAGTTATAAATTGTTTTAAACAAGTCAATAATTGATGCTATTTTGTGTTTAGTGTGGACAGATTTTTGATTAAATTCATCTGGTAGTTCGTAATTGAAATCTGGATGATTGCCGTACTTAAAAAAATATAAGTACTTTAAAAATCTTTTCTGAACTTTCTCCAAAATATTAATGTATTTTATGTACTTTTGTGACCAAACTGTGACCAAATACACAATTTTGGGCATTAGTAGTGATTGATACAAACTGAGTATTTTGTAACAATCCTGTGCAGTCTTCTCTACGTGTGTATTCAACGATAACTTATCATCAAAATATACTCCCAAATCTTTGATACAATGTGTACGTATAATTATAGAGTTATTTAATTTATAATTATAAGGGAGTTTCTTCTGTAGTAAATATTTCAGCTCCTGCTGTATAGTATATAAGATTTTAGATCAAATTATGGAGAAATAATAATAATAGCAATATAGTGATTGTGAAACTTGTTTAATTGTTTTCAGAAATAATGGTTTTGGTGTTCATTTATGCTATTTGACTAGCTATTAAAAAAATAGTGATGGCCACACCACCATATTTGTGAATAATTAAGAACTTTCATAGGATTATTGTTTGATTTTCCTTTAAATATTATAAAGGGTGGCCCAAAATTAATGCAAGATTTAAATTAAATAGAAAACCCAGTTTTTAGTCTATGGATTGTCAATTATCACATTATTTAGTACATAGCATAGTGCTATTTATTGCGTTTAATTTCCTCCTGTAATACACACGTGGTTGTGAGCTTGTTGAAATAGACCTTTGATTTCAAATAATCTTATAAAAAGGAGTCTGATGGTGTAAAATCACACTATCTAGAAAGCCAATTCTGGTTACCGAAACGAGAGTGTACATGACAGGGAAATACCTCATACTATTATTAAATTGTTTCACGAGCTGTATTTTTATTAAAACCACATATTGGCTACATCAATATCGTCCAATTTAGGCAGAAAGAACTGTGTTCACGTATCGCGGTATCAAGCATCAGAAACAGTCACTGCTTGACAAGCCTCATTTTCAAAACAATATGGTCCAAAATTCGAATCAAACAGTAACATATTTAAGATGCATTTGCATCACAATTACACATGGGTTCTTCGAACTCCAAACATGCAAATGTTCTTCATCACTTGGTATGATTTTGCTCGAAAATTAGCATCCACTTGCTGATGTTGACTAATCCATACAACGAACTCTGTTTGCTGTGCATGGTGATTAGGCCTTAATTGTGGTGTTAATTGAATTTTGTAATCATGGAGACATAGTTGATTTGAAGTATGCGTTGTAGATAGGTTCTTAAAATTTGAATTTCTTGTCCATGACGCCGAATTGATATTGTGGAATTTTCTAGATTTAATAAGAATCTCAATGTGAAATTGAAATGCTTCTGTTAAAATATCACTTACTAAATTTGTATGATTAGTCTAGAGTTTTTTAGACTTTTAAAATACACGCATCTGTGAGATAAAATAAAATTGGTATATTGGAGACAGGATTTTTTTTAAACTTTTTGTTGTTTTCTATTACTAGTGTTGTATTTAACGCATTTATCATTTTTACTATATTTACACTATTTTTATTGTACACTTTCTATCAATTTCTGATTGTTTTAGCGAATTTTAATTTTTTAATATTGTTCTCTTAAATTTTACGATGATTTTATTTTCCCTAGAAGATCTATTGTGATCATAATCTTTTTTGAATCCAAAATTTTAACGGAAATACATGTTTTACATCGATCATTTTTTAAATTTGTATATGCTGTAAGAAAATATGTGTATGTAAGTTTTTACATGGAAGCCCTCTTAATAATCTTCACTAAAACTTTATATGTAGGCTTTAATTTTTATATTTTCAGTAGACCTGCAAAGCTTTTGGTAAAACATTAAGCACTGAAGTGTGAGTGTTTTCTCGATTACTTTTTCAGTTATGCATATTTTTGATTGAATAAACTAAATAAATAAATAATTGAATAACATATTGTTATTTTCATAAATATTTCGGTATTTCAGCAAATCATATTTATTAAACATTTTTGACTTTGTTCTATTTTAACAAAAACTACAGAAGTTAAACATCATGTAAGAAATAATTGTAGAGTATAATAAAATAAATTTTACTGAATGAAACCTGGTAGTGTAATTTCTTGATTTCTCTTTGATCTCTCAAGCTGTTTTTAACACTGTGGTACAGATGCATTGAAGGTTATACATCTAGGTGGCCATACCTTACCATTTCGTTTATAGTGCATATTTATGGCTGCGACGTTTGTATCTTCAACACTAAATGCAGCTTTCAAATGAAACTTTAAATTGCAGTTTTTATTAAGCTTTTATCGGCATATGCCTAACTGAAGTTAAATGACTTTTGAGACGTTGTAATAGTTACATTAAATTTATATAAAAATAATATTTGGATATTAAACTCATTAATAGAGGTAAAACCACATTACAATTTTTATTTTCAATAATATTTAAATTTTGCTAGCTTCTTGATTTTTTTAAATAAAAAATAATAAATAAAAAGTATTTTATAATATTTCTATTATTAAACTAATTAGAATCAGTCAAAATAAAGTTAAAATATAAAAACACGATTTCTGTTTCCAAGGAATAAAGCAAACAAGAGAGTGTTCCAATTTGGGGCCATCAATCCGGGCCCCAACAACCAAATTTGATCGGATGAAAAAGTGTGCGCGCTCTAAATTGCCCGGAAACACATACATATAGTCAAGCCCTCAATTTCACCCCCTATAGAAAATCATTGCGGCAAACAACAACAACAAAAAAAAAAGCCAGCCACCCCTTCACATTGAAACGTATAAATGAGCCCCTACATGGGAATACCATCACTGCCAATTAATTTCCACTTGCAATAACCCATTCCCTCCAGTTACGCGTAACGTTTTTATATCACTGCGAATAACTAACGAGAGCAATTTTTAATGCACTCGTATCCATTTCGTACAGACCGAATGAATGTCACAATCAGTCAAAAATTGTATAGGGACATACATCAATTATATAACCATAGAGCTAAGTTAAATAAAGAATAAAAATATGCATGTGAAAAATATTAATCATATTTTCATTTAAAAACATAGAAAAAAATAGAATATTTCATGCTATAATATATATAGCAAAAGTATTGTTAAAATAATCCTTAAATATTTATAATAAAATAAATTTGTTGAGTGAATTTAAGAGACTATAAGACATTTCAAAAACATTTAAATTGTTGATATTAAAATTTTGACTTTTCAAAAATTTAACTGAATTTTAACTCAATAGTAAGTAAATCCACTTTAGAATACATTTGGGTATTTCAAAAATAGCAAAATCAATATATACGCTAATTTGTACATAAATATATCATGTAGATTGATTGGTTTTGGGTGACAGTGATTTTAAGATAAATTAGGGATAAAATTATTAATTACAAAAATAAAAGCATGCATTCATATTTTCCATAACTGTATGAAATTTAAAAAATATTAAACTAACTCATGTTACTTACAACAATTAGATAAGAAAGTATTTATTGCATTTGTTTATGTGAACATATGGGGTATGTTATGAAAGTAATACGCATGATATAATTGTGTCGCAACTATCCATCGCATGCTTTCATGGATGACTGCATCTTAAGGTCACATTTCAGGAGATGGCACTAGACGTTCAAAGATGCCTAACAACTGCTTTTTGGGTAAAATTTTTAATATATTTTCATAATTTGTAATATGAATCTTGTCTTATTTTGTTAAAACGGAGTAAAAAGATATTAATAAATAATAATAATTAACTATTTTGAGTTTGTACCACAGGCAGATACTGCCAACTTAGCCTTTTTCCTGCAGGTGCTCAAGAGATTGATACGCCGGGTCATTCGCCTGACATCAAAGACACGGTCAACACCCCGGTTGTTCCCCAGCTCCCTTACAGTACCAACTTTTTTTTCTTCTCATGAGGTGATGTCGCTTAGTGTCCCTGCACTGCGGCCTCCGTGGTTCTTTTGTGCGCCTCTGGATGGTTTACTCCTGTGTCTTCTATGAAGTCCAGAAGTTTCTGCCAACTCTTTAGTTGTTCTACAGGCAGCTTAGGATTCCCGAATTTCGCCATGCATTCTCTTTTGTATGCTTCACAAGAATACAGTAGGTGTTGCGGGGTTTCCTCTTCTTCCAAACACCCATGGCATAGGGGACTTTTCTCAATTTTCATTCTATGTTTGTGCTTATTCAGATCACAGTGCCCAGTGACTAGTTCTGTGATTTTTCTTAGTTTTAGTCTACTCAGTCTTGACAGCTTTAGCATGTTATCAGGTACCGGACCATCTAGGAAGAGTCTCGTATGCCTCATTTCGATTCTGTTATGCCATGCCTTTTTGTGCTCCTCAGCTGGTGTGCGCCGGATTATTTCCTTTCCGGTTTCATGGGGAATACCGAAAGCAGGTTGAGGTCCTACGAATTCACCCGCCGCCCCGTGTTTGGCTAGCAAGTCGGCCCCCAAGTGTCCAATAATTCTTTGGTCCTTGAGTATCCATACTAGCTGTGTTTTCTTGTAGACCCCAGTGCGTTCAGTCTGTTTATGCAGGTCATTCACCAGCCTGGATTGCACTATCGGCGAATATAGCCCTTTTATGGCTGCCTGGCTATCCGTCGTAATGGTAACTGGTCCTTTGTTAAGTCTCAACTCCATTATGTGATGAGCACACCAGTCAATGGAGGCTATTTCGGCCTGGAAAATGGAGGCGTGTTTCCCCAGAGCAATCGCGAATTGTTTGCTCCGGTTGCAGCCTCCATAGATACCAGCCCAGGTTCCTTTAGTATTTTTGGCCACGTCTGTGTACCAGATGGTTCCTATACTCGCTCCCAGGTATGTTTCATTTGTCCATTCAATCCGCTGTGATATGATTGTTTTGAATTTGCGGGATGGGTGTACGATTTTAGTGAAATCGGACTTCATTTTTAGGATCTCTTTTTCTTGTAGTACTTTAAATGTTGCTGGTCTTGATGACCCCACATTTAAAATGTTTCCATTTATGTGCATCCTATAGGCTGCCTGTCTAGCTTCCACCATAACAAACATATGTAGTGGTGGTAGCGATATTATGTGTTCCATGGCTGCCGTGGGAGTTGTCCTCATTGCCCCAGTGATCAGCAGACACGCCTGTCTTTGCACTCTTTCAAGTTTTACTGCTGCGCTTTTGGTTTGGGTCTTTTCGCCCCAAACGAGTACCGCGTATGTCACTATAGGTCTTATGACCACTGGGTCTCAGTCCCCATGTGCGTCCTACCATATTTCTGGTCTCAAAAAGGCCATGAAAGGAATTTTTGCTGATGCTATCTGGGTGGATCTTATATGGGTAGCAGCAGCTCCTATTCCACCGCCACCTTTTCAGATCAATTGTGGATCTCTAGGTGGAAGTTAATCTGGTATCAAGTATACTCCTAGATATTATACTTCATTTTTTATTAGGACTTCCATTTTATATATACGTAGTGATTTTATGTCATCGGTTTTTCGTCTCCTAGTAAAGGGGTGCAGTGCCAACTTGGTTTCGTGCGACTTTTTTTTGTTTCCTCGATTAAGAAAGGAGATGGAAGGAAAGTATTAGGAGTCCGTGAAAAACATCCAAAAGTATTATAGGTTACAACTATCCTAAGAGATGTTTCCATCGATGAGGTTCAAGCTGTCTTCCGGGCATGGCAGACATGTTTCTACAAGTGTATTGATGATGGTACACTTCTCCATCAATATATTTTTTCAAAAAATGCACATTACTTGTATAATTAACCCTTTATCTTCAGTTAAAATGTGTTTTGCTTCTTTATATACTTCTCTAAGTAAAAAATTATATCTAGTACCCTTTTTATATCTATATGATTTTATCTTTGTGTCATAGTTTGCCATTTGTCCTTAGTAGAATTTAATAATGTATTTAAAGTTTCTGCAGTTATTTCAATTGATTTTTCTTAATAAATTTACTGAGTACATTTAATATTGGTACTAGCCTTGACTAGTATACTGTCTAATAAATAGAGAACCTATTCACAACAATTCATATTATAGAGCATCTGAAACACATTTACATTTTAAACTACGTTAAAGTTTAAAATAGTCAATAAAATATTATTTTGTTTTTATCATTAATCAGTAAGTTCTAAATCAATTAGTCAGTTTAAAAGTATTTATTAAACTTATCTACTTTGGTTTTTATTTAACTATTAGCAACTCCAAAATATACATGATAAATATACACGGGAACAACGAAACAGGGCGGACGTAAATTTAATCTCAGTTGGACTTAGGTGGCCAACTAATTACGACGAATTGACTAGAATTAGGCGCGAAAGTAGATTTTGGAAAACGTTTAGTGTATTTGCGGGATCAATTGAAATACTAAAACTTTAGGGCTGGGCTAAATTAATTTGCTGTTGTGGAGTTGTCTGTGTGTGCGGCGGGAGGAAACCAAGTCACTTAAATACAAATGGCATGTTATAAATTGTTGAGGGAAACGGGAAGCGAGAGAAAAACTTACCACCAAAGAAGAACGAAGTGGACCAAGAGAAGAGGACGTTCCATCGCATAAGAGGATCGCACGTCGTAGAAGAAAGAAGAGGACGCCTCGTCGCAAAAGAAAGAAGAGGACCACCAAGACGATGACCAGGAAGACCAGGACGAAGAGGACTTTGGGAGATGGCTATTAGCGTCAATGTAGTACGTACGATCGGAACACGGAAGGCTGCTGAGCAGACGGCGTATTTCTTTATTTTCTTTTCTTTTTTCCATTTTGTTATTATTTCTCTTTTTTATAATCTGTAACTTATTCCTGTGTTCTATACTATTTTTTCTCTGCTTTTTTTCTTCTATTTATCTTGTTTATTGACGACGATAATTTAACGGATAATTTGCATTTTAGCATATAAGAGTAGACTAGGGGGAGTAGGTGAAATAAATAAACTAATAATGGGAATTCTGTTATTTAATTATAAGCGGGGATATATAGGGTGGAATAAAGGTTAACAAGTCGAGGGAATTTTATTTCAAACCCAATGACCTGCGGGAGGGTAGGCTAAGCTAGTTGTTATTAGTTGTAAGAATGCTATACATATGTAACGCATAATAAATAAATAGTTTAATAATGACATTCACTTCAGCTTCATAACAAGTTTATTATTTAAGAATGTTTTCGAACGGAAACTTGGAAGGAAATTAGAATTAGTCCTATCAACAATGTGAAGAACAACTTCATGAGCAGTTTCCTGATCTTAAGTTCGGTGAAATTGGTGAAACCGGCAACTTTTCCAAAGTTAACCTACAGGCCAGCCTTACAGAAGCAGTCATTGCAGATATTCAGCAAAGATGCGAGTCCGAAGAAATAGCTCCAATGTTTATCTACATAAATAAATTTATCACTCGGTACATGTAAGAAGGCCTGTATTTTTTAAATATAAATAAATATATGCTTCCAACAACATTAAACGCCGGGTATATTTATGTTTGGATCAAAATGGGCAACATATGTTATAGAAAAATAAAAATTAAAATCATTTCTCTAAATCCCCTCTACTGCTATTGGTAAGTACCAAACTTAAAAGTTTTTTAATGAATGGGAAATTCAAACGCCTATTTAACATTGTTGAACGCACGATATATAAACTGACTATTTAATTGGCATAGGTTATATAAAAGTTGCAAGCTGTTTAAATAATTACTGCGCTTTTAGACAAAATGTATGTTTTCTCTTCTCAGATATTATTTTGTCATTTCAGATTTGTGTGAAATGTGCTTTTAAAGTGACGAGGTCGAAATAATTTTAAATTAACAAGCTCATTTACCTAAAAATAAGTAAAAAAACACAGCGGAAAGAGAACTTGGTTAATAGCTAAATACTTTTACTACTACACTGCTGATTTAAAGATTGATTTAATTATTTTAAGTTACCGATGGTCTCGCTTCGTGTAAAGAATTTTATTCAAATATTTATTATTCTTTCAAAACTAATTTTTAAAAGCAATTATTATTAAATACACTGAAATATTATGTTGACTACTGCTTGGATATTTCACAATGTTAAATAATTTAATTATAATGATTAGGATTATAATAACAATTTATATTATAATATATTGATTATCGATAATCACGTGGCTTATCCGTAGAAAGTAAACTTATTTTAGCTTCTTTATAATGAAACACCATTTGAGTAGGATAACTTTGAAAACACGTGAAATTTTTGATATAGGTATAATTATAATATAATAAACGCTGCTGCTAAAGTTATTTAGCGTTAAACTTAATCAATTATGAGGTAGCGTAAGACTTAATATGAATAACGGTTTAATAAAAATATACCCTAAATAATTATAATTATAATGCTTTCCTTAAAGTAACAAATTTTTAAATATTTATTACATATTTTTAATTCCTAACTACTTCGTATAAGCACTAACTCCATTTAAATTGTTTTCCTCTAAAAATAACAATAAACATATTATAATGAAGTAACTTTTAAAAATACTCAAAACTTTAACAATGTTCGCACTATGAGAAATGTAAATGATTTAATCATTCTTAATGAATCCGTGCTTGAGTTTTTCTATTCCATAATTATTGAAAATTTACGAATTAATTTCTTTTAATAACAGCGTGTATAACGATGTTTTCGTCAGCAATTAATTAATGATGAAAAACATGTTTCAAAAAATGTTCCTTAATTGGCGTCGAACGTCGTGAGCAATTTTCGAGTTTAGTTCCACTTGAACGCCTTCCCTAATTACCTAATTAGGCAAAAAAAAGGAGTGAACAACGACTCTGCGCCGAAAATTCGTTCGTCCCGCATTAAAATGCAATTAGGCGAAAAGAATGGGGTGAGGGTCATCGGGGCGTAAAAGGAACAGAAAAAAAATACAACAGTGAAGCGGGGATTTTTCCTGTAAATTATTAATTCGGAACGTGCGCGACAATCGTTTTTCGATAATTCGGATTCTTCGCCCGACATTGAAACTGTGTATAGTGTGTCTAAATATATTTTTTATGGATTGTTTTTGTTTGATTTAATAGACATTTTTTATAGATCCAATATATTAGTATAAAGATTAATTAATACAATTAATACTATCTCGTTATCGTTAACTTTTTCAATATTACTTGCTGAATAATATATGAGAGCATAATTCTTATTTAAATTAAGTATTTGAATTTATTGTATCATCTACTTCAACTTATAAAATAGATGGCACCATTATGTTAATATTAATTGATGGATAACCCAAAGAATTAAATACTCCATAGTATAACTCGATTCCCTGTCTCCAACTGCGCTACGATGATAAGGTCTAAAATAGATCGAAACCGATCCGTGGCTGTTATTGACAGGGAACAATAATTAATGTTTGCATTATTGTTGTAATTGTAGATGTTCACAGATCCTTTTAATAATTCGTAATCATGGACTCATTGGGATCTAGTGCAAGGTTTAGACAATAGATGGCATCTTTATGGTAATATCTTAATGAACTTATTTTATACATTGAATTATTAAACCCAAAAGAATAAAACTACATGGTAAACATGTATAAATAAAAGAACAGACAACTTTCAAGCATGTAGATTTATAAAAGCGATTTGTGCTGATATTGTCGACATGAATGAAGACAAACCACGAAAACCTAATTATCGTGAGTTACGCTAGTATTCTTTTTCTTTGAAGTTTTGATAGTTTTTTTTTTAACTCTATAATGCATATTTGTGTCTGCCTTTAATCGAATTAAAGGTTGTAAGGGTTAGTTCATAAAAAGATATAACTACAAAATCCATTTAACTAGGTTTATACCTGAGGTGTTAGCTTTACATACTATGGATTTTGTTTGTATCACCTGTGGAGATTAAAATGAGTAAAATGCTTGTTGCATTAACTAGATATTAAAGTAGGGAATATTCGTTGGGTGTTATGTTTATTAAGATTATTTGTATATTTTTCTATTTTGATTTCCTCGCTTATAATCCTTTTGGCGAAATGGTCTAATACTGAGATAGCAGTCGTTTTGTCGAAGTTTATCTTGTATCCTATGGATTTTGAGTACTCATCTAGAAATGAGGATGGTAGATCTTTTTTGATGGCTCTGATGTGTTCATGTTGCTGTATATCTACGAGTATAAACTTTGTTATAGTTGCCCTAGGAAATTTTGTATACACATTGATAATCTAGAGAAATACTGTCTTTTGCAAAATATTCAATCTTATGCAAAGTGTTAAATATTATTTAGATGTTATGACTGTTTAGTATTTCAGATATCTTATAAGTTGTACCCCTTATATTCCGAGGGATGGCACCACCGTCGCGTATTGAGGTATGTTTAGTTAGTAGCATCTTTTGAATGAACGCCCAGCAAGTTTCAGCCATATTGGTCCATTTCTTTGTGTTTGGCATTCATGTGAATCAAGGAAATCGAGTGATTTTTAAGAAATGGACGAAAAAGAATTTCGTGTGGTGATTAAATATTTCTTTATGAAAGGCAAAACGCCTCAGGAGACTAAAGAGAAGCTTGATAAACATTAAGGTGACTGTACTTTCGATTAGAACAGTTTATAAGTGGTTTCAGAATTTTCGGATTGGCCATATGGGCACAAGTGACGCTGAACGTTTTGGACGGCCTGTGAAGGTTACGACTCCAGAAATCATTGATCAAATCCATGATATGGCGATGGATGACAGAAGAGTTAATGTGCGTGAGATTGCTAGTGCTGAGGGCATCTCGACTGAACGAGTACATAATAATTTGCATAAACATTTGGACATGAGAAAGCTTTCCGCAAGATGGGTGCCGCGATTGCTCACGTTTGACCAAAAACGGAATCGTGTGAAGTGTTGCAAGGATGGCAAACATGGATACATTACTATACTCCTGAAATCAAACAACGTTTAGATTGTTGTTTGATCTCAGGAGTATAGTAATTTATCCATGTTTCAATGGGTTACCAAGGAATCTGCACCAAAAAAGTCGAAGACCGTTCCTTCGGTCGGAAAGGTTATGGCGACTGTCTTTTGGGATTCGCAAGGGATAATCCTCATCGACTATCTGGAAAAGAGTAAAACTATTACAGGAATATATTTTTTCTCGTTATTGGACCGTTTGAAAACTAAGCTGCAAGAACTACGCCCTCGATTTTCCCACAAAAAGTCCTTTTCCATCACGACAACGCATCAGCACATACCCCAGCAAAATTAATGGGAATAGGATTCCAACTCGTTTTACATCCCCCCTATTCTCCTGACTTGGCTCCCTCGGACTACTATTTGCTCTCTAATTTGAAGAAATGGCTGGCGGGACAAAGATTTTATTCAAACGAGGAGGTGATTGCAGACACTAATGGATATTTTTCAGACATGGACAAATCCTATTATTTGGAAGGGATCAAGAAACTAGAACATTGATGGACGAAGTGTATAAACCTAAAAAGAGATTATGTTGAAAAATAAAGAATGTTTACCACAAACACGTTAGTAGTTTTTATTTCTGCACGAACGTTTCAAACGCCCCTCGTATTGTAATTTTAGAGTTTTGTTTGAGTAAGTATATTACAGCACCTGGAAAGAAACCGTTTTGGACAAGGGCTATCTCAAAGGTGGCAAGTATATTATTCAAGTTGGATTTATCTGTTAGAGGATGCGGGTTCCTGAGGGTGATGATAAGAAGTATCTATTTGTTTGGATAGTTTTTTTACGGTATTATGAGAAGTAAAACTCTTGTTATGTTCCTTTACTATATTTTCAGATAACTGACACGTGTTGAGGACCTTGTGGATCATTAGCAAAGTTAAAACTTTTTTTTTGTTTGTTTAAATTTTGATAATGATCCGCAAGGACCGAAACACGTATAAGTTATCTGAAAATAAAGTAATGGAACATAACAAGAGTTTTATTTCTCCTAATTTTAAAATTTGGTTCCATCAAGAGAGTAGCAGAACACGTATCGATTATATTTTTACGGTATGGTTGAGAGTTCCGCGGCAATCGGTTGTTCTGTTCTAATTCTCTAGAGCACTTGAAATTCTTAGAAATTTAGAGAAAAAGTGTTTCCAATGCCGAAAATAAAAATAAGTTTGGAATAATAAAACTAATTCACGGTCTGAAAATGCAAGTACCTGATTTTCATGGCTAAACTTCCCGGGCCGGTTTTCTTAGGCAACTAGAGGTCTGTTTTCTCAAACATAGGTTATCTCTCAAAATTTCCTTAAACAGTTTTATCAATGTAACTTCACATACCACTGACAAAAATCTGATGAAACTTTGCTGGTGTTAAAAGTAGATAAAGTTTGTTTAACTCTCCTTTCAAATGGGAATACCTTGAAGAGGTTAATTGTGTAGGCATTACTAGACACACTGAAGGATATAAAGACAAAGCAGTTGGTACTTGCTTGACTAAATAAATTTGTAGTCAATGTCAGAAAGTTAAAATTAGAAGTCTAGGCCATACTCACAAAATTATGGTTAGCTGAAAGGTATTAGATGAAATTAAAAAGGAGTATTATCCCTTTTACCTACAATAACGAGCATGACTGGTGTCTAAATATTTAGGCCAACCGTAGTAGAACGAATGCGACTCGTGCCGCAAGCAAAGTGCGTCTCTGTATTTGCTTCGCGACTGTCGCATGCAATCGGATGAGATAAAGTAGGAAAGAATAAAGATGTCTTTTACAAACAAAAATTACCCAGAGTGAAAAGAATTTGAAAAATTTTGAAATTAATGACTTCCAAGAGGTACGAATACTTAAAATCTGGTGATATGATGAACGGTTGAACTACTGTTATTTCTTCGCCTATTAACCAGCAGTAAATAAAGTAACTGGACAGCGATTTGAAATTCAGCTTTCACCGAAAAACGTAAAAAAACCTAAGGTGAATATAATGTGATAAATACATACGATGGTTATGAAAGAAAGAGGAATAACAGTCGGCTGGTAGTCATCAAGCACCCAGAAGAAAGATCACAATATCACAAAATAATCATCTAGAATTATAAAAATTGATAACAACTTTAATTTGTGACCTAACTACAACTAAACGTTATAAACTAAAAGAGTCAATCTTAAGATACTAGGATATATTTGACATGACAAGATTTTTAAAAATTTTAAAACAGTAGGATGTTTATTGGGAGTTTCGGGTTAGAGAATAGTAAATAAAAATGGGATTATGGCTTAGGCATGTGCCATTCAGTTTTTAGTAATTTTTCCATACATATACGAAGGTGCTTTTTAAGTTTGCGGAATGAAATAGAAGGTTATGAAATAATATTACAAAATTATTTTTCTTTTTCAATATATTCATCTGCAACCCTAACATATTTCTTAGATATATGAATTAACTTGTGAATACCTTAAACAATGATTTATTCTGATCTGAAAAATACGCTGAAACTGCATCCTTCACTTCTTCATCGGTAGAAAATTCCTTTCTTTGAAAGTCTTTTTTCAGATTTGGAAAGAAATAATAGTCACTGGGAGCCAAATCTGGGCTTATGCAAATCAGCTAGCAAAACTCGACTCTTCTGAACAGGAACCTTGTCGTGCAGGGAGCAAGATCTTTGGTTAATTTCCTCCTTCTTTTCTCTCTGATAGCCTCTTTGAACTATTCTAAAATTGAAGAATAGTATTCTCCGATTATAGAAACACCTTTTACCTTATAATCAATCAAGAAAATTCCTTCTCTGTCCCAGAAAACTGTCGCCTTATCCGCCGAATGCATCACCTTGAATTTTTCAGCCGGTGGTGTACCCTTTTGATCCCACTGCATGGAATTATGCTTAGACCTAGTTTGATAGTGACGAACCCGAAATTCATCCTCGTAACAATTTGCTAAAAATCAATCCTTATCTTCATTACACTGGTTCAAAAACGTACGCGAACACTTGACGTGCTGCTGTTTTTGTAGCGGTATGATCAATGCAGGCACCCATCTTGCACTGACTTTTGACATGTCGGGATGATCATGAAAAACCTTAAAACTGGTTGTTTCAGATACTCCAACCATTTCTGCGAGTTGTTTTTTCTTCAAACGTGCATCGTCCAATATTACTTTTTCGATTTTAGACCGCCCAGGTCGGGAATCGTTGCCAATTGATTCCCTGCCTTGCATAAAGAGGTTGTGCCACTTGTAAACCATGGCTTTTCCTGGACAAAATTCCACGAAAATAAACGACATCTCTTCCAATATGGTTTTAACATTTTTTCCTTGTTTGGTAAAGAACTTTATAGCGGCGCAGAACTCTATTTTCTCCATATTTCACAATTTCTTCGGGATTGAGTTGCTTCATCGACCATGGTTCAAAGATTACTGACCTCATTATGATAATACTCTCATATATAAATGATTACACGTTAAGACCTGCGCGAACGTCCCACCACACTCCATCCCCGCCATTCCTCAAACTTCAAAACGCATCCTCGTACATGCATATATATGTTTGTAATGGAAACGCACATATATATATATATATATATATATATATATATATATATATATATATATAAAGGGTCCGCCAATAGGGACGCGCGAAGTTTGCCGGAAGGGTGCGGCCATGTTGTTCGAGGTAGAGCTGTCAAAGTTGCTGTCATTTGTTCAGTATATAACCCCAAATCACAATGGCAAGTTTGAGTGTCGAGCAGCACGTGCAAATTATTAAATTGTTTTACGAAAATGGGTCATCAGTTCGAGCAACGTTCCGCGCACTTCGCCCATTTTAGAGTCGACTATCCGTCGATTGGTGGGCAAATTCGAGTCGACGGGTTCAGTAAACAACCAGCCAACACTGACACGTCGACGAAACGCCCGATCGAACGAAAATATCGCTGCTGTCCGTGAGAGTGTGCGCGAGAACCCGAGGCAGTCCATTTTTTGTCATGCACAGGAACTTGGCCTTTCGGAGACATCAACTCGCAGAATTTTGCATCTGGATTTGGGTCTGCACCCGTACAAAATCCAATTGACCCAGGAGCTCAAGATAAACGACCACAGACAGCGTCGGGCGTTCGCTGACTGGGCTCTCGAGCAGTTGGAAGCAGACCCCCATTTTGGCCGAAAAATCATCTTCAGCGACGAGGCTCATTTCTGGATGAACGGGTATGTGAACAAGCAAAATTGCTGCATTTGGAGTGAGAACAACCCACACGAGGTCCACCAAGTGGCAATGCATCCCCAGAAAGTCACTGTTTGGTGTGGATTTTGGGCCGGCGGCATCATCGGTCCGTACTTTTTCGAGAACGAAGCTGGGGCGGCCATAACCGTCAATGGGGAGCGCTACAGGTCGATGATAACCAACTTCTTTTGGCCTAAACTGGATGATATGGACACGGACGACATGTGGTTCCAGCAGGACGGCGCCACGTGCCACACAGCCCATGCCACAATGTACATTCTGCACGAGCGATTTCCGGACATGGTCATCTCGCGCGGAGGCGATATCAACTGGCCACCGAGATCGTGCGATTTAACGCCTTTAGACTTTTTTCTCTGGGGCTATCTCAAGTCGCTGGTCTACAGGCCAACAAGCCTCTAAACACCGATGACCTCAAAGTCAACATACGCAACGCCATCGCTCAAATTGAGGCCGATATGTGCTCCAGAGTCATCAAAAATTGGACCTCCCGGATCCGGGCTACCAAACGGAGCCGCGGTGGTCATTTGAACGATGTTATCTTCCATACTTAATGGGGTCGAATACCCTTTCGAATGAAAAATAAATTTCGTTTCTACCTCACACACAACTTGTTTTATTCAATTTTAAAGTTCACGCGCCCTTATTGGCGGACCCTATATATATATAAATATATATTTATAGGTCCGAATGATGAATTCTTCGAATTCTTCTCACTGCTCGACTGGGATTCGAACCCACAAACACGGTGCCCGTGAGTAAACACTCCACCCACTAGGCCACACCGCCCCCCTTTGAAATGAAAATGATGGGTCGTTTCTATGTAATTTTAAAAGCGCATTAATTTGGAAGAAGAATATTTTAATCTAATTCTATACCAGCGGTCTGCAAAATTCTTAGAAACCTATAACATGCTGAAACGTTTGATTCATTCGCTATTTGTCGAAGATAGCTATATAAAAAAAAATTGAAACACAATTTTCATCAATTTTTGCTTGCCTATCAACTATATCTTTGTTGTAATCTGAAATTTGGCTTTCATCGAAAAATATAGTAAGTGATTTGAGGATCAAATTGGAACATTTGTGTTTTCAGCTATCCCCATAAAAATAAGTCGCAGACTATTAGGTCTGGAGATTCCGTTTCGAGAATTCACACTCCCCGGGAACAAAACATTCACAACACTCCTTTAGATTAGGACTGTGTGACTTGTTGCCTTGTCTTGCATTTTAATCCTTATTCTCAAAAAAAATCAGGACCTATAATTCTATTTCCTATTTGTTGTTCAAACGTCTAATAATTCATTGTAAACTAAATGGCAGACCATGCAGGTTATGACAGATCGGTAATGGACGTTTCCACTATTTTCCCACGAGCCCAAATCTTTCCGTTTAAGTGGCGGACCCTGTAGTTCGTAACCCGCACCTTTTTTGTGATTTTTGAAATTCGACTTCCATTGGAATAAGTAGCAAGGAAAGATTATGTGGGTGAACAACTGTTTTCGTAATAAAGATATTATTTAATATACAATTACCTTCGAGCCTATCTCTAAGTCCTAGCAAATTATATAAAGGATCAACAAGATATCATACATGATTCAAAATTTAATGTGAGGTAAACCAAGAGTTGTTAATTTCAATCGCCCTAAACCTGGAAAAGGATAATGAAAGACCAGCCATTCTGGAAGAGAACGTTAAGGAATATTTTGAAGAATTTATCGTTTAACACTCTTATTGATGAAAATTCAACGGGATCTGTTTCACATACCTTTCAATTATTGTCTGGACACATAGAAGAGCTATTCAACGAATGCCTTATTTAGATAGAGTATATAACTGGTATCCAACAATTATTGCAGTCCCGGGTGGCGTTGGAATCAAAAACGTAGGTCAATTCTTTCATGTTAATTGTCAAACATAACCTAAATGTGCAATAAAAATGTCAGTTCATTTATTTGCAACATGTAAGAATCGACCTACGTTTTTTATTCCAACGCCACCCGGGACTGCAATAATTGTTGGGCACCCGTTAGTATAAGTTTACTTCTACTGAACATTAGCTCGTAACTAAAATGGATCGACTAGTACACATCAATAATGATGTGTTTCAAATAAAATCACGTGAGAAACTAGTAAACTCATTCCTAAAGATACTCAAAAGCTATATAGCTATTGTACTCGGAATATCATTACATTGAAATCCTTTGCAGCAACAAGAACATAAAGATGCTGCTATGCAGTTATAGTCTAAGTGAAATTCAGCCTGAACAGACACTAAATCGCAATATACAAAGGGGTTCCAGTGCAGATATCACCATATAGTACAGAATTATATTTTAAGGTGGAACGCTTAAGATTCGAATAGAAATGTGGAGCTGTACATGGGCGAAAGGCGAAGGATATGAAAACCAGAAATGAATGAAAATATATGAGACCAATTAAGTTTGTTCAGTAATCGATTGTTAGTAAATAACTCCACATAAATATTACTCCGAAATAGTTGTGAATAAATAGTATATTAGTGTTTGCATGTAAATAAAAAGTTCTTTGTTAAGAAACAATAGGTAATGCAAAATGTGAACTCTTAATGTAATGTATGAATATTAGATTAGATTATATGTTATATGGGTGACACCAGGACCTGTTCCACCGCGACCTTTTCAGATGTTTTGGATCATTACTTACCTCAGATAACTAGCTCTAGCTTACTCTATTTGATTAGTCATATTAGCCAGATGGGCTTGAGTATAGCTCTCCGCGCTAGGTTTTGTAGTGCCCATCTTTCGATGTTTAATTCTTGCTAGGCACTTGGTATAGGATGTGGAATAAGTCCTGTTCTTCCTCTAGGCATAATGCTTTTTCCACCAGGCCTATTTAGCACATATGTTTGTTGCGCTACTATTGTTATGATCATTTTCCTGTCTTTGTTCAAAAGTTCGGTTGTGAATTTTGGGGATTGTTTCTCTGTCCTTGTGAGTTCGTCCACCAGGTTTTTTTTATGGATCGTTTAACTGCGTTTTTGGAGATATCGCAGGAGGGTTCCGGGCTAATTACTGCTTTTGAGGATGCTTGTTTGGCCAGTTCGTCTGCTTTGTTATTCCTCGGATGTCCTCCGTGTCCTGGGACCCATGCAATTGTTACTTTTTTGTGACTGCTAAGATCAATAAGAGCACATATACAGTCCCACACTAGCTTAGTTTAGACCTGTGTGGACTTAGTGCTCTTAATAGCGCCTGACGAATATAGCTATTGACCTATTTTTGGTGTCTTGTCTTGCTCATTCTCTTATGCAATGGTGAAGAGCTATCGCCTCTGCTTGGAACACCGTGGTATCCTTGGCGAGACTGAAAGAAATCTTTGTCTCGGGTTTTATACCGTATATCTGCTCCTACCTCTTTGTCGATCTTTGAGCCGTCCGTGAACCAATTTGATACTGCTTTGGTGGGTGGGCCGTCGACCCAATCTTCTCTTTGCGGGATCAGTACATTGTATTTCCTATCGAAATTTTATGTTTTTCCCATGGCATCGCTTGGCATCGCTGTGATTATGTTTTCGTGTGATCTGATTATGGGCGTATGTCCTTGTATGAGTCTATATGATACAGACCTGGCCTTCCCTTGTATAAAGATTTGCAGTGGTTATATATTCAAAATAACTTCTAGGGCTGCTGTTGGGGTGATGCTTAGGGCTCATGTTGTACTAAGACATGCTAGTCTTTGTGTACTGTTCATTAGTCCTATTGTCCCCTTTTGATTTGTCCTAGTCCACCACTGCTCCATAGGCTATCATGGGTCTTAACACCCTAGTGTAATATATATATATATATATATATATATATATATATATATATGATTGATGCTTTTTTGGTGGCTTTTGTTATTTGTAGTTTCCACATTATTTTGGCATCGAAGGTACCCTTGAGCATCAGTGGCTTTAGGCCTTGCAGTGCTCGTCTTTTTTTGAAAATTAAAATTTAAGTTTTTAGGGCATTGATCGCCAGTCGCTCCTGTTTGTACCAATTGTCTACTAAGTTTAGGGCTCTTTGTACTCGCTCCGAGACTACTACCGCGAACCAGCCTCTGATAACTATGATTAGGTCATCGACGTACCCTAGACAGTGGATATCCTCTTTGAATAATTTCCCTGGAAGGTCATCTATTGGTGTTGCCCATAGCAGTGGACTAAAGGACTACCTACTTTTTCCAAACTATTGATTACAGTAACAAAATTATACTTCTAGGCTTGTCATTTAAAACATCGTCTTTAGAATTATTCTTGTACGTCTTGGCCTTCTTTACAATCCTCGATTCTCTTCTATCTACACTTGATATAGGTACTACAGTAATTGCAATTTAATTAACATGTTCAGACTTAAGGCGTTCGTTCAATAGTCTCATTAATTGTTTTAGCAAAAAGTTTAATTTATTAAATGTATCACAGAATGCTATAATTAAAGCGAATTGGCCATTATTGATTACATAACTATGGATTTCTAAATTTATTGTTTTTAAGTAAAGTGTGTAAACCAGTTTTTATACTCTATTACCTCGAATCGTATGTGTTTCGTAACAGTGCATAAAAAAAATTGTTTTACAAAATTAAATAAAGCGCGTAGTTTGCGAACATTGGTTGTTACAAACCCGACCGACAAATTAACGCCAATCGATAACAATTTCCTACCTGCCCCCGATATTTCCCCCCTCATCCATCTCTCCAAAAATCCCGTTAGTGTGCTAGCAACTGTACGTATTTGTGTGGATATCTGATGACTATTGGGAAAGCTTTTAAAGAAAATTGAATCGATCATTAATCAGGGACGGTTTCGTTATTACGTTTCGGCTCTGCCTTTATTTCCTACCCCCTTTTCTCTCCCCCACACAACCTCAACAATGTTCCTTTTTTTCTCTGTATACTACGTCGAAATATATTTCTCTTTATAATAAAAAAGGCGCTTTGCTTTTACGGTAACTAAGATATTTTAAATATTTCTAATTAACCATAAAGCAATTACTAGTAGCTATTTTAATTACTTCCTAT
>OZ018394.1:52938775-52972382 GCA_963969525.1 Ontholestes murinus | reverse complement strand
GTGAGTTTTTTTCGATGTTCTCTATGGGGATCTCGGAAACTATAAGAGATAGAGAAACGGTTAAATGGAGAAACAAGTGTAGATTTACGAGACGAATAAAATTCCATTTTCAAAGTTTTCAAAAAAGTCAAGGGTAACTAGATATTTTGAAAAAAGTAAAAAGTGTCAATTTTTTCAAATCAATATATCTCGGTTATTATAACAGATAGAAAAAATCTGTAAAGGACAAAGTTTTAGATAATTTTATGCAGATTAATAAAACATAATCAGAAAATTTTTATCGCCATTATTTTCCGAGATATGACGCAAACTTACATTTTTTTAAATGGAAACCATAGTTGGCTGTGACCTCATTCAAAAGGTAATTTTTTTCTCTTTAATCTAATATGGCATACGACATAGTTATTTCTAAAAATAAGTGAGTTATAGTCATTTTAAATTTTATTATAAATAAAAAATAGATAGCCATGAAAAAGATGAAAGTAAAACAATTGCAGTTGTTTATAATATTAGCAATATTGTAATTATTAGTTTTACAGAGATAAATCAAAATGAAACAACTGCATAAAGTAATTCTGTAATTATCAATATATCAATGGGAGAGAAATTTTAATATTAAAAAAATATGGTCAAAGTGTCCACTATTAATACTATTATGACATAAATTATATCTTTTTAAAATTGAATTTATCGCTTTTTGACTATTCTCATGTAAATTGAATTAAATGTTTCAATAACAACTAGTTTATGATCCTCCACAGATTGATATGATTTTTCATATACTTTGTTTTTTACATAACCCCACAGAAAAAATTATAAAACGCGTAGATCGGGAGATCTAGGTGGCCCTGGGATTGGTTTATTTCTTCCCACTTATGAGTTAGGAAAAGCATCATTTAAATAATTTGTAAAGCCAACATGTTATTAGGTAGAGCACCGTCATATTGGAATCATTTTAATCTTGCTTGTAATAATAAATTTAAACAATCGAGTGTATCTTCATATGTTTTCTGAAGAAAATGAAAGTAATCAGTTTCACTTAGTGAGCTTTCAAAAATATATGGACCGAGAATTATTAATCCAAACAAACCATGGATTAAACCCAAATTTAATTTGTAGTTTTCTCTGTGAAACTTCTCGTGGATTCTCTTAAGTTTATCTATGTTCATTGTGGCGATTAAAAATACCACAATTAGTGAATCGCGATTCATCTGTTCATAATATTTTTGTAAGAAACGTATTATCCTCTTGACAAATGGGTTTATACCACATTCCAGAAGGCCATTTGATAATTACAAAATTTTATTCTTATGCTGGTTTTTCATTTTTATTTAACTTTGTAGAACTAATAGTTACAATATTACTATTATTATAAACAACTGCAATTGTTTTACTTTCATCTTTTTCATGGCTACCCATTTTTTATTTATAATAAAATTTAAAATGATTATAACTCACTTATTTTTAGAAATAACTATGTCGTATGTCATATTGGATTAAAGAGAAGAAAATTAACTTTTGAATGAGGCCATAGCCAACTATGGTTTCCATTTAAAAAAATGTAAGTTTGCATCATATCTCGGAAAATAATGGCGATAAAAATTTTCTGATTATTTTTTATTAATCTACATAAAATTATCTAAAACTTTGTCCTTTACAGATTTTTTCTATCTGTTATAATAACCGAGATATATTGATTTGAAAAAATTGACACTTTTTACTTTTTTCAAAATATCTAGTTACCCTTGACTTTTTTGAAAACTTTGAAATTGGAATTTTATTCGTCTCGTTAATCTACACTTCTTTCCCCATTTAACCGTTTCTCTATCTCTTATAGTTTCCGAGATCCCCATAGAGAACATCGAAAAAAACTCACCCTGTATATATATTGTAATTAAAGAATAAATATTTATCAAACATTTATTAATCGGCTACATATCACCTATCTTTCAAAAACTATAGTTCGAATTTAAGGTTTGGATCTCATCAGCGTAGTGCTCCCAACGATATAAAAAAATAATAAATATCACATTGAAATGTATTAGATAACCGTGATTGATTAAAAAAGTGTTCGAACGCTGTAGAATTTCAATAATCCTAAATTATATACCGCGCAGTACTTTATGCAAAAAGCCGAATTGAGGAGTTGGATGGAAAAAGGCATTTCTACAAAATTAGCATTTTGAGTTAGAACTATTAAAAGTATTTGAAGCATCAGAAGTTTGTTATTCTAAGGTAACCTGCATTTCTTTCAATTATATTTATACAACACATGTTGGTTTTATTGAAAACTTTTTTTGAAAACATTTTATTTGTTGCCTACCTAAATTCGTTAAAAATAACACCTGAAATAGTGCCCTTTTTCCATAGATCTTAATAAATACTACAAAAAGATTAATTTTAGCAAATATTTATTATTGAACATAACTCTTGTTTAATATAAACGTTAAAAAATACACTACCATTCTAAATCACAGTTACTGTTTTGTTGGTCGTTTTCTTCAGTAGATGTAGATGGCAGGTTCACCTGTTCCTTGAACACATTTTATACTCTGACTCATCTAACTCCAAAAATTTCATTAAATCTTTTAAGTTCTGCATTTTTTCAGATTTAATAAAAACTGGTGGAACAGACTCCAAATTTACTTCCAAGTTATCTTTTTTTCTTGTAATCCAAAAATCAAATGAAGTATAAAAGCCGTTATATGACTCTGCTGCACTCAGAATACCTGAAGCATTATATCTTATCTGACAATACTTTCTTAAAGTAAAACTTTGCTTTTAGTATTTACAGATTTCTTGAAAAAATCTTTTAAGCCCTTGGCCCAGTCTTTAATTAGCGGCGCGCCTTCAATAACCTCAAAGTGCATCGGTTTTTCGCTACAAGTTCTAGTAACTTTCCGTAAACACCAAAATTTCTATCGCAAACGCAGTAAGAATGTCCACGAACTGGAAAAAAGTGCCGAATGGTAATATTTTTTGTTTTTGCAAGCCATGAACAGTAGTGTAGCATATTCATATAATATTTTTAATTACATCAACCTAAATTCATTTCTTATTCTAAATTTACCATAGTATAGTCACTCATAAACTATTAAAGGTACATTCAATCATTTTTAGTTCATTTTACAGAAATAAATACGTTCATACTAGTGTTGCTTTGATAGCCTTGCTATTTTGTAACACGAAAATTACTTTTGTATCATTCAATATCTGTCGAAGTATTAGCTAGAGAAGTAATTGTTTCAAAAGTGATTTGTTTCGTGTAGTCTTAATAAGACTCATTTGTTGTAGATTTTACGAAAAATATTTTCGTGTTTTTTCTAATTATTAGCATATTCATATTATTATGTTGTCCCCCTGTGGCGTCTGAAAAAAGTACAATATTTTTTATATTCAGGTCATGTCCTACCGCAGTTTGCAAAAAATGATCAACAAAACAAATCACCGAATTTGAATTTATCTTTGCTTCATTTTCTGTAAAGCAAAAAAACGAACTTGTATCATTATTGTGGCAGTGAACATTAAACACGTACAACCATAAAAGGCGTTTGTAAAACTGTTGAGAGACAATCAATTTTGGCATAGGCAAATTTTGCGCGTAATCAAACTGGACAACTAAAGTTTATTTATCATGTCTACAATTTTCTATTATTTTTTTTAATTCCTTTGTATGCTTGCACTTTTTTGTTATGTACTGATTGTATCACTTTGCAAGAATCGTTTGGGTTTAAATTAAGCTTCATTTTGTTTTCTTCACAAAAATCACAAATGTCAGATCGTGGACTCCGGAAAGAATACTCGGAGTTTTCGCGAAACCATCGATGGAAAGTACAGTACATCATGCCTAGTGTAGGACCAGTTTTTTTCAAAAAAATACTGCTGGAATCCTGTAAACAAATTCTTTACATTTAGAGCAGGATTTTCAAAATACTTTCTTTTGGATTTCCACCAATTATAATGAGATTCTTTGATTGTAATCTGTGCCAAAAATTCATTTACCAAATACCAAGTTTCTCGGTTTATTTTGTGGGGCCTGTTTTCATGTTGGTCTTTTTTGTCGCTAATAGAAATATTTCCGTCTTATTAACGACTTCGTGTGGATTGTCAATAAAATATGCATAAAAATTAGGTTAGGCACATGTGTAATTTGATGTTCTATGAAAGAAGGGCACTTGTAGCGCTTTACAGATTGGCTTACAGTGCCAACAATATGCGAAGTATCAAAACAACAGAACCAAAGGCCGGTAAAGGAAGGTTTCTTTTGTGATATAAACCAATTTACGGAGAAAGGGCATTTCCATGGAAGTGTCCATTTTCCATCCAACTCCTCCATTGAAAGAATTCAAATCCCTGATTTCGTTCTTGAAAAGAACATATTTGAAGAATGTAATTCCATTATCAGGGGTCACCATTATTTACAATAAAGTAAATACAAGTATTTAAAGAAGAATACAGATGTCCAATAGTATATTTGCACCCTCAGCATCATGGACAAAAACAAGGGTTAGAGTGGAAGAACGTCGCAGCTGCACGAACTCCGCTCAGCTTCATCCATCCAAAATGTTTGTACGTTTTGTTTTATATTTTTCTATATTCATATGTATTTATTTTTGTGGAAAGAAAGCTAAAGACTAATAAACATAAACAAACATAAACAATAAACTAACGGAATTGTCTGAAAAAAAATTAAAGCTAATAATAACTAATTGCTTACACTAATACTCAAACAAAACAGAGATATATTAACATAATATTATTAGTCAATATAATATAAGTGGCGCTTGAATAGAATATATCAGTTACAAAATATTAAAAAATTGTAGAAATTCACTTTACTTTCGTATTATTTAACAAATTGTCAAAATCAATCAGTGATCTGACATTGAAAGCATTTAAAATAAATTCTAAAGAGCTACTTTTTGGAGATGCTTTTCATAGTTGAGACAAATATTGTAAATTAAATATTTAGAATGATTTTTTCTATTATTTGTCTATATGTATAGTAATATCTAAATTCACTAATGTTGACTTGTGTAAGAACTATTTTTTTATGAGCACCAATAAATTATTATGCTTATTATTACTACTCGAGTTCTTTGTAGTTTCATGTACTTCATACTTTTTATCTATTCCTCAAATAAAAATCAACATTAGACCACGAATATTACACAATATCTGTATTTTGGAGTTGAAATGATATATTTTCTGAAACCCGACCTACAATTTTTGTTGGCATATTGATAGTTTTAAAAAGATTTACCTTTTCAGGCCACATTTCTTTGGATGCTGAACTTACGTTTTGATCGATTTTCGAGTAGATTTTCATGTTTTGCGATTTGCAGAGTTACACTAAATCTGGCACAAATCACAGACTCTTGGTCAGTATTAAGTTTTGTAAATAAACATTTCTGTGATTTTAATCTGTGCTTTAAAATTTCTTTCCAAAAACTGCATATTTTGAGTAATTTTGTTAATGTTTCATATCATAACTTATAATGTTCTATTTTTGAGGACAGTGGTTTTATTTATTTATTTTTTATATATTTAATAATCATTACCCAATAGACTCAACGTCCAATTGTAGGCGATAAAAAGAAAATTATTTATAAAAAACATAACTAAATGTAATAAGATTTATATGTACAAACGTAACTTTATAATAATTATGCATTTATTTCATAAAGATATATATTAAATACAAGTGTTAAAGTATATAATTAAGAAAGTAGTCAATAAAAAATGTAGAGTTAATGGTATTACATAAAATATGTGTAATATTCATTGACTGAGTAAGGCTCAATTTCTAATAATAATTTTTTTATCTCAATTTTAAATTTATTAATTTGGACAATTTCGCGATAGTTGGATGGAAGCCTATTGTATAATCGCATCATCATGTAATGAGGTGCTCGTTCTAAAAGTGTTAATTGGTGTTTTGGGTAATTATATGTGCTATTTGTTTTTCTCGTATTGTGCGGATTTGAGTTTAGATTTTCCTGAAAAATATGTTTATTATAATGAATAAAAGTCAAACAATTTTGAATGTAAATTGCTATTACGAGTCTATTTGCTTTAAGGGGGAATTACTCTTTAGAAAATTCCACAATTCAAATTTTTTTTTTTTGCATTTTATTATAGTCCGAGGTTCTGAGGGTGTGTTTCGAAAATATGAATTTGAAATTCGTAGAAATCCCATAGTTACACAAGCTTAGGCTGCGGCGCGTTGAGGCGCGGCACTTATACCATCGACTGTTATACCTCGATTGTTTTTCTGTTTTATGGTCCCCCCTTGTCTCGATGGTCCCCCCTTGTCTCTATCACCACGGTACAGCTGATTAAGGGTTAGTTACTCAAATCAGTTGTTATCCACCGTAAGTTCAACCGTATCAGTGCTAAATGTATTGCAAACTTTGAACGCGTTTTTCTCGGAACAACATTTTGCAAGACGCACGTTTTCTCAAAAACTATTGAACCAATTGACTTGCCGTTTGGCACACATATTGAAGGAACCTTCACTTATGGTTGGATCTAGGATTATTTTGATAGCTTGTATATTTCACTTTCAATCTGATGTTTTAGTTGAATATTTTTCGGAAAAATTGAACTTTGATTTTTAAACAGCTGCCGTTTCTATAAAAATATGTGTACTTGTTTAGTTCTAGTTCGGACGATAACTACACTCATATAGATTGAAAAAATAATTTGTTTTTTTATTTTAGACGATTAGCATCGCCACAATCCGTGCGCCCGATTGGACGAGCGTCTCGCGCCGCGACATACGTAACAGCGCATAACTTGTATACATTTCGATTAAGTAATTCAATCAAATGTATATTGTTAGTTTAAACATGTCTTAATATGAGTGAAAAATCCCGATACTGTGGGTTTGATAGTTTTCACAGAAATAATTCCTAAAAATTACTCTCAAAACGCGCTTTAGAAGAGTAATACCCCCTTAAATACTCCCCTACACGAGTCTCTTTATTTCATGTTATGTATTATTCTAATAGCAGACTTTTGAGTGGTTAATATATAATTAACTGCATTGGATCTTAACGTACTTTGATTCACATATGGTTTAATTGTTCTCATACAATATATAGTCACATTTAATTTATTATTTTAATTCATTAATATGTTGTGTCCAATCTAGGTTTTTGTCATTATTAATCTCTAAAAACTTGCATTCTGAAGAGACTTTTAAATTGGTTGAGCCTAATAGTTTTATCTTTATTAAGGAATAACTTATTTTTATTAAACCAACTCTGTGTTTGCTCAACTAGAATATTGGCCGCAACAACTAGGTTAGAAAAATTAGAACTTTTTATAATAATGTTATTGTCACCTACATAACTAATTATTGTCTCATTATTATATTTTATTATATCAAAAATGTCATTAATATATATTACAAATAAAATCGGACCTAATATGCTCCCTTGAGGGATGCCTGTGGTGACTTCTAGAAAGGTAGATTCATAAGTTTCATGTCCTATTCGTATTTGAACCTTTTGCTTTCGATTGCATAGATATGACCGAATTAAATTAAAGTTAACACCTCTAATGCTATATTTATAAATTTTGTTTAGTAAAATCTCGTGATCTATGGAATCGAAAGCTTTAGACAAGTCCAGAAATATCCCTAAAGGCATTTATTTGTTGTCCAAGGCAGTTGAAATAAAATTAATTAGTTCCACCATAGCTGTGGTGGTTGATTTATTTTGTAGATAACCATGCTGTGACTTATGAAATAAGTTATATTTATTAAAACATTTAATTAAGCGGGATTTGATGATATGTTCTATTATTTTAGAAAAATAAGTTAGCAGGCTAATGGGCCTATAGTTTTTACAGTTATTAGGATCACCTTTTTTAAATATAGGTGTAACTATAGAATATTTTAAATAATCTGGAAATATACCAGTTTCTATTATTTTATTTATTATGCATGTCAAAGGTTTTTTGATAAACTGTATACATTTTTTTTTATTACACAGACTGCCACGCCATCAGTTGCTGTTGCATTTGAATTTTTTAATCCAGCTACCACATTACAGATTTCATTTTCCGTTACTGGATCAAAGAAGCTGGAATGTGGGTGCATTTGAATTGAGTCTGCATACTGAAGGGAAGGCATCTTTTGTAATATTTCTTTTGACGTATTTACAAAGAAACGGTTAAATTCATTTATATCTCCTTGAAAGCAATGTTCTTGTTTTTTGTCTTTGTCTTTAAGTTCATTTACAATGTTCCATGTGACTTTAGTGACGTTGTTTCCATTCTTAAATTTGTTATCAAAATGCTCTCTTCTTGATTTAATTAATGCTTCATTATATTCCCTTTTTGCAGATTTATAGTTACTTACAAAAGAATTATCAAATATTTTTTAGATATGAAATAAATCTAATTTTTCTTTTAGTGCTAATATTTGTGGTGATTTATAAAGATGTTTTCTTTTGTTACTAACTTTACACCTTATACGAGGAAATGCTTCCTTATACAATAATAAAAATTCATTTAGAAATTTATTCCACATTTCGTTTGGATCTGTAATGTCATAAAGTGTCCTCCATATTTTACGCTGCGACGTTGCATTAAACATTGAAAGTTTTTCCTGATTAATTTTTTGTTTGTAAATTTTAACAGTGTTGGTGCTGCTTGAAATTGTAGATTAAAGTTATGCTGGGGTGATTACCATCTTCTATAACTAAGGAACATGGATTTTTCTCATTGGTTATAAGATTACTGAGATAACAAGGTCTAAAAGTTTCCCATTTTTATCATGCTGGACAAAAATGTTAAAATCAAGGAAGGCATCCAGCGCATGTAAAAATTCAGATTGTATCCTAGCAGAGAACCTTTGTATATTAAAGTCACCGATAACGACAATTTTATTGTGTGCAACATTGAACCAAAAAGTTGTATAATCTGCACCACTAGTTGCTGGTTTTATATAATACAAATAGATATTACAGCAGTTGTGTTTATTTTCACTTTAACTGCTATGATTTCTATCAGATCAAGGGTTGGAGTTGCTATCTTAATTTCTTTCGAAGAAAATTTAGAATGCTCAGCACCACCTCGATACAGGTTATCAATATTAGGAAATAGTTCACTTTCAATTATTCCATTGAGTAATCAGGTTTCTGTTAAGAGAAATATACCATATTCCTGAGATAAAACGTCACTATAAAAGTCGATAAATTTACTAATTAATCCACGAACATTTTGGTAACATAGGTTTGAGAAAGTTGGGAATCATTTAGTTTTTTTTTTTGTTGGTGTGTCTCTATTTTAGGAACATTGTTAAAATATTTTATTATAAGGTCAGACCCGCCGGCTTTTTCACGTTGTTAAAGTTCGATTTAAACTTGTTTAAAATTTTCTCTTTGTAGTATTGTTTTATCACGATTGACTTTAATATCATTTTGCAGTTTGTTTCTGTTTATAATTATAGCCAGCGCCATAGTAGAATTAGCACAAAATACTTTACAAATATATATAAAATACAAATTGCAAATCAAATATTGATACTAACAGTTCTATTAGATTTTGAATGTTTTGCATTTGCTGTCCATTTTTTACTTCATTTCAATAGTAATAAATCGTACTCAAAATAAGTCAAATTAAACTGTTACGACTAAATACGCAGTTACAAGTTTTAACGAATAACATACTACTTAATTTCAAAACAGAGAATGCTTCTTTCGTTCTATTAGTCCAATTACTACGGTCTAGAAATAAGTGAAATTCATCAAAAAATTGTTTAATTGTTACTTGAGAAATCTCTTTGAAATATCAAGAGTCTTTTTCTTAGGACTAAACGATATATCAGAAGTTTTTTAGGATTTATAAGTAAGGAATATCTATGAGATATTTTCAGTGAATTGGAGAGAACAGTATTTATTTTGTAATTTGCTGTATTGACATATTTAATCTAAAGTGGTGAAGTAGTTTGGTATCGTCCGCATATAAATTAAGTGTACCGAATTTAAAAATATCTAGAAGAATGTGTATATACAAAATAAAATAGGACCTAGAGTTGAACCTTGATGGACACCTGCACAAACGGTAACACAATTGGATATTATATTATGGATGTTTATTTGTTGGGACCGATTTTTAAGGTAACTATAAAATAAAACATAGGCGTTTGCACTAAGTCCAATGTATTTTAGTTTAGCTAGTGGCAAGTCATGATTAATAGTGTCAAAAGCTTTACTATAATAAACTAATATTAAGCAAGATAGTAATATTTTATCAGTGGCTGAAATAATATCATCTGTAAAGTAGCATAACTATCAGTTGGTCTAAATCCAGATTGGTTATCTGGAAGAATATTGTTATCTTCAATGAAAATTAAAAGTTGATCTTGTACTAACCATTCCAAATTTTTTGAAAAACCCGTAAGATACTAATCGGTCTCAGGTCTTTTAATTCTTCCGGACTTTTGTTTTTAGGCACAAGAGTTTTAGTGACAATTTTCCAAGCATTCGGAAAAACGGACAGCTCCAGACAACAATGTATGAAGTGTGTGATGTACGGGATAACATACGGACAACACTTCCAAATATTTTTTTAAATTATCATAATTCAGGCTCCTTTTCTTGTTTAATTGCAGATGACACTAAGTTTCAGCACTTAATTTTTAAAACCAATTTGTGTCTTAGTTGCTTTGTACTTTATGTCTGTGTTATCACGAGCTTTCATAAAATGTCTAATTCTATTTATTTGTTCGCCATTGTGCAGGTTTCTTTGTTAAACGTAAAGTTGATAAAGGTATATGGTGGGTAAACAGATGCAATAAATAATTCAAGAAAGAAACCTTATTCTCTATATTACTTAAATAAAATAAATTATCAATTCCTATGAATTCTAAATCATCTTTACAATGTTAATATTACAATATCTCTTAGTTTGTTACATTTATTACTATTAAATATTAATTTACAGTATATTAATTCATGACCTGCAATAGTATGAAGTTTCCTTAAATTGATTTAAACTCGATATAACAATTTAATCAATTATTATCTCAGAATATGCATTAATACGTGTTGGTTCTCCAGAGAGGTTAATCAAAATTGGTAAATCTGATTCTAAAATGAAAAAACACCATGTAGAATTATTTAATTGTAATTAATTAATATGTGTTACTATTGGGTTGTTAGCAAAGTAATTTCGCTTATTATACATTTTAACAGCTGATATAGAAATGCTTAAAATAATATTTATTCTACGCCGTAGTTTTTTATTAGAATCCTTTCAAGTACGAAAACATATAAAGTAGCATTTTTTGCATATTTTATTTGATTTGTATGGAGAATAAATATTGATACAAAGCCCATACCAAAATTGGCTTACAACATTTTGATGGCGCAATTTTCTAGTTGAAGATGCACCACTTTATGGAAGATCAGTTAAAGCTAATAAAGACACTATATAGGCTCTAATTGATGCAGAATAATAACTAGTAATATCACCGAAAGATTAAGTTTATCGAATTCAAAAGTTCATGATAATTTTAAATACTTAAGTTGTATGTAATATAATGTATATGAGTTATATGTTATAAAGAAAATGAATTTGTATTGTCACGCTGATGCCGGGAAGTTGATGCAAAAAATATAAGATGAGAATGAACAATGTATATATTATTATTACATATTTATTCACTATAAGAAAATCAAAGAAACGGAAACACTTTCAGAACAATCTAGTATTTTTTTATATTGATTTAAAAAATAGTGTGTGAATTTTTGATAAAAAAAGTATAGAAATGTTTTAATAACTATTATCAGATATACACATCAATGAAAAGAATTTTTTTTTTGTGGATAAAGGAAATAGTGCACAAATCATAAATGTTACATAAATATTTAAATAATCTTAACATATATTCAAATACACATTCTTTGAAATGCAATCTGCTATAACAAAAGCGGTTAAGGTTAAGCTATCCCTAAACACATGTGTCGAATTGAACATAAAGAGACTCCTTTATGCGCGTATGGAGCGTTGGGAGATGTCAACCATATTTACTTTGTGTATGGCGTTCCCATACAAAACACGGTGTTATTTATGAATGAGATCAAAGCACCAGAGAATCACCTATTAATGTATCACATACTCCTGTAATTTATAAACTGATATAATACAAAGGCGACCATTAATTTATTATTGGCCATCAATTTTATCAATAAAATCAAACAAGTTTGACCTATACCCATTGTAACTTTTATTGGTGAAAATATTAACACACATTTATTAATTATTAACTTGCAAGACCAATTTATTATATAAAATTATTACAATAATGCAAATATATCATATTCATGTGTTTATTGTACACTAAATACTTGTTTAATTATCTATTTACCGTAAAAAATCGATTTAATTGAAAATAGCTTTATTAGCAATTACAAATAAATGTAATATAAACATTTTATCAATAATTGCAGTTTTCTACATATGCTTTATTATTATGATTGCTGTAATTATACGGTTCAAACATATAAACAAATAAAATATATTAAAATCTTTTTACACGGTTATAGAAAATTAACCAATAATTTAAATACATTCTAATTAGTGTAGTTTTAATAGCTGTGCTATTTGTAATACGCAAATTAGTATATTAATATCACGGCGGATATTGGACTATTCAAAAGTGTATAGTTATCCGAAAAAACTCGCCAGCTTTTGATTTGCAGAAGCTTAATCAAGCAATGGCCATTGAGTTACTGGTTGGTGTCATATGTAGAGATAAATACATGATCCTGTCATATATGCTGTTAGATCATTTATGAATCAATTATTTTAGAACACTATAAACAATTTAATCAGGTTTGGGTATGTTTTAATTGCAAGGCATTCTTAAAAATCTTACTTATTCGTTAAAAAAATAAACACTCTGCAGCTATCTGTAATGTACCTTGTATTAATAGTGATAAGTTTAATAAGTGATTAATATGTTTACAAGATATAATCAGAAAATTTATAACACAAAAATTTTGAATATTTGTGTTAATTTATTTGGCAAATTATAAAAAAATAGCAAAAATTTATTACATACAAATATGGCTATAGTAACACATGGGGTTAGTGTCTTTATGCTAGAATAAAACATTGCGCTTGTAATTTCGTTGGTTAATTATTTTATTCTATAACGTCAAATTGCAATTTATATTTATCTGCTTCTTGCTGTAGAGGTTACCGAGGGAACCTTCAATATCCAAACGTTATTAAATTTATAATATTTAAAGCTACTTATAATTGACGTATTATTTATCAAATATTGGACGTGCATATTTGATATAAGTTCTAGTAACTTTCAAGAAAAGGATGGGTGGTCCTTTGCGAGGTCTGCCACATTCTAAAAACCGTTGAGTAGAGCTTATCTTCCAGGGATTTTCAAATCGACCGTCTCTGCGTGATATAGTCACATCCTTCAAGAGGTATCCCCGTTTCCTAACTAAACTAAAAGGTAGATATAAAAATTCTACATATGCTATGAACGACACAAGGTAGCTTTCGTATCACTAATGAGATAAACCTGGCATTTGAGTCACAAGTACAAACAGCAAGGTTACCAACACAGTGCTTTGGATATCTGATAAAGGGACCCCAGAGAAAATGTATGCAGAGGTAGTTACCCTTCAAGCTTAAACCCCACATATAAGAAGGGTACTAACAGGCATCTTCAAGTAGCAATAATTAACCGCCAATAGCTTTTGGAGAAACTCAGATATGAGTGATTTCACCTCCGAATTGACCAAAATCATATCAGAGGGTATTAGATTAATGGCTGTGCTTCGTAAAGATCCTCAGAATAATCTGTGTGGGCCAATCATCCCTAAACTGAACCTGTAAGTCAGTCAACTAGCCTCACTATGGACAAGGGCAAAACTAATCAATCCATATTGATCACCTTGTATAGTCTGCCTCTACACCCTCCTAGAGTAGCATGGCAAGGATGGAAAGTATCATCTCAGATACAAATACCAACTTTTCGCGCTTAATCCTCTCATTACCTCATACGAAAATTAATGTCCACTCAACTCGCGCAGAGGGAAATCCCCCAGTCTATGGAATATGGAACTCAACAAGTTGAGGAAGCAAGCAAGAAACGCGTTTAACAAAGTGCAACATTTCAAGCAGGAAATCGATTGGACCTCTTATAGAGAGCTTCACTGTCTATACAAAAATCTTGGAGAAACTTTTGTAAATAAATAAATTTTGTGATTATTTATTTTCCAGCCTTATGGCTATGGTTGTGCACAGGCTAAACAAAAGAAGGATGGCAGATATTTTAATAATTTTGTAGAATCAATTGATATACTCTTATAAACTCAATTTCCAACTACTAAAATATAAAGGACAGAGATGAAGAAGAACAGAATGGAGCATAGTCTCCAATGTAAAAACAGGACAAAAAAAACATTCTTGATTGATTCTAAATCAGCACTGCACTCTGTGATTACCCACATTGAGGAAGCTTCAGCATTAGGCCTACTTATCAAGCTTTTGATGAAGCCTCTTTCAACAGTACAGTACCGGCTCTCTCAATGATCGGTACTCCAGTCGTACTTAGTGAATGTATAAAACAGATGCTAAGCAAAGTAACGGTCCACTATAACTGAAAACGATGTATCCAAAAGAAAGGATGATTCGTGGCTGTCTACAGAGAAGAGCACTATGTCTGCTCCTGTAGAACATCGTGATAGGCGACTTGCAAAGGAAACTAGATAAATCTGGCTTCCCAACTATAGGATTTTCAGATAAAATAACAATTCCGCTTAAAGGTCGTTATGAAGATATACTCAGTGAACTAACGGAGAGTACACTCAATATAGTGGAAAAATAGTGTACAGATAACGTCTTCTCAGAGCTGATGCTATTCACCGACAAAAATAAACTGGACAGAACAAAGCTATCCGGGATATTAAACACCATACAAAATCTGGCTTTACCTGAACAGAAGTAATTATCTTTAAACTAAGGTACAGATGTCGAGATCATGCGACTATCATCCAGAATTGCCAGGTAGCATTACGCTGCCCTTCTAAGATCGACTATAACATATGCAGCAGTTGTTGACCGTCCTAGGGTTAAACTCAAAACTGCAACAAATAAAACATAGCATATTCAACGTCTGTTTGGGAATTACATTCGCCATGCATACCACACTGACGCCAACCATGGAGGCGCTATTGTCTCTATCTCCCCTGTATTTATACGTACAGATACTAACCCTAAGTAAAGCGCTAAGACTTAAAGACAACGATCTATGAAACCGAAAGACAGACCGGACTAGACATGCAAAAATCATTGGAAAAGCAAATTAAAAGGCAGTGTCAGGATCGTGCTATCCCACTTACCTAGACTTCACAAACCCTGAGGCTTCTGAAGCTACTATACACATATTCACAAAAGGAGCAAAAAAGGATAATATAATTTTATTTATTTACTTAGTTATCGTCCTCGTTTTATGGTTTAAATAATTTTTATTTTTTCTTATTTTTTCAATATATGTAACATTCTATTATATTTGTATCTTAAAATTCTAAAGGACTTATTACCTTCATTTTTTAAATGGTTTTTGCAATTACAAATTTGAGGTTCTATAAATAATATCTATATTTAGTATAAGAACTAAAACAAAATTTATGCCACTTCTTTAATGATATATTCACTCAACTTATTTAGAAAAAGTGGTATATTTTTACAATCATATGCACGATTCAAATCTATTAAAATTCTAATGGTGTATTCGCTAATTTTTAAATATGCTGTGATATTATTATGGAATTCAGGAAGAGCTGTGGTTTGGGAAATAATTTATGGATCCATGCTGTGAGTTCATGTTATTAAAAATTTATGAAAACATTCATATTCAATATATTCTGAATGCATAGTTCCAAAATATCATGAAAACATGACAGTGGTGCTACAGGTATTTATTTTTTTATATGTTTATTTTCTTTTACTTTTATATAGGCTTCTTTTAGGGAATATGCCGTTTTTAATTACTAGATTGTTAATTGCAAGAAAAATTATTATTATTATTATTATTATTACTATTTAAGTAGTTCAAGTTTTTACAGAAATCAAATATTTGTATTATTATCTAAACAGTTGATTTTCTTAATTAATAAGTAAGGTAACAAATTGTTGTTGTGATATCGTATATCTTTTATTTATATTTATATGTTTATTCGTGAGATCATCTATACTTAAAATGTTAATTTCTACTTTGTAAATGCGTATAATCTTATTAAACTTTTTAGCTTAGATAAAAAGGTATGGGAATAGGTTGCTATTTTCAACATTTAAACATCTTAGAGTGTTTGACTTGATTGCTTTATTTAATGGTTTACCCAATGCTTGCCAAAGATTCGTTTATAAATGATTGTAAATACCTTTTTTATATATAACACAGTTTTAATTCTTATTTGTGACTATAGTTTCGACATTTTCAAACTATACTTCAAACAATTTTTTTCAACAACCTTGTAAACAATTTTACAAATAATTTAGATGGCTTCGGTAGAATGCAGTATTTTAGTTTTAAAACGCATTAAAATCTTCATGAGAAATTCTACAGCAGAAATTATATATAGAAAAGGATCTTGCCAAGATCCTATCTCAAAACCTCAAATTTTATGAAGACGTTATAGATAAATTCGTTTAACTTCCGGTGTTAAATTTTTTTCACAATATTGTTTAAGGATATTATGGGAAGAATTAAATTTTTTATTTATATCTAATGTCTCATGATATTTGCTTAATTTTCTTTGTATAGTTCATAGGGAAACTTTTAAATATAAAATGATTTATAAATTTTAGCATAATATATTTACTTAGACTTGTTAAAGATTAGAGCAAATTTAAAATTATAGCTATATGATCAGTTTAAAAGGTTCAAGTGCTTTAATTACTTAGTTTAATTAAATTAATTTTATTTGTAAAATTATAATTTTCTTGGAAACATTTTTGGGTTATTTATAAAATTAAAGGTTAAATAAAAAATTCATATTCATAAAAACAATCTGCAATATTTTTATCATTAGTGCGAGATACACAAAACGGATTATATATTTAAATTTATATTTTTAATATGTATCTGACCACATTACTCATCGAATAATGCACACATATACACAAGTTTACTTGGTATTTATATTTATATGATATATCTATTTAACATGCTAGAAGGTGGAAATGTAGCAAGAAGAAAAGATTTAATTGTCCCTTTGTAATATTATATTACAATTGACTTTAATGTACTTGTACATAATAACATAATTAGTTTACCAAAAAATTCTCATAATCTGAATTTCTTGTTTTCAATTATATTGGAAACAAAAACACAATTTCACTTCAAATGCAAATTATTTGCTTGTTCTTGGATCGAGTAAGGTTACCAATTTAAATTAATATATTTTATATATTTAAATTTGGTAATGGTCTCCGGAACTGTTCTTCGTAGGGTACGCAACCCTTGATTATGGCTGTAAACCTCGGTAACTGCATAGACCTGCAGACGAAACTAAACAAGGGTAGTTATATACATATATAATTTCTGTAGGGTATAACGAAATCAGCCAGTGGTGGTATGAAATATCAATTTTCAATTACTTTCCAGGAATATGAAAATAACAACTCGTTTAATATATTTGATATATTCCCGTTTGTATATATATAATCTAAAATCTCCATCTACCATACGATGATGTAGGGGTAAGTTGTGTCTTGGCTAATTATTCATATGTACAAATTTTGCCCATTCTTTTTTGTTTCTTGTGAGTCCTTTCGCTTCTGTCCATGTTTTTCCTTGTTTCTCCAGAATCTCTTCTATGGCCTTATACCAGGTTTGTCGTTGTCTTCCTTTGGCTTTTCTTTTTCCTACTCTTGCTTGCCATATTTATTTTACAGGCTGTGTGCTTACCATTCGTTGTAGATGTCTCCACCAACAAAGCTGTCTTCTTTCTATAAATTCGTCCAGCGGTTCTCTTATACACATTTTTCTTCTGTTGTTGAAATGTTTCTCTTATTTGTTGCAGAGTGAAGATGTGGTCTTAGACGCTTCTTCCCTTTCTGAAACCACTTTGAGCCTCTTCTATGATTTTTCTCTTTTGGTGTCAATTATTTGTTCAAATATTTTCATAGTTATATTCAATAGTGTTATTTCCCTATAAATTTCACACTCTTTTCGTCTCGTTTCTTATATATAGGCACTATAAGTGCTGTCTTATAATATTTTGGTATTTCTCGCTCTTGCCATGCTTTGTTATATATGTCTAGTAGTATCTCCGTTTCCTTTACTCCCATTTTTTTCAATATTTCTGCAGTAATTTTGTCAGCTCCGGCTGCTTTTCCATTCTTCATATTTCTTATTACCTCCTGTAATTCTTCTATTTTAATTATCTTGCTCGTTTGATCCTCTTGCTCTTTAATTACTATCTGTTGTTCCCTATCTGTTGTTTTTTCATTGGTCACCAGTAGTTCCTCAAAATATTCTTTCCACTTCGCCATTATTTCCTTTTCCTCTGTTAGTATTTTCCCTTCTTTGTTTCTTACCTGTTTTGTATTGTATTTATTTGGCTCTCTACAAGATTTAAGTACTTTAAATTCTTTCCATGTTTTTCTCTTTTCCTTTATTATTAGTTCCTTTGCGTGTTTTTTTCTTTATATACTTTGTAGCTGTACTCTGTTTTCTGCGTAAGGTAGTTTTGCCATGCCGTTTCCTTTAATTTTATTTCTGTCTTAATTTCCTCTGTCCACCAGGAAGTTTGTTTTGTATTTTTACTTTTCTTGTCCACCCACATACTGTTTTTGCAGTGTCTAGTATATCATTCTTAATTATATTCCGTATCTCTTCTATATTTTTATTTCTGTATTTTTCCTCGTTGACTTCTATTTTGTTATTTATTGCTTCTGTGTATTTCTGACTTATTTCTTCGTTTTCCTGTTTATATGCCTTTATGTATTCAAATAGTCTGTTTTCTTTCAGATATTTGTGTGATTCTCTATTTTTCTTTGTAGTTTTCATCTTTGTGTCTACCAGGTAGTAGTCACTCCCAATGTCTGGCCCTCTTCTCACTTTTGTGTCTATTACTGCATTTCTATTGTTCTCTTCCACTAATATATAATCAATAATTGATCTTTGTTTTCTGCTCTTCACCTCTCTTGTTAATTGGTGTATCTCTCTGTGTTCAAAAAATGTATTTGTAATGATCATGTTCTGTGTTATACAAAAATCTAATAGTCTTTTGCCATTGTTATTTTTCATGTTTTTGCCATATACTCCTATTACTTTGTTGTACATTTTGTCTTGTTTACCTACTCTGCCATTAAAGTCTCCTACTACGTATAATTCTCCTTTTTCACTTTCAGTTGCTGTTGTTAGTTCGTCCCAAAATATGTTTTGTTTTCTGTTGTATCTGTATTCTGTTCTTCGATTATTGTCAACATCTTTTAGCCCTACTATAAGCGTTCTCCCTGACCATGCCTTCCACTCCATTTATTTCTTTCTCTAAGTTCTTGTGCTCTGTCGTTCTCTTCCACACCACTATATATAACACCACATGCCCCTTTTTTGTCCTTATAATTAATTTCCCTTTCTTCTTTGTTTCTGTAAAAGTAGATGTGTTACTTTGGTTTGTTCAAATTGTATTTCTAGTTCCAATTCTTTTCCTTGTATGCTTCCTATATCCCAGCCGCAGGATTCGATTAAACAGTTTCCCTTCGGTGATACTTGCTTGAGCTTCCACGCCACGTCAACGTATGGGCACCGGCTAGCTGTGAAACAGAGTAAAAATAGAGAAAGTGTGTAAATTAAAACATGGGGCCTGGAGAAAAAGAGAATATATTACAACAGAAAAGATAGACAGAGAAAATATACAATATATACAAGAAAGACAAGAGGCTTGAATCGGCAGAACTGACCAGGCTGACCACCGCTGCTGATGGCAGACGACTGGTAAAGAGCGATGGCCGGAGCCTGGTTTTATACGGTGATCTTGATTACCGCGGCTTTGTTTCGGTCACGTAGGCCCCGCAATTCCGGGAACAGGTAATGATCCTCTTCGCCGAAAAAGGGCCCGACCTATTGTTCCGCACTGGCAGCTGTACATTTTGGAAAATTATCTCGTTTGGAGTATTATTTTGTATGCACTTTTTATTTTTATTTCTACCTTAATTTCTTTTGTTAGGAACTTTTCTATCTCTTCACTCACATTTTCTCCTTCATTATTTAGCCCTTTTATTATGATATGATTCCTCTTCTTTTTTTTTCTGCATTTCCACTCATTCCTCTAATCCTTGAATTTTTGTCATCATAATTTGTTTTTCATCTTCCTACTTTCTTTCTTTCTCATTTGCTTCTCTTCTTATTGTTTGTATTTCGTATTTTAGTTCTTCAATGTTTTTCTTTATCTCTTCGTTAGTTTTTAAGCTCTTCATTGTTTTTCTTCACTTCCCACATTAAAGCTCTTGCTCTTGCTCTTGCATCATTCTTTTTAATTCTTTCATCATTTTTTATTTTCTTCTGATTTGTTATTCTCATTCCCAGTTTTCTTTTGGTTGGCTTTTTTTTATTCCTGTTCTAATTTTCATTGCTCAGGTGACCTTAGTATCTTTCTGCTTATATTGAATAAAAATATTGCGTTCATTTATAGCATGTTCCTCTCTATATGTGGATCATTTGTTCATGTCAGCTCTTTAACCCTCCTCTTGAGTTCGGCCTTTGTTGTACTGTGATGTTTTGTTTATTTTGTCTCTCAGACGAATATATAAAAACGTTGTGTATACTAACTCTATGATACGTTTTGATAGTTTCACAACTTGCACAATCTTCGTATTTTGGGTTGCCTGTTTTCGCCACAGCCGTTGACCCCAGTCGGCTCGTCGGAGGTCACGTTTGTTTATATTTTTTATCGGTATTATCACCTAACTTAATTTTGTTAATTTTCTTGCTGTCATTTTCAGTAAACGCCGTTTTTCACTTTTTACTTCTGTACCTTCGCCACTTCTCGCTCTAGCCACCAGTGTACAATTTTTATTATTTCTAAATCTTCACTGATTTATTTAATGATGTAACGGAGCCGATATTTCGGTTTTCGTGTTGACATTTATTGTGTAAAATGTAGCTACCGTAAAAGTACAATTAAAAACAATAATGTATAGACAATAGGATAAACTGTATTTCGGAAAGATAGATCCAAAACCGAGGAAAAGTTGGCTGTATTATTACATAGATACTGGCGAAATCCAATTACTAGAACAAGATACGATATCACTACGAAGAAGGTACAATAACGGGAGTACCAAGCGAACATTCTAGAGGTAAAGCTAAGAGCTTGATGACAGATAACATTCTGGACCTCATGGAACCAAGAAGGCTTTGTAGAAACGTTCCAAGAATGCAAAAGGTATTACAGAAAAAGCTCAGATCAAGCATGCGTACTACGTACAGCAAAGGACCATTCGATGAGGGAAACATGCGAGGAAATCTAATACCTACATTCCACGCACGATATCGTAAGTTCAACATGCACAGAAAATAAAAGAAGCTGCCAGTCTATATAGGATGATATGATGTGCACTCGTAATGACTAAACACTAATGACTCAATAACAGACGAGTATGTTCTCATAAAAACTTGGGAGAACAACATCAAAGATCTGTTCCAAAACGATACGGGAGTGTAAACGGCTCAATATCAAAACTACGAAGAAAGTCCGGAAATACTGAAACTCGAAGTAATATATGCTGTAAAAATAGCAAAAAGTAGGAAATGCCCTGGGCCAGATAAGTATTCAATCTACTAGATGAGAACAACTTTTTAATACATTTAAACTTTTCAACACTACATGAAACACGGGTACAATTACAGAAGATTGGTCTGTATTTACAGCGCTACAGCAAGCGAAAAAAAATGAAGTCATTTTCTTAAACATATTCTTGCGCATTGTAGATTACAGAATTCCGAACAAATGCGATGAAACTTTGGAAGCAACCAAATTCGATTTCAGAAATGCGTTCGGAACTCGTGACGCCTAATTTGCCTTGAACATCCTTATGCAAAATGTCGCGATCAACGCAAAGATGTCACTGTCTGTTTTATAGGCTATGAGAAAGCCTTCTATAGTGTTGGACACGCAAGGGTGACAGAAATATTACAGGAAACCGGTATAAACAAAAAAAAATGATTAGAATCATTAAAACTTATATTGGCATCAAACAGTCTGATTGGTCAAGTTTGGTGATAACATAACTGTTGAAGTGAATTTTCAGCGAGGAGTCATACAAGGGTGTATTTTATTTCTTTTATTATTTAATATTTACACACATGCAATATTTAAAGAATGCCACAGCCTCTTAGGGTGTAAAACTGAACGCGAATTATAAAATAACATCATATATGCCAATAACACCGTAATTGTAGCAGACAAAATACATGAACTTGCACAACTACTCGATTGTATTAATCAAGAGAGACAAGAAATGGAAATGAACATAAACGTAAGCAAAACAAAGTTTCATATTCAGCCGACAGCCCTAGACAAATGTAGAATTAGAGCTAAAGGAACAGCACATAGAAAAGGTTGATTGTTTCAAATATTTAGGCAGCTACATTACAGACCAACTAAATCTATATCAAGAAACGACTTATAAAATTGGTACGAACTACATTCGCTAGGATGAATGAAAAGTGTTTCTTTTTCACATTTTTGTAACGACTCTCAAAACCTAAAACTCAATAATTAATGAATAATCAAATGTCATATCTGGTCAATTTTATTATAAAACACAATTTAGACCTTCAAAATATTGAAGCTCTTGAAATGTTGTTTTTCCGATGAATGTTACCCATATCATGTATTTATCATGTAACTAATGCCGAAGTCTTACCTAGAACAAATGTCGATCGGAAGCTCATAACGAACATTATATGTGGAAAAATCTTATATCTTGGACATATCTAACTGGACAGCGGTTACCGCATTCTACAACTGATTATGAAAGGAAAAATCGAAGGTAGATGTGGTATCGGTAGAAAAAAAGCATTCTGGATGAAGAATATCAGAGAGTGGACGGATATTTGTATTGCAGAACAACTATTCCGATTGGCAAAAGATAGAATTAGATTCGTGGAAGTGATTGCCAACTTTAGGGGTACCGGAGAGTTCACATAGAAAGGGATATTTAATAACAATGTAAGTAAACAAGTGTAAAAAAATTTAAATTATCAAAATAATAAGAACTAAAGAATGTGTTAGTATATTTATATCTAAGTGCAACCATCTAATTTAAATAAGTTATACATATATATAAAACAAAAAAGATACCCTATATTGTGGATGCGACGGGTTAGAATTATTTAAATTCTAAGTGAAAGGTTCTTAATAAAACATAATAAATACGTTTACTGTATGTTATTTTATGTCCTTTTTATTTGTACTTTTTAAAATGTATTAAGAACATGATAAAGAATGTTAATAAAAATCGCATAAAGAATAACTTGTATATTTACATTCAATATATGCATTAAAAGCAGATAACTTTAAGAAATAGAAGAATTAATATTGTAAAATAAATTATTTATCGTGACCGATTTTTGTATATTCGATTATATTATGCAACTAATTAATTATTTAATGTACACAATGATGCGCTATTCATCTTTACTGACGTTATTATTGTTGAAATCAATAGCATAAAATGTATTGATATCAAGCTATTATTAATGAAGAGAATAGTGTTTAATAATTAATCATTACCTGTCGCTTAGGTAAGTGTGGATATTAAGAAGGTTTTATGTCGGCACTTTTAATGTGTAATTAATTAATCGCGTTGACACTAATAGCACTTAATCCGTCTATTATTACTATCGCAATATTGCTTAAAACTAGAAGCACGCGAATTATACCTTAAGATAGGGACTAAACTAAAAATGTAATTAAAAGGTGTTTAGCTGAGTTCAGTTGTTTCATCAATATAATATACATACATATAATAATTAGATTTTTATTATTGTGAATAAACTTTAATATCTTACAAACAATGGCATTTATTCTCAAATCTAATTAGGGGGAAAATGTTTTGTCTGAAACATTGGTAATGATATTTTTAAACAAACGTTAAAATAAACATCGCTAGCATATGAGATTGTTACGGTGATCGTTAATTCTTAATTTTGTGTCTCAATCTAAAATTTTAGCAAAAAATAATTACGTATACACGTTGTCCCCTGAAATTTTGAATATGAGTAATGTAATGTGTATTGTATCTCGATTATTATTATTGGTTGCCATGGTTGTTGCTGCAATATGTATGTCAATTTGACTTACATAGCTTCAAAATGTTAACAGGAATTTTATGATTGCCTGGGATATTGTTTAGCTCAATAAAGAAATGTTTTCGAACATTGAATAAGATGAACATCTCATCTAGTGATTTGTTATTCGTTACGTCAGAATTGAGTAAATATGTTTCATTTTAATTCCCAATTTTATTACAAATTAGAAATTGCTGATTATTTCCCGTTGGTCAGTCCATTAAAATACATCACGAGCGTGGTATCTAAGTAACGAGTAATGCATTTAAATGCCCGTATTCAAAATTTCAGGGGACAACGTGTATATATATATATATCATTATAATAAATTTGCTAAGTTATTACTTGAATTTTTACTACAATACATTACCGCAAATTAGTAGAATCTTTTTAAGGCTAATTACTAATAACTTTTGTGCAGAATTAGGAAATATTACAAGCTAATAAGCGATACAACTAATAAAAAAATATTTTTTTAACGTTAAATATTATAGCAAAGATTCTAAATACAAATAATAATAATTTTCATAATTTTACACCTGTAAATCAATATTTAATTTACACAATTATAAATACAAACTGATTATTAGGTCTAAATTAGATATGTATCAAATTTTGAATCATATGTTATATTTCTAAGAATTTTAAAATCTTCACTTGTGTTCAATTGATGATGTTCAAAGTTATCATGGCGTTTTTCTTATTTATAAGTTTTTTAAAATTCTCGAAATTGTTCTTAATATGATTATTTATGAACATGTTAAATGCAATTTAATGTATTAGCAAGACTTCTTAAAAGAAAATATAAATACTATTGTAAGTTTTATTGAAGATATTCCTGAAAATTTGGCCAATCATTATTAAATATATGTTATCTACAATTATGTAAAAAATGTCATTAAATTGATATCCCATACTATACTTTTAAATAAAATTGACATCTTATGGCCTTGATTATAATTTATTATTACATATCTCGCTAATTTATTTAACCGGAAAATTATGTGTGTGCCACGGCTCTATATGTAAGAATTATGTTTTGTTCCCCAGGGATCAAATTTAGGATCCTTACTATTTTTCGTTTTCATTAATGATGTTTATGTCCTACTTAAAAAAATTCTCAATGCTAGCCAACGATATGAAAACTTATCGTACTACTATTACCTCATGTAACTAGCACTTCAAAATTATGTTTCTACTTTAAGAGATTGGAAGATTGGTATCGTATTAATGAACTAAAGCCGAATATTCATACATGTAATAAGTAATAGTAGTATATTGAACTATTGGGATAACTATTGGGATAAAACGTTATATGTTGTTTGAGAAATTGTGGAAGGGAGTATAGGTGTTTATTAATTTTGCAAGCCTCTTAAGGTTAGATATTTTGAAGAGTTGATGTGCGATATTACTTAAAGAGTATAATGCCATAATCTAGCTTAGGACAGTAACTTGTAAAAATTAATTATTGTTCCCTATTAACAACAACAGCCACACACCGGTTTCAATTTATTTTGGATCTCATCAGCATAGCGCAGATGGAGATAGGAAATAGAGATTTACTTCGAAGTATTTAACTCTCTGCGTTAATAATCAATTACCATAAAGGCGCCATCTATTGTCTAAATTGACAGGGAACAATAATTAATGTTTACATTATTATTGTTATAATTGTTGCTTTTGATAGATCCCTTTAATGTCGGCGGTTATTCATCCATTGGGATCTAGTGCAACGTTTAGACAATAGATGGAATGTTTATGGTAATATCGTGACAATAAATTGCTTTGTATATATTAGCTGCTGCTTTAATAATAATTCCTTTAGATTTATATGTTGAAGTTCTAAAGAATCGCGGGGTCTCATCTTTACTTTTTGTTTTATTGATTAGGAATTAATTTTAAATGAGAAGTTGGAATAAAATGCATAGCTATGTATGTCGAGTAAAAAAAGTTGAAATAAAAGTATTATTAACCTAAATTTGAGATAATTTATAAGTTATTTTGCAGGCTACCAGTGGGGTCACAGGTGGCAAATAGGCAGTTAAATTTTTGAATTTGCAAGTTTTAATGGTTCTGAAAAGAATCGAATTACACGTTTCAGGCCAGTTGCATTGATCTTCTTCAGGCGGCGTTGGCAGTTTTCTAATACATTCTGTCTGAAGAAGACCAATGCGACTTGGACGAAACGTTGCAAATTAGTTCTCTTCAGAACCATTAATGAAATAGAGAAATTTACTGACAACTTAGTGATATATTGACATTTACTAAGACGGATAAAGTGAAAATCATAATGAGCAACTTCAATGCCAAAGTAGGTCAACAGAAGTAGCGGGAGACTTTGGACTTGGCGAAAGAAATGAGAAAGATGATACACTAATAAAATTCTGCCAAGCCTGTAACAATCCCCAAAATACAACCAAGGTCATGTAATACGCAACCACTTAACTATATTATAACCAACAACCGGTTAAAAAAGGCAAATAAGGGTACTAAATCAATCCGAGAGCCGATGCAGCTATAGATCACAACTTACGCAGCCTCAATAAACCTGACATGCAAAGACTCAAAGATGTAAACTATAAACAAGATTTAAATAGCGAAATAATGACTAACATCACATAGCCCCACAACGTGCGAATAGTTGAAGAAAGATGTGCAAACATAAAAGATGGCATCAATGAAACGGGTAAACAGATTGCGTCGCATGTAATGCCGAAAAACATCTGTGGATAACAAAAGAGGTGAGTACAAATACAGAGATTTTAAACTGGGAATCAAAAAAAGCTAAGGGAGCGTGAATGAGAAGTTAAAGTGGTAAACTGAAACTGCTGTAAAGGAAACACAATGAATTCAATACTCGCAAGAAATCTCAGGTGCACATATAGAAAACAGCAAATCCACTCTGGCAGATAAACAAGGACGATGAAATAATGGCAAAATGGGAAACATACATGAAGAAACTTTTTAAGGATAACAGACCCACCTTACAAACTCTAAAAGCGGAAATCAGCCTGTGCAACGTTACAGAAGTAGAAAAGTTATTCGTTAGGCTAAGAACAACAAAATCAGTGGCTCCGACAAAATATTTGATGAGTGGCTAAAAGTATTTGAACTATGACAACACTAAAGAAGAACTAAAAGTGCTCTTTAATCAGATGCATAAGACGGGACATGTTCTACAGGATTAGCTAAAGTCAACCTTCCTTCCTTTTATGAGGCATACTCTTAAGTTATTACTGCACATATAGCATAGTAGATGCAACATCAAATACAAAGATGCTTTGGGTAAAGAGCAGTTCGAATACCGTATTAATTTCGATGCTTACCCCCTTGGTTCAAAAACTTTCTGAAGTTGGGGAACCGATATATTTTTAGGTGGAACATCTACAATACAGGGTGCGCGGGTTGCCAACCTTTTTAAAACCAAAAGAGTAATAAAAACAGAATAATGTTCGCCAAAACAATCCATTATTATAGAGCAAAAAAGAAACGCATCTTGTGATTGGCAACCCCCTGCTTCCAAGTGCTACTTAGAAAATAATATGTATATAAATAAAATATGTACCGATATTGATTGATGCAAATATATTTATTGAAAACACAATTAAAATTGCAATATTTTGAAAAATTCTCAAATTTAATGCGCTCCATGAGCTTGACTATCTTTACAGATCTCAGCGATATTGGGACTAAACAATGATAAGGCCACACGCATTTCTTTTTCTAAATTCTCAAGTCTCTTGCGTTTTTTGTCTTTGTATTGACCATAGTTGAAAATCCTGCTTATACTCCGATATTCATCTTTAAGAGATACAAAAATTTTCAGGAGTGTTTTCATGGAACTGTAAATTTAATCTACAATCTGAAGAAAGTGACGTCAATTCTTCTTCTTTATATAAAGTAATAGTATAAAATTCGGAAGAAATAAACGACTTATCTAATCATATTGTTCTGTGTTTAACAATGGATAATATTTTTTAAATTTTTCTTCTATTGTTGTTAAATGTTTCATTATTAAAGAAACGATTGCCTCGTTGGTATTTTTTCACAGTGGGGAACATTTCTATGTTTCTCTCTCTTACGTGTCTATTCCATAGTAAAACTCTCTTTTTCATTGGACAGAATTTGTCAGTCGATGTAGAATGTTTCCATATTTTCCTTGCATACTTATATTGACAGTATTAAAGTATTAAAAATATCAGACAAATACGCCAAATTTTGCACCAATCATCATTTTTTAGATAATTTACAAAAAAATTGATTTTCTGTTTCAAAAAACAAGCAATTATTTTTTTAATTTCAACACACATTTTAAAACCTTTCCTCGTGACAACCATCTTACTTCAGTGTGAAGAAGCAAACACATATAATCTGCTTCCATCGATGAACAAAGTTGTTTGAAAATTCGGCCTTTGATCGGTCTCATTTTAAATTAACATTGGTAACTACTTGGTCAAATACTTCATTTCATTTTTGGGGCATTGTCGTTATGGCAAGAACTTCTCAGTGCAAGAAACAATGATGAAATATTATATTTGAATTTATGGTTTTAACTAAAGCCACAAATCCTTTGATTGATCCCGCCATGGACGCTGCTCCATCGGCACAAAAACCGACACAATGATCCCATGATAATTTGAAAGAATTCAAATACGATGTTATTGCATCAAACAAGTCCTTACTAGTTGTACGACCCAAAAGCTCTTTGCAGAATAAAAATTGATTCATCATCTTGAATTCATAAGTAAATCGTAAAAAGCCTAAAAACTGCACCTTGCCACTTATATCAGGTGATTCGTCTACTTGTAATGCAAAAGGCATATTAACAAGTTTACCTGGGATTTTTCTTTTAATGTTGCAGGACATGTCATTAATTCTTCTACAAATACCCGAATCTTCAAAATTTCCTTCTTTGCTTCTTCCTCAAACAAAATTGTCACTATTTCACAGCAGGCAGGTAAAATGAGAGATTCTGCTATCGTGTGTGGCTTTAATTTTAATGCTACCAACTCAGAAATTTTATACGACGCAAGTTGAACTTTATCACTTACTTTCATTGTTTTTTTTTAATTGTTTGCTTTGCATTTCTTTTAAGCCCTTTAAAATTTTCTTTCTTTTTTGTTAAAATATTTTTATGTTCAGTTGTCAAATGACGCCTTAAATTAGAGGGCGCCATCGTGCTATTGGCTAACTTCTTTTAGCAAAAAATGCAGAGAGGAGTTGGACAATCTGTATTTTCGGTCCATGTAATTCCAAATTTTAAGTATTCTCCGTCATACAATCTATTCACATTTCGAGTTGATTTCACAATTTTTCTATTTTCTTCATTATCCTCAATTCTCCTCTACTGTCATTGACGTAATCAAGACGAGGTTTCTTTACGACCAAATTATCCATTACTATAAATTTAAAAAATTCAATATGAATCAATAAATAATATGGTGCAAACTTGCCTAAATTTATTTAATTCAAAATACGCAAATTAAGAGAATTAAAATTTGAACTGCATATGTGTCATATTAACAAGTAAATATATTGATCGCTTTAATTAAATTATATGTAGAGACATCTTTGCGTAAAGCCTATTCGAAGTGAAGTTACCGATGTCTCAACTAATTCATAACCCCTAGCGAAAGAGTAACACACATGCGCCCGACATCCGTAACGACGTCAGACTTTAATTGTTGAATCTACAATTAATCTACAATCGGCTTAAGCAGAAATTTGATAACTGCAATAATATTTTATGTTTTCAAGAAGTAATTTTAACCCGAAAGATATTTTTATTCATACAAAGCCGAATGGTATGTGTAAATTTTATATTGAATTGATTTTTATTTTAAATTTAATTGTCCATTATAGTAGTAGTAGTAGTAGTAGTGTTAGGCTATCGACCACGTGGTCCTTCCGCCATGTGTTGTTTGTGTATTTGTGTGTGTGTGTGTAAATGAGCTTGTTACTTTAAAGGATCGCCCCCGTCACTCTAAAGCACCATTAATTGTATCCCAATGGTGAATGGTACCGGTCACCCATCCAACTGCTGACCCGAACTAACGTTGCTTGACTCTCGCTAATATATTATATTATATTTTTTCGCGAAAGACTAGAAAGTGCATCAAAGGCTTACGCTACTCCAACGGTGCTGGGAGGTTAAAAGGCCAATGAACAAATACTTTATTGGCTTTGAGGGTGCTTTTGACCGGGACCAACACCCTAAGCTACTAACGACGATGCAAAAATTCCAGCTAGATAACAATGACATCTAATTGATAGCAAATTTATATTGGAACCAATCAGCTTATACAACACTTCTAAACCAATTAATATCAAACAAGGCGTAAGGTAAGGCTATGTGCTCTAACACACACTATTTAGTATGTATTAAAAAAAAAAAAAACATTTTCAAAGCAGCAATTGAAGACTAAAACGGAATTGCAATAGGAAGAGAAACTACCAATAATATCCACTTCGCAGACGATTCTGCTATCCTAGCAGAATCCGCTAATGAGCTAAAAGAACTAGTGGACAGAAAAAAACATGCCTGTGAATGGATTAACCATTAATATTAAACAAAGAAATACATGGATATTAATCAAAAGCACTCAGCTTCATCCTTATTGAGATTAAATGAGAATCCTATAGGAAGAGTTCAGAAATTTAAGTGTCTGGGATGGTGGATCACGGAATCGTTCAAACCCTCGGACGAGATAAGGGACCGAATTAAACAAGCCAGATCAGCATTTAAAAATTAGAACCCTTATTAACAAAAAATGCAAAAAAATAAGAAGCGGTATGCAAGATCTTACGCCTGGGCGGTCACCTCTATGGTTGTGAAACATAGACGCTCATCACAAGAGACATTAACAAAATTGAAGTGTTTAAAATGTGGATTTATTAAGGGCTACTTAATACAAGCAGAACCCGCAACGAAGAAGTTCTTCACAGAATAGGCCACGTCGGACTAATATTACAGACAGTCGCCGAAACTGAAATAACTCGGGTACCTATGCAGATGACAATCACAAACATTGCAGTCGCAACGTTTAAATATAGAAATAGAAAAATATGATAGACTGTGTTGGTAATCGAACTGGTATTTAGAAATAAATTTGGATATAAAGATGGGAAATTTTAATTGGACTAAGGATTTGAAAAATCTGGCAAAAAATTTGATCAGTCTATAACTTGAAACTAAAGATGATAGGTTTTTACCTGGTTTGAATATGCATATAAATATTTACTGTTTTAGATGCAAATAGTTTATTGTTATAATTATATGTTGATAAATAGGATCACTTGGTGTAGAGTAAGATTAGAAGTCCGAACTATAATTTTTGTTCTTATGTAAAGAAGTAGTTTGCTTTGTTAATTTTAAATCTTGGTATGTACAATATAATTAAAATAAAGTAAAATTATATTAATAAATTTGTTGAAAAAATAAACGCGTTTTTATATATTTATATAACAAGAATTTTCTTTAACAAATTAACATATCTGATTTCATTAAGAGTGTAGCATAACAGTATAAGTATTACGTATTATTATAATATTGTTATTTTTTAATTTATCAATTTGGAAAAAGAAATGAATTTAGGTTGATGTAATTAAAAATAAATTAGCAAAAGCAATTAAATAATTCAATACTCAATTTTATAACCATCTGTAGACACGTGTTTCGATATTTCAATCTCTTCAGTACAGCTTTATTATAAAATTGATTTTAAACATAAATAAAAACGTTTACTAAATAAATATTTTTCTATTTATTAGTGAATTATCTACAACGTAAAGGACTTATATATTTTATTATTAAATTATGCTCTAATTGGGTATTTTCCTTAATCCCGAACGTAATTATTTCCGTAGAATTCAGTAATCCATGCAGGTATAAATAAGACCTTCAGTCGATTATATTTCATTATTGTGTCAGTTGTCGTGCATATCTGAGTAAGTTATTTATTTTTCATTATATTTATTTAGTAAACGTTTTTATTTATGTTTAAAATCAATTTTATAATAAAGCTGTACTTAAGACATTGAAATATCGAAACACGTGTCTACAGATGGTTATAAAATTGAGTATTGAATTATTTAATTGCTTTTGCTAATTTATTTTTAATTACATCAACCTAAATTCATTTCTTTTTCCAAATTACCATAGTATAGTCACTCACAAACTATTTTAACGTACATTCAATCATTTTTAGTTCATTTTACAGAAAGAAATACGTTCAAACTAGTGTTGCTTTGATAGCCTTGCTATTTTGTAACACGCAAATTACTTTTGTATTATTCAATGTCTGTCGAAGTATTAGCTAGAGAAGTAGTTGTTTCAAAAGTGATTTGTTCTTGTAGTCTTAATAAGACTCATTTGTTGTAGATTTTACGAATATATTTTCGTGTTTTTTCTATTTATTAGTGAATTATCTACAACGTAAAGGACTTATATATTTTATTATCAATAGGCCATCTGTATTAGTATAAGTATTTAGTATTCTTATGTATTTATGTATATTAGTTTTAATATTAAGTATAAGTTTATTTTATGTTAGCAAGTTGCATTTACTTACGCAATAAGAATGATCATGGATGTTTTTAATGACTTATTTTGGATCTTATCTATTAGAGATTAGTATAATAATAACTCTAAAAAAGAAACAAGTCACAAATAATATATTGATTAGTAGTAGTTTATGTTTATGTGGACAGGCAATGAAATAGATTAAGTAATTAACAAACAATTATTCTCGAAACAGCCGATAATCCTTTTATCAAACAACGGCTTTTCCTCTCCCTTTAACTCACTAAATCATAATCACCGAGCGGAGATAATCTCTTGAGCCCTCAGCGCCCGCCCGATCTGCTTGCATACGAAACATATAAAAATCAAAAAGAAAACCGAAAAAGGAGGAAGAGCGAAAAAAAACCGCTATAAGTCAAGAGATTTGCATAACTGTCATCGTTCGCGGATCTTACTCTGAATAATGCAGTCGCTCTTTTAGACCTTCCTTATCTCCTTAAACGGGAGAGAAGGGCACTATATATTAACCCCGGCGCGCCAGCCACCCTATGCTTTATGTAATTTGAAGGAACGACTTAAAGGGTAAGAATACATAAGTTGTGACCGACTAAAAATGGCGGAGGATGTATGGATCTTGAGGGGGGCGGCTTAAGGATTTCGAGCTTCGGCCCGGCTCCTCCGGATACTCTCCGGGGACGGAATTGACGGATTTATGACGGTTGCATTTGAATAAACGGCCA
>OZ018394.1:52732053-52938575 GCA_963969525.1 Ontholestes murinus | reverse complement strand
GTAACATTTATCATCTAGATTTCGAGATATTTGCATATAATCAGGCTTCTTTGCAAAATAAGTTTGTTTATTTTTCAAACGCTTGAAAAAATAAAAGAGCAACAGCAAAAAACTTGAAATATTGGAAAATCACTAACAGTATATCTAGCTTCAATATAATGTTGAAATATTGCAAGATTAATTATCTAAATTTTAATATATTTGCGTATAATCAGACCTCGTCGCGATTTTAGTTAGGTCATTTTTCAAGCGCTTAAAAAATGTAAAAACAAACGCTACAAATCTATAAAAAATTAAAATCATTTAGCTATTAAAAGAAGTCAAAATTTTAAATATTAAATACCTAGATTTTGAGCTATTTGCGCTTGAAAAAAGCAAAAACAATAGCTAAAACTCTAAAGTTTAGTAAATCCACTTATAAATCGTTATTGCCATATTGAATACCAAAATTTTGAGATATTTGCACGAAATCAGAGCTAAAAATCTACGATAAGTTGAAGTAAAAAAAAAGAAATCAAGGGAACAACGAAAGAACAATAAAAGACACCAGAAATAATAAGAATTACAAAGGTTTTAGAAATTGGAAGGAGTGTATAAAGAAGTAAAAAGATGAATCCTACGTTTATTCTATATAGTTAACGATAAGAAATAATAGAGAATAAATGATAAAATTTAAGTAATATTGTTGGTTCGAGTTTACGTGAAGTGTTTTGTAAATAAAAATAACACACAGTTTATTCCTTACTTCACTTGTTTATTAATTGTTAGATGTACATTTCGTTCACAAGGTGAACATTATCAATAACAAACTAAATTCTTAAAACTATTAGCGCGGTATATATAGAGAGAAGAGATTATAGGAAAAACCAAAGAGTAATTAGTTCAAATGGAGATTATAGCGGAGGGATTACATCATTACGGTTTCTTTGTAGGTAATAGGTCTAGTAGCGGATTATCTAAGGGACTCAGGTCAAAATTTACTAACAAATTTTTATTTTTGTACATTTCGATTGACTCAAGCATATTTAATTTATAATGGTTTGAATGTTTTAAAAGTTTTATATTATTTACCGAAAATGTGTGTCCTGTTGATGATGAGTGGTGGGCTATAGCAGATTTTTCAAGATGTTTATATTTAAAATAATATTCATGTTCTTTGAAACGTTTTAAAATGTTTCTTTGTGTCTGTCCTACATACATTTTGTTACAATTATTACAATTGATAGAATAAATGCCCGATTTTTGTAAATTATCTATTTTTGAAAAAGTGTTTCCAAGTATTGATTTTAATTTATTGTTACTATAAAAGGCGGGAGCAATATTAAACTTATTTAATAGTTTATTAATTTTGTTATGAATTGTTGGGTGATAGATGAATTTAAAATATTTTATTGATTTTGTTTCTTTAGATTTAGATAAAGTAGTAATTGATTTTAATTTATGTTGTGAAGTATGTTTTTTGATTAATTTGTTGATTGTTTCTATTTTATATTCTAGTGAGAGGCCTATTTTCCTAATTAAATTAAGTTCTTTTTCTAATTTCTCTTTAGACAATGGGATATTTAAAGCTCTAAAAATCATGCTATTAAAAGCTGCTAGTTTGTGTTTAAAAGGAGATGAGGATGATGCGTGGATATAATTAAACGTGTGTGTATTTTTCCGGTATATGTCAAATTCTATTATTTCCTTATTTTTGTTATTTATAAGCATTAAATCTAGGAACGGTATTTTATCATTGATTTCAATTTCATGCGTAAAATTAATGCTGGGAGATAGTTCATTTAGTTTCGAATTTAATTCATTGATGTCTGTATTATTGTCAACTATTGCGATTATATCATCCACATATCTGTGCCACACCCTCGGGAAGTTGGTAATTTGGCCTCTCACAAGAATATAAAATAGAAACAATCAACAAATTAATCAAAAAACATACTTCACAACATAAATTAAAATCAATTACTACTTTTATCTAAATCTAAAAGAAACAAAATCAATAAAATATTTTAAATTCATCTATCACCCAACAATTCATAACAAAATTAATAAACTATTAAATAAGTTTAATATTGCTCCCGCCTTTTATAGTAACAATAAATTAAAATCAATACTTGGAAACACTTTTTCAAAAATAGATAATTTACAAAATCGGGCATTTATTCTATCAATTGTAATAATTGTAACAAAATGTATGTAGGACAGACACAAAGAAACATTTTAAAACGTTTCAAAGAACATGAATATTATTTTAAATATAAACATCTTGAAAAATCTGCTATAGCCCACCACTCATCATCAACAGGACACACATTTTCGGTAAATAATATAAAACTTTTAAAACATTCAAACCATTATAAATTAAATATGCTTGAGTCAATCGAAATGTACAAAAATAAAAATTTGTTAGTAAATTTTGACCTGAGTCCCTTAGATAATCCGCTACTAGACCTATTACCTACAAAGAAACCGTAATGATGTAATCCCTCCGCTATAATCTCCATTTGAACTAATTACTCCCTGGTTTTTCCTATAATCTCTTCTCTCTATATATACCGCGCTAATAGTTTTAAGAATTTAGTTTGTTATTGATAATGTTCACCTTGTGAACGAAATGTACATTTAACAATTAATAAACAAGTGAAGTAAGGAATAAACTGTGTGTTATTTTTAATTATTCTCGAAACAGCCGATAATCCTTTTATCAAACAAGGGCTTTTCCTCTCCCTTTAACTCACTAAATCATAATCACCGAGCGGAGATAATCTCTTGAGCCCTCAGCGCCCGCCCGATCTGCTTGCATACGAAACATATAAAAATCAAAAAGAAAACCGAAAAAGGAGGAAGAGCGAAAAAAAAAACCGCTATAAGTCAAGAGATTTGCATAACTGTCATCGTTCGCGGATCTTACCCTGAATAATGCAGTCGCTCTTTTAGACCTTCCTTATCTCCTTAAACGGGAGAGAAGGGCACTATATATTAACCCCGGCGCGCCAGCCACCCTATGCTTTATGTAATTTGAAGGAACGACTTAAAGGGTAAGAATACATAAGTTGTGACCGACTAAAAATGGCGGAGAATGTATGGATCTTGAGGGGGGCGGTTTAAGGATTTCGAGCTTCGGCCCGGCTCCTCCGGATACTCTCCGGGGACGGAATTGACGGATTTATGACGGTTGCATTTGAATAAACGGCCAGAGACTACAATATTTCGTGATGCCGGATTATGCCGGAGGGCGGCGGGATCGGAAGGAAAATCAGGAAGACGTGTAATCAAAACGCTGAAATCCCAGAATCTCTTACATAATATATTTAGGAAATTCTAGCTGGATAATTCTACTACTGAAATATGGCTGTTCTACGAAATTATTAATGATATATTTCTGAAATATTAAGAAACTGCAATGCATTGGCGTTTTTAATATTTATTAATACAACGATTAAATTTGTCATTTCTTGCGTTCTAAATAAATGGTCTGATTACTTTAAGTATTCAAACTTTTTATCTCACACTGTAGGTGTATTATTAAAGATAAGTTAAGTTTACCAATAAAATTTGTTTTTCTACACCAAAATGCGATATTCTAAAACATATATAATTTAATGCTTTAAAACTATGTATCTTTGCAAGTAACTATTTTGAAATTGTTAATAAAGCTATAAGAAAACTAATTGTTTTTTCTAAAATGAAATTTAATGAAAACACTAACAGTAACTTAAATGTTTATTTTGTTTAATATACAGGGTGGGGCATTTATCTTGGCAAAGTGGAATATTTCCGAAACAGAGCAAAATATGAAAAAATGTTTCAAATAAATGTTTTTTTTATATGAGGGGGAAAATTTTATGTCACTACGTAAGATTTTGAAACTTAGGTCTTTCAAGGTCATTTGATGGCCAACTTTTTAATGGAAACATTCATTTTTTTCATATTTTTCTATTTCTACGCTTAAAAAGAAAATTAAATTATCTAAATCATTTTTCTCTAAGACGTACCATTTTTAGTTTAAATTGCGATTGATATTAGTATAGCTTATCATAGCTGCCAGTACACTGGCCTGCGATATCTCCGGATTTGACATCACCAGATTATTTCCTATGGGGATATATCAAAATAAAGCTTTTCAGAACGTACCCACAAACACTGAAAACATGCAATAACGCATACCTGGTATATGCCAGCCCATTTCAGTAGATACCCTTATGCGAATACAAAATTCTTTTAAAAGAGATTTGGAAAATGTATTGAAATGGAAGGACATCACTTTAAACAATTATTACATTAATTAGAATAAGTGGAATAAAATATTCTGTGTTGCTATTTTAACATTGTTTTTTGTTTAAATTAAATTTTATGCCGTCATTTATTACAAGGTTTATCAATATCAATCGCAATTTAAACTAGAAATAGTACATCTTAAAGAAAAATGATTTAAATAATTTAACTTTCTTTTTGCACGCATAAATAGAAAAAAATACAAAACATTTATTTGAAATAGTTTTTCATATTTCGCTGTTTCGGAAATATTCCACTTTGCCAAGATAAATGCCCCACCCTGTATATATAAAAAATTGCCGTAAAAATTAAATTTTTAAGACACATATTAGATATGTGTCATATTTAATATAAAGTGTAAATTAGTATTATTATATTAACTTATAAAATAACAATGGGCAGTGGCGAAAGTGACGCATTGGAAGCGGAGGATGTAGTTTCTACCCAGGCAAAAGAAAACTGTGGGCGGTACCCAAATATAATACATCAGGAAAACGACACATATTAGCAAAACTACCATTAAACACAAACACCAATAGGCTTCAAACAGCACCACATCTCAAGATAACTCATCGCCTTCCACTCCAGATAAGCACGTGGCATTCGATTATTAAAGATGTAGAGTAGGAGATAGAAGACACATTGATCAGGACGCTTTTGCAGGAGTTAAGTACATTACATCGTTACTGCTGCAGAATTATAGCGAAATAAAGATAATCACAAAACTCACACTATACGAGTGATTATGTTACTGGATCACTAGTTTCCTTTACAAAACTTCTGCTATCAATTCACGTTTAATTGCAAAATTTATAACGTGATGGAGAATATACCTCCCGCACCAATCCTTGTCCCCTGCAACCGATGTAACAAGTTTGACCATATCACAACAAACTATCAATTCGCAGAATAATGTTCTAAATGCAAATGAAACCACCCAACAAGAATTTGCGAAACAACACTTTTTCAAAAAGGAAGATGTGTAGAAGCATAGATCACAAAGTTTATTTCACTAAGTGGCTGAGGTCTCAAAAACCAATTAAGACAATCCCAAACGTCAAAATTTAAACCAAAACAAAAAATCGGCACAAATTAACAAAGACTTGACAAAAGACACAAGATTTCATACATCCGATTTTATCATCGACGTTTACGCGATAAAAATTAAATGAACCGACGAACACAAAGAGACAACTTTTAAAACAATTAAGGACAATATTCATCGTCTCATTCTAAAAATTCTAAATGAATAAAAATGTTTATGGTAATTTTTGACCTCTATACTCGAAACAATATTCCCCCCAGTAATACAAATCTCCGGAATATACACTGGGTTCACTCATATAACTAGTAATGTGTAATATACATTTTGTGTATACGAACATTAATTCTATAACCAAAACGTTCCACCAACGATTCCATTTCTGCACAAATCAATAAATCATGTGAATTTTTCATGAGATTTTTGTAAAACACTTTTAATAATCATAAAAAATAACAGAAAACGACGATTATTATGAAAATGGTGATGTGGCCATCATAGTACTTTCCCTATATTTTTCTCGAAAACTATGAGGTTTACGCAAAAAGGCTATTCTTAGTAATTTGTTTAATTTTGAATTATCTACAATTATTTGTCATATAAATTTCATGTAGCTCCAATAGTTTAATAGCAATTGGCAAAAAATCTCAAAATTTTCAATTTTTATTTTTTTTCTCAAAAGTTAAGAATTTTATGAAAAATATATTCGAATAAAATTTATTCAGTTTTTCATTCCCTTTAACTTTTGTTTAAACCGTTTTTTAAAATTTTTCATATTTAGAAAAATATCACCTAGAAACAAATAACGGCCTTGAGTAAACAACCACTTCCGGTCTATGAATATTCACCAAAAGCTTTTCAGTTCCAGTTTTCAACGATAAAACCTTAAGTTTAAAGTCTCTTCTCAATCGGATCATTCGTTCTTGAGATACAGCGCCCACAGACATTTTCTCGCACGAAAACAATACTTCCCCTATATATACTATATAGGGAAAGTAAAAAGTTACAAGACCAAATTGACACATTCCAAACGACGATATCCAAGTTATGATTATATTCCCAGTCTGATCCTGAAATTCCTTCCTCTACATATCCATTCCTACATCATTAATATATACAATATACCATACTCAAACAAGAATTATTTCCTGCAACCCCAAACCTAACAATCATCCTCCCCTTTCTATCAGTTACCATCCAATAACCCTATTTCTGGTGCTTGGAAAAATATTTGAAACTCATCTCAAAAACACTGTTTTACATTTCTAGTTCTATCCTTAAATATCAGTTTGGCTTCCTAAAACACGGATGCACAACTTCTCCGCAGCAGGTCTCGAAGGAAATAAATCTGCCACCGTCTTCCTAAATGTCAAAAAAGCTTAAGATTCAGTTAGGGACCGAGGTCTGCTGTTTAAATACATTATCCTCAAACTTCCAATTTACTTTTAAATTTTCTGAGTAGTTTCCTACACAACTACTCTCTTCAGATCAAACTCCGCAGCTCCTTCTTCAACTTATTTTCTCCCGAGCAAGTTCTACCTCAAGATTCTCCCCTTTTACCCATCCTATACAATCTTCAGGTGCACGACATCTACCATCCCAATCAAAAATATTTCAATAAATCCGCCTATTCACACTTCCTAAAGCCCTCAGCACCCTGCAGGATATGAAAGACATCATACAGACCTGGTTTGCAAAATGGCGTATTTCCATAAATCCTAACAAATCTCAACTTCTTCTTACCTTAACCGATTTCTATAACCACTTCCCTCATTATCTATAAATAACCAAAATATATATCTCCCTATCACCTGCAAATACCAAGGAATAGTATTTGATACCAAACTAATCTCTAAGCTAAAATCACTCCACTTCTTTTAATGCTAACGTCAAGAAAGAGGGGCATATTCCAGAGGCTCAATCTACAAAGAGCAAGGTATAAATTTATAAACTCTTCTACAACCCTCATCCAGTAACACTACATAATTTTTAAATCGTAGAAAGATAAGCCCTTAGGGTGCAACCCCCAACCTTCAAAATCATTTCAGTACTATTCCCCATTCAAGAAAACGATTTTCTCTCACCAAAAAAGTCGGCCTAAATCTCACCCACTTCCATATGCTAGATACATTCAGTATGCATTCCCAGAAAAAAACACATTATGCCTTCCATAATTTCAAGGATGATTCACTTACTAACTAATTTAAGACAAGGACTTCATAATGGCTGTTAGCAATTATGACCTCTCAAAGAATGACAAGAAATTAATGCCTAATAAAAAAAAGACAGAAAGCCCTATGATAGATAGCCTATTTACAAAACTTATATGCATTTTTAATTGTATGGTAACTCTTTTTTATTAAATATTGTATCTATTTATCAATAAAAATGTTTGTATGTATAGAATTTCAAGTGTATTAATTCTGACACAATTTTCAGAAAATTTTATCTAAAGATTTCTATAAATTTAGAGATTTCAAACACCATTTTTGTCATTTTGTCGCAGATTTCTAAAAACTTTTCTTCCAACTTACGGTTTTTCTACTATTTTTTAGAAGTTTTTTTATCATTTCTTATTTTATTGTGAAAAAATTTTGGACAATTTTTTTCAACTTACAATTTTTCTACAGTAGTAGTAGTAACATATATTTATTGACAAATTTTGTACATATTTACATTGGAATGATGAATAATAAATAAGGTGTTAATGTATTAATTTGTCAAAAGGCTATCGACCAGAGGTCTTTCTGCCTTGTTCTGCCCAGTCATATGGCGTCAGTCGTTAATGCGTAAAAGGATGAAATGATGAAATGAAATCAAATATGGTTGAATTGGGATTTTCAAATTTAGGGTTTATACTAGGGTTTCTAGGAAGACAATATTGGGATAATATATGGAAGTTGAAAGGATTTTTGGAGAATTTTTCTGATAGGAATCGAAGGCGTTCTAGGATAGGGATAACTAAAGTGGTATCATACAGGAGCTGATTAGATGGATTGTGCAAGGAGGGATCATAGTTTGGGAAATAAAGACTTTATGGGGTGAATTATTGGTGCGATGATAAGGAATTACGAGTTGTGATTTGTGGGGATTGATTTTAATGCGCCATTTTGCAAACCATCGTTGAAGGGAGTCAATAAGCGCATGAAGGAATTGAAGGGCTTTTGGTAGTGTGGGAGCATGTGTGATCAAGGCCGTATCATCTGCAAATTACAGGAGATATTTGGATGGGCTAAAGAAGAAAGGATCGGGGTTGTAGACATCCACGAAAAAATGTTATATAACAGAGGTAAGAGAGGAGAGCAAGGCTCTCTTGGGAGTACTTGTTCGGAGCTAAAGGAAGAAACAAATGAGTTGTGGATTTTGACTTTTAGGGATCTATTGGAGAGGAACTGTATGATAATGAATATAATGTGGGGAGGGATGTTTAGGAGGTGGCACTTGTAAAATAAGCCTTGATGCCAGACAGAGTCAAACGCTTTCTGGACATCCAAAAATAAAGGATAGTCAGTGGAAGGGAAGTGGATCGACGGGGAAGAAAACCAAAATGGTATTTGGGGATGTGATTGGAAATTAAAGAGAGGATTTGGTTTTTGAGGAGGGATTCATAGATTTTTCCAATAACGGGTAGAAGTGTGATGGATCGATAGCTGGATAATAAGGAAGAGGGTTGGTCTCGTTTAGGGATACAAATTACACACCTATTTCCACACTTCTGGGAAATATTGTTTTTTGTAAAGGAAGTTGATATTATTAAGGATGTGGTCGTGTATGTGGAATGGGAGGGATTTTAGGAAGTGTCTATGTATAGTGTCATGTCCAGTCGCTGTGTTTTTCCCTTTCTTTAAAACGTCAACGTATTCGTCGTGTGAAAAAATGTCCGTCGGTTCAGAACAGTCATTTTTTTCAAAATATTTATTGTACCAGTCATTTACTTTTTGGAAATTTGTCCGGTCAAAGTTTGGGCCTTGTGTCATTAAAAAAGTAGTGTTGAAACTGTCGGCAAATTTTTGTGCGATTACGTCCGGGTCTGTGATTTTTCTACTATTTTTAATTATTTCTTATTTTATCTATAAATTTCTTTTCAAAATGTGAAAAAAATTTGAACAATATTTCCTCTTAGATTCCTAGAGTATTTCAGAAATTTCAAAATTTTATATTGTTTTAACAAATATTTGGAGAAACAAAGAGGACGTAAGAATAATTTCAACTATACACCAGGCATGAATAATAGAAATCCATTAAAATTAGCCGATAAACTGGCAAGCTTATAACGAAACCTGAAAGTATTTAGGACTACAATATATGTATGACGGGTGTTTGTTATCAAATCAATAAATTGCTTATAATTTAATTATAGGAACCATCAAATGAACAATTAATGCTTCTACGTTTATATTAAATTGTGATCTATTTAATTCATTTGTGACATACAAGATACTGAATGGTGCAAAAATAAAATTTATACATTTTATGAATATGATTTTTCTGAAGACTGGACTTTAAATGAATATAAACATTTAGAAAATTTTATAAATGCAACTAAGAGAAGCTTTTACGTAGATAAGATATTAGATTATATATGGTTGTAAAAATTATTCTTCAAGCTAAAAGGACTGTCCAGAAAAGATTTGTAGAGTTTACAAAAAAAATAATTTTTATATATTTAATATTTTGAAAAAGCTAAAACCTAACAACACATACGATGGACATTATATTTTTATGGAGTAAAAATACATTTGCATTATAAAAACACCTCTAAAGAATATTTCGGCTTGTAAGAACACATAACCGCTTAAACATTAGACGATATATAAATGGTCAGTTTAGTATTAAGTGATTTTATCATTTTTGGCACATGTTTGTAATTAATTTATGCAATAGTCACTATATAGATAAGAAATATTTAAACATACCTGATAATAATCATGTGCAATGTTTATGTATTTAAGTATCTCCAATGGTGTAAGTGGACGCAGAATAGTTATGTGGAAACTTGCTGTAGACTAAAGTTCTGATCTACTCTAATCCTTGATTTATTACCTGAAACAAAAATACAATCATTAAAATAGCCGTATTGGTATTTAGACATAAAAAATTGTTTATAGTTAATTGTATATGTGTGTATTTATCTATAAGCGCTATATATAAAGATAGCTATAGATTTCAAATTAAAACTTTAAACTTAACTTTTTTTATTATAAGAGGATAAAGCTTATGGCTTTTGCCTCAAAAGTGGGTATTTACACGAGGACGATTTTTATTTTCCTTAATTTTCTTTTAAAACATAACAGCTTTAGTTTAAGGTCTAAAATTTTCAATATTATTTTATTATTATTATATTAGCTTTGGTTAATGTCAAATGTTATTAAAAATTCAGTGATTTTGAGTTTCATTTGTTTTTTTTTTGTATATCAAATGTGTTTTTGAAAATTTATTTAAATTATATGTTCATTTTATTAACTTTAAAAGTTTTTAAGTATACATTAAATATTTTGTTCTAGAACAACACATTTTAAGTTTTTTATTTTAGGAAAAAACATTTGTATCTAATTAAACAATCATTTATTTTGCAAAAAATCCGATTATATTTAAAGTTAACGCCAAATAGTTGTGTTTTGTCAATTTTTTAAAAGTTTCTTAAAAAATTGGTTTATTTCAAAAAGTCTAACTGTAAAATAAAAATTAAACTTAAATTAAAATTTTATAATATTATATTATTAATATAATTGTAAAATATTTTGATCGTAAGGTAATTGATTCTATATAATAAATTATTATTATTATTATTAATTCGTCGTTTCCTTATAATTTTTACTGTTTTTATGTGTTCAAATTTAAACAGTTAACTAGCAATTACATTTGCTAAAATAATATTATAGCCCTTTGGGTACTTTGACGAGTAAGACTTGCTATCGATATGTAAAACCAAAGTTTCAGATGACGAGTCTGACTCGTTAACATATTATGCGTGATAGTTTTCTTGTAGTACAACATGCATGCGCATGCGTTGTAAACGTGTGGTTTTGTATAACAAATGATATAAATTGAAATAAATTTATTTTAACATGTTTACATTCTCATTTATATTTCTTGTATACTACATTAAAATCATGTAAATGAAAAATTCAGGTTATGCTAGTGATAAGAAAATTGATCTTGGGCAATCAGATGTAAAATTTATTAGTGATTACAATGAATGATAGTGACATATAACCGATACCTTGTAAATATACAAAACTGTTATTCAGCAGTGATGACAAATCTTCTGATAAAGAAATCCAAGAAGTTTGGGTTTAGGAGATAAAAAAAATATACATGACATAAAAGAGTTTTCTAAAGTAAGTGAAATATAAACTTTAAATGAACTTTAAACAGGATTTATTACGTGACTATAATTTCAACCTTTAAAATACAACAAAGTGTGTTTTCATATAAAGTTCCTGATTCAAGATGTATCACAAAGTGATGGCTTCAAGCATTAAACATAAGTGAAATCAATCTTTTATACCTACTATGCGTGAACAACAATTCTACACCTTTGAAAGTGTTGCACCAAGTTCTTACTGAAGAATTTTGGAGTATTGTAGTAGAATATACAAATATATACTAGACAAATAATAGAAAATAAAGACACCGCAGAAAAAAAGCAATCTAAGATGGGTTTCTTTAACTGCAGACGAAATAAAAACATATGTTGTTTTATACATTTTAATGCCACAAGACAAAAACTCGAAATTACATATATTTTGGTCAGAAAGAAATATTATAAATACTTCAGTGTCTGAAGAGGTAGGTTTTTTGACAATTTTTCCACTTTGTGGGTAATTAAACTTGAATAAAGATGACGAACTAGGGAAATCAGGAATTTTGTGAATTTTTAATAATAAATTTAGTTATCTTTACGTCTTAGGGAGTAAAGTATCTTTTGACGAATCTCTGATGAAATTAAAGGGACGAATGAATTATTTTCAGTCCAATGTTTCTAAATGGGCGCGATTTGACATAAAGTTCTATAAACTCTGCGAATCGCCTTCAGATTATTACATTTGTTTCAAAATTTATGTTGGCAACAATATAGTACCTACTTTAGAAAGTATGGTCATGGATGCGGTGGCTCTACTAATTCTAAACAAAGGTTATACCTTATATTTGGACAATTTGTATTAATTGTCACAGTTATATTATATAAATTTATTATAACCAAACAGTAATGTAGTTGTAATTGTTCGCAATAACAGAAAATATATGCCAAAAGAACTTAGTTTGACAAAACTACAAAAAAAAAAAATGGAAAATGGAGGAGTTACCATCTCGTGGTTTGTTGGCCCCAAATGGAAAGATAAAAATGTACATAGAAAAAACATTAAAAACAGAAAAATGATAATTTTGAAAATATTATGATTGTATCACATCGTTTAAAATGGAGGTTCTCATCTAGCGACCCAAAAATAACATGATTTTCTCGATTTTTTCTTCATTAAAGGAAGTAAATAAAGCACTCAAGTTTTTTTGTACTTATTGAGTATGATTTTAAGTATGTTTACAAATTTTTATAGAGTATAATATCGTACAGTCAATTGTTTATTTATTTCTAAAGACTGTTGCCTAAATAAAAGGTACCTAAGCGGGCGACACTGCAGAGCTTCCAAACATCATCTGAAATCAAAAAATGAAGTTTTTTTGAAAAATATATGATACTTACAAGATCCTGAACCTATTCACCTAAGAAAATGTCAAAAATTAAAAAAACGGTGGACTTTTGAAAACAATTTTTTTTTCGTATACTTTTTGACTTGTAAAAGTGATATAAAAATTAAAATCCCTTAAATTTAACAAACTGTAAAATTAAAATAAAAAGTAGCGATATATGCAGTAGTTTTTGAGATATCGTGTCGCCCGATTTCAAAAACATGGTTTCGAGAAAAACGCATTTAGAGTTTTGGTACGCGAATTTCATTTACTCATAAATTCCATTTACGCGTAAAAAGGTGCCTCCGGTTTTTTATTATAACTTTAAAAAAAATTAATTTCATCAAAACAGCTTTCGGGCACGTATTTTACAGGAAATTGACTAACTTTTTAAGCAAAAAATCGATTTTTTGGTCGAGCTTGATGAGAACCTCCCCTTAATAATTTCTCAGCAATTATTAAAGCAAGAGTTAAGAAAACTTCAAATAAATCAGGACCAAAAGTGTTAAACACATTCTAATATCAATTGGTTTAGAATCTCGTAAACTGGGTTTAAAGAACATTTTCGTTATTTTTATTAATTGAATTTATATTTCATTATTCAATATTTATTAAATTGTTGTTGATGTTGAAGGCTTCTAATTTGTTATACATGTTGAATAAAAATAAAACACACTTATAACGTTGTTTGTATAATTTATTAAATTGTTTCTTAAAAAATTAGCCATTTATTTTAATTCTCTATTAAATGTCTTTTCTTTGTTAATTTGTAGAACTATAAATTTTGAATAAATTAAAACAATTTAAACAAAGGGTCTTTATTAGCAAAGCTTTAGTTCTGCTTGAAACGGTATTAACTTTTAAGTAACTTTTTTATATTTTAAAATTATTTGTAGTCAATTTTTAAATACATTTTTTTGTGAATGCACCATTTTTTGTCAAATTTCCAACTTAAATTGTTTCTGATGTTAAATTAAAATTACTATTGTTTCTTATGATATTATTTTAAACATTAATCTGATGTTTTGACTTTAGTAATCTTATGAGGTCAATTCGAAATATTCAGAATTTCTTTTATGCTTTAAAATATAGCCAACTAGAATAAAACTTTAGATAAATTTTATGCAAACATAATAACTTTCTGATGCGTTAATTGAAATGCTGATTATTACAAATTTAATTAAAAATGGCAAAACCTTCTTACCATTTTTTATGACATCGATAACTGCCGCCTTATCTTACATTAATCAATGCCTTACTGCATTTCATGACAGAGAATTTTTTCAAGCTACATTTCTTGATTTAGAGAAAGCTTTTGACAGTATGAGTCACGAAATTCTTCTCCAAAAGCTATATTTCTATGATTTTCATCACATGAGCTGTAAGCTGATAACGACATATTTATCAAACAGATCTCAGATTATTAAATTACAGAACAAAATGTCAAATGAATACATTATTAACAGAGGGGTACCGCAAGGTTCGACCCTCTTTATCATTTAAATAAATGATCTACCTCATTATATAGGCGAAAGAAATATTCTGACGTTTGCAGATGACACAACATTGATAAACCAAGGTAAAATACTTCAATATGTTTATAATGTAAACCACAATCTTAACGTTCTAGCAAAAAAAAAATGGTTCATAGCAAACCAACTACTTTTAAACGATAATAAAACTGTCAGTGTGTTATTTACTTTGAAGAATAGCGATAATGATTTTATTAATAAAGTTAAATTCTTAGGCTTTTACTTACATAATAAACTTACTTGGAAAACACACACTGATGAACTAGTGGATAAAATGCACAAGTATTTATTTCTTCTTAGGCAACTTTCAAACGTAATTTTATTCGATGCACTAAAATCAACATATACATCACTATTTGAATCCTAGATTCGCTATGGAATTATCTTATGGGGTCATTCTTCTGGAGCTATACACGTATTCTCTGCACAAAGAAAAGCTGTCAGAATTATTAATAATTTGAGTTATACTGAAGACTCTAGACAATATTTTATTAAAATGAATGATCTAACACTACCATGTATCTACATAATGGAATGCCTTATCTACATTCATAGTAATAGAGATTCATATCAAGTTAATTATGATGTAAATAAGTTTTAAAACTAATGTTAAATGTTTGTTAGCATCTAAGGCGTTCTACTCGATAATTGAGTATATGGATTACTTTAGTTAAATAATGAATTGTGTATTATATTTTCATTTTTCCTTTTAATTGACGAATGTACCTTTGGTTATTAATAAATATTATTAGTATTATATATAATTATATCGGCATTAGTTTATTCTATTTTAATATATTCTCCAATGCAATTGGTGGACTATTGATCGCGCTATTATAATTATTATTAACTCATTATATAACCACCTTTTGCAAAGTACGCTTCGAGCGGTGGCACATGTTTGTTCCTCTTGAACTGCAAAACTTGTTGTAATTATCGATAATATATAAGCCACTTACCATAATGCAAACTACAATAATTAAATACTGTATTATAAGGAACGAAAAAACGAAGTTAACTTTTGGTGCCGTGATTAAAAGGATTCAATCACCCTACGTCATTAAATAATCTACCCCCAGGTATCGGGTGTATTTGTCTGGCCGAAACTTGTTTGGAATTAATGGATCAGATGAACGTGCACGATTGATATGAATGTAGCCCTCGGCCTCCAAAAAAAATGATACAAGAAAATCGCACGTGAATGCTGCCACACGTCAATGAAGCCTCTATCAATCTTTTTCGCGTAGTGTATTTTCCAACATTTTTCACTTCTGATTTATACCTTTACATTGGGATCCAGTATATATTTTATAAAAAGGGATGCGGCCTTCGTGTGTAACTTTCTCTGTTGTAAACGTAAAGAGGGGGGACTTTTAATACAATTTTACCAAAGCTTTTGCTTTTCCATACTGCTCACGCGACAAGAGCTTTTTATACGAGGCTTTTTAATATCTGTCAAATATATTAATACAATAATTATTAATCAATGAAATAAACATTTTAAAACGACAACTGACACTTTTTTAGTTACATATATGTTAGTTACACTAGTTTATAAATAATAAATGTTATACATTATAAATCATAAATGTTAAAACTCTTAATTTATTAAATTTTACTTTCTCCAATTGTCATGATGTGGGTTACGTTATACTACTTCTAAAAGAACAGGTAAATATTTATATGTATAACATCGTTGAATACAACTACACATAATTTATTGGGAATAAACTGGTTATATAAACAGTTGATGTTTGTTATGCTTCATTCTTTATGAAACGGTATATATGAATTTAATAATTGAAAATACTTTTTACGCTCAAGGAGTTTTCCAGGTTGCTATATTTTATTTAAAAAAAGAAAGTCAGATGGGAATTTCAAGAACAGTTAGTGTGCGCGGGAATTCGCCTCGACAATTTAGCCATTTTCAAAGTCTCAATTTGCCATATATATTTAGTTGAAATAAGAGACGCACACATATATCCTTGGATCCGCACGATGAATTTTTACTTAGAAAAGTCCTTCGTCCGGCTGGGATTCGAACCTAAACCCCGTAGCCCATGGACAGGCACTCTATCCACTAGTTAGTAGGTTTAGATGATTTAGACGACTGCACACCCGAAGAGTATGCATAGAAATTGTAAAATCTAGTCTCATCTTGCTTAGGAGACAGAATTGTTACTGTACCATACTGTGAACTCACTATTGATAAATAAAATCAAGAACTACCCTTTAATAAATTTCATTTAATTTATAGATGTTTAGGTCATCACTTTACTACTTCCATAACTTTATGAGATTTCCAAGTTTCTAAACACTCTATATGTCGCTGTTATAGACTTGGACAAAACACAAACAGCTTTGGTTTTTATCAAAACTTCATTATTTAAAATATATTTAACTTTTGTTAGATAAATGTAAACTAAATTTATAAAATAGAGCCTTAAATAAACTTCTAATTTACACAATTATTTAACAAATTTTTCAAATTCTCCATCAAAAAATGATCGTTCAGTATCAAGTTGTAGTTCATCCTTTCAGTTGTTTTTGAGATATGGTTGCTTTGGGTTGTAGAGCTTAGAAAACAGACACATATTATGAAAAACAATGTGTTTTTTAGAAATAATAATATTACTGAAATCAGTAACTATGTTTTTAATTTCAAGTAAGATACATTAGACACAATCCGTCCTAGATACAATAACTCTGCTTCCATTAAAGTCCTTAGTGCAGCAATAATTAGGAGTGAATGATGGTAGGTGAATATTATATCCTTCATATACTTAGCATTAAAATTTGAGAAAATTCTGTTGATATTTTACTGGGGCATGATACTTTATGAAAAGTTAATTTGGTTGGAAAAACAACAATGAACAATAAGGGTGTTTTAAATTCAGTTTTATATCGGCTAGGAAATGTTAAAAATGTGTACGGAGGTGAATGTATGTCCCGTGAAGAGGCTTTTCGCTGATTTAGCTGATTCCATAACGGTTGTAAGGACCTTACAGTTGAAGAAAGAACACCTTGGGCAAAAACCACTAAAAATTATGGAAACATCTAGAAAGTATAAAAATTCGTCGGAGCGACCAATGTATGTCTGTAAGGCTTATCGAAGGCAGACAATAAAAAAGATTGGAGCGTTTATCATTGCAGACATGTCCGAAATGTCATTGAAACTGGTGATCAAACTTGGTATTTAATAACCATAATACGAGTCAAAAATAAAACATCAGACTGAGTCATATAATTCATCAGAATACCCAAAATAGAAAAATAATACGCTTATAGAAAAATAAAATCATGGCACTTCCGACCCCCTTTTCATCAATTCAAAAATGATTCACAGTAAATTCGTTCGGGAATGGCAGATGATAAGCTCAGAATATTAACCGACCATAATTCTACGAGTTCGAGTTAGTTGGATTTTGTTGAAAAGAAATCGTTTCAAATCCATCCTACTTATTCGAAAGACTTCGACCGCCATATTAAAGGCCATTCCAGCCGATTAAGAAGAAAAAATATTTCAGAAAGTTTGTAGATCGTTTCCATCGTTGTAATAACTAATTGAATTGAATAAACAAAAATAAAAAATGGAAATAATAAACGGTTTGTACTTTTTTAGATCAGCCTCAATGAATCTAGGACGGTTTGTATAGATCAAAAATTTACGTAATTTTATAAAAATTGTAACTAAATTTATATTTATAGGTAAAACTAGACAAAATATTGAAATCAGATTACAAGAATACCTAAGGTGCTTTAGATTAAATTAAACAAATTGAACTTTCACGAATCAACGAAACGAAATACAACATTACTTTGTCGAAGACGTATTCGGGAAAAATCAATTTCAAATTGATTTATGTGAATCATGCAATGTCTTTTTTTTATCGACTAGAACCTTACTCGGTCTATTTTATTTGCTATAGTTTTTATCGTTTTAGATTTGTGAGGTAATGGTAGAATTAAAGCAATTGTTGTGGTGTAGTGATTAGTAATGTTTGATTTTATAACTGCAGGTATTGTTTTAATCACTTCGTTGTTTTCCCTGAAGAAAATATGATTGATGGCACTACTTGATGTAATGGTTTCTCTTTTAGAGATACTTATGCATAAATAAGTATGAATAAAAGCCATATTCGTTCATTGACATTAAGTATTCTTGACAGTGTATGTTATTTGTATCTTCAATGTTTATATTAATATCACCAACTATTAAGTGTGTTTTTTTTGGTACATATACACTTTTAGATTTGTAGTAAAATCATCAATGGGAGTAGATCGAGGCCTATAAATTGCAGTTATTTGCAAGTTATGGTTTTCGATTTTTATGTTCAGTTTCAAGCAGCTTGGTAAACCAATCCTTATGTCTTCAACCTCAAAAGTAACGATTTCTCTTATAAATACAATAATGCTATAATTTTGATTCTATCTTCGATTAGTAGCATAAGTAACATAACCATTTAGTTGAAAGCACTCTATATCGGGAATTTCCCATGTGTCTGTGAGCACAATGCAGTCGAAGACACATTTGAAATTACTAAGATAGATTTGAAACTGACTAAAATTTCTTACTAAAGTAAATTACCACACACTTGTATACATTTTAATTGTATACACTTAGTTGTTATTAAAGAATGTTAAAATAATAATAATAATACTTTTGTTAATGTAAAAAAAACAAGGGGAAGGAATTTTACAAGTAATAAACATGAGCCCACAAATCTTGTGCGTGGGTAAGAATACATAAATATCATTTAAAATTATAATATAATACGTTCAAGAAATGACAGCAAAATTTACCATTAAAAACTTGGTATTAAAAGTTATGTATTAAATTATATTATGTAAAATCAATTTATATACAATTTCTAAAAATACTCGAGCCGGTAACATCATAATTTTGACTAACATATTTTTTGAGTGCACGCTTAAATCTGGCCTCATTTTTAAAACATTTTATATTTTTAGGAATAAGTGTAACTAATGAATCGTTAACCTGTGCATAATCTCATCTTAGAAACCACTGTACTTTCTTTATTTCTCATGAACATGGAGTCATGTTTCATGTTTAGTCTTTTTTTGTTCTTTATAGAAGTAAAGCTGATGAATATTCCACACATTAGCCTCTTGAAACAATATATAAGTTGGATATTATTTTGGTCTTTGAGGCATATATTTAAGAATTTTCCTTTGGATCGATTTCAGATATAGTAGGTAATTCTCACTAGCAGAAACCCAGCAAGTAATAACATAATATCTTACCACAACAGCATAATGTATTATATTTAATTGTTCATAATTAAGATATTAAGAAATTTCTTTTATGAGGAACATTGCATATCTTATTTTTTTAGAACACATTCAACGTGCTTGTCCCATCTTAGGTGCTGGTTCAACATTACTCCTAAGTAGTTTGTATTCGAAGTGACATAAATATTATAAGTTTTCTGATTAGTAGCTACTTCAAAGTTATGAAATGTTGGAAGATTATTAGCATGACAGGTGATAAAGATGAAAGGTATAATAGAATCCAAGTACTCAAACATTTATCGCAAGTTTCTTCTGATTTATTATCTAATATATCATTGACATATACTAAACAGGATCCAAAATCGTACCTTGGGAAACCCCACACCCCACTAGCTTCTCAGTACCTCTGTTTCCATAAAGATTAACGCATTGTCTTCTGTTTTTAAGATAGGATTCAAGTAACTTGTATGCTAGTCTTCTTTCGCCTATTTTATTTAATTTTTCTAGAATGTATTCGTGATTTACAATGTCGAAAGCTTTTTGCAGTTCTAAGAAGATACATAAGATTTTCCGCTCTTGTCGAGACATGAATATACCTTCCTAAGTAGCATATTTAATGCATCTTTAGTTGATTTCCCCTTTGTAAATCCATACTGATGTTTCTTCAAAGTATTGTTCTTATTAAAAAAGCTGGTGAGTCTTTCTTGACATGCTCGAAGACTTTCCCGACGTTAGATATTAAGAAAATCGGTCTGTAATTACCAATATCATCTATATTTTTCTTTTTGTAAACTGGTTTAACTATAGTATTTTTAAATAGCGATGGCTATTTCCCTTCACATATTGCAGCATTTATTATTATAGTTAGTGGATGAGCAATATATTGTTTTGTTGGTTTTAGGAGATATTTTAGATTTGATTTGAGATGATAAGGATGACTTCAGCTTAGGAGGTCGCTTGTAGAAACAATTAATTGGTATTAAAGGGTATATTTAAATGTTTATATCCACTTTGATTATTGATTGTGGCCGCAAGATTAGGTCCACAATAAAATAATCATTAAAAGAATCTACGATATCTTGGGGAGATGTTACTTTGTTATTGTGACTTATTCTATTAATTAAAGAATGATTGGATTGTCTTGGCTGCTAGCCTCATGTTATACTAGCAAAATGAAGGGTAAGTAAAATTTCAACAGAAATATAAAATATTTCAGAATAGAATCGAGATTAAAGATTTCAGCTATGAAGTGACTTTTTAGAGAAGTGAAAACTAGTTTTCTGTATAAAATTTATTAGCAGTCAAATTAAATATGTTTGTTTTGATTTTATCGCAGTTATAACAAATTCAGTAAATGCGAAACAAAAAATGGTAGATTTTGTTTTATAAAAACTCACATTTTTGAGGAAAATCTATTTTCGTTACACAAATGACACATGGCGGAAGGACCACGTGGTCGATAGCCTAACACTACTACTACTACTACTACTACTCTATTTTTGTATGTCATTCGTTTGTAAGTAATAATGCCATCAACAATTTTTGTAATTTGAAAATTTACTTTCCCTATATACGAAGTATATATAGGGGAAGTATTGTTATCGTGATTTTTTTTAAATTATTTTTTTGTAGAAATATCCGTTTTGAGGTCCCCTAAGTCCATTGCACTCATTTCTGGAAAAAAATGTATCTGTGTGTGTGTCTGTCGTCTGTCTGTCCGTGGGCGCTGAATCTCAAAAACGACTGATCCGATTGAGATGAAACTTTAGACTTAAGGTTTTATCGTTAAAAACTGTTTACTCGAGGCGTTTTTCTGTTTTTTTCCGATATTTTTTTTAATATGAAAAATAAAAAACTTTTAAAACAAAAGTTAAAAGGAATGAGAAACTAAACAAATTTTGTTAAAATATATTTTTCATAAAATTCTTAACTTTCGAGAAATTTTCACATTTCTTGCCAATTTCTAATAAACTATTGGAGTTACATGAAATTTATATAACAAATAATTGTAGAGAATTTAAAACTGAACTGAAAATGATTAAGAATAGTCTTTTGCGTAAATCTCATAGTTTTAAAAAATATAGGGAAAATATAGGGAAAGTACTATGATGGCCACATCCCCATTTTTTTTAAATTTATATTGAGAAACCCTTTCATTGTCGAAATGACAGTATAAACGTGCTGCCACTTAAAAAAAATTGAGCACCTAAATGACAGTTAAATGTTAAGAAACAGTAAATATAGTTTAATTTTTTTTCATTAAAAAAAATATTTCTTTAAGAATAACAAAAAATAATTAAACTAAGTATGTCTATCAACTTCTTGACAAGATGCAAGTCTATGTAAAAATTTTTCTTGCACATTATGAATGACTTCCGTTGTGATGGGTCACATTTCATCTCTAATGCGTTCTCGTATAGTTCGGCTAAACATTGTGGTTTTCTGCCGTTAACTTTTGATTTTAAATAAACCTATAAGACAATCAGGAGATGTAAGATCTAGGGAATTTGTGGCCATTCAATCGGACATCGTCCGCATAGTGCAGAGGTCCTTCGTCTTGCTGACCCCAGAGTGTGTTGCCTGGAATGTCAGGATCATTCTCGTTTGGGAAAATTACTACAAGCGCTGGAACTAGTTCATTTTCTTTCTCTTGTGAGAGTTTCTTGGAAGAAAAAAGGCCCAATTATTCTGTTTGCCCACACATTTAATTTTTGTGGATGTTCTGTCTGTGCTTCGATCATCTAATGAGCATTCATCCGACTCCAATACCTGCAATTTTGACGGTTCACTGTGCGTTTAGATAAAACCTAGGTTCATCAGAAACAAGTATTTGCTGATGAAAATTTGGATTTGTTTGAGAAAGATTCATCATCGTTTCACAGAATTGCAGTCCCCGGTCGGAGTCGACTTCGTTGAATTCTATCACGAGCTGAAAATTTGACGATTAGGGATGATATTGGATAACAAATGCTAATTTATACTTAGAGGAATGGATTACCGATTGCTCTGAAAAATGTCTTTGGAAATTTGTTATATTAAATTTTAATTTGTAAGCTGTATGCTTACAATATACATCTTGATATATACAAACTATTATCATTATATTGGTCCAATCGGAAATAGACAGTCTTTCTGACAGAATTGCAGACTGCCTGTTTCCGATTGGACCAATATGATGATAATAGTTTGTATATATCAAGATGTATATTCTGATCGCTAATCAGAACCAAAGGTTAGTAATCTTGGTGTAACTCAAAGATTCATATTTGATCCAATATTGCTTCTAATTTATGTAATTGATTTACCTATGTACATAAAGAAGCAAATGTAGTTATCTTTACTAATAACCCAACACAATAAATTATTTCGACGAAGATCTAGTTATTGCAATATTGCTGGCTTTATAATCGTTTCCAAATAATAAATAATTTATGAATTAAAAAACATTAATGCCTTAGATTTTAAGAAATAGTGTGATTGTGACAATATTTGATAGAGATTGTATAAAATTTTAACCTATCAATATAGACCCTGAATTAAGATGGACGCATCAGAGTGAAGTTTTGGCTAATAAAATAAGTAGAAATATATTTTTACCCAGAAGTGTTTTAGTAAAAAGTTAGGTGATCCTCGGTAAAGTCTACTACTGTGCGTGTATAGCTAAATTTGATATATTACGTCTGTGGTGTGTCTAAAATAAATTAAACAACAAGAGAAATATTTGCAGTCAATTGACTGCGGTTTTAAGATATTATCTTATTATGTTCGAGCATTATTACTAAATACATTTTGCGACTTTATTAAAAATTACTTAACTTCAAACTCTTATTACAGTTTTAAGACTGCATTTCTGAGGAGCTTCTATTGTAAGAATATGTTGGTGTTATTATGTCTTATCTGTTATATTGTATCATATGTTGTTATTATTTTATCTATCATTAGTTAAGCTAGTATGATTTTTGGCAATCAATCAAAGTGTGCACATGTTATTATTTTATCTAAAAACCAGATAAACATATTGGGTCGAAAAACAGTAATCCTTTGGCAAAGATCTTGTTCTAGAAAATCTAGTGGATCATCCGCAATAATTAAAGCAATTATTCAAAGATTTTAATCTTATTGTTATAATAAAGATTATATTAAACACATTTTCGTTAAATTTCTTGCTCTACTTGAAGTTGAGTTAAAAACGAAATCTTTGTAGGACCTCAAGTTAGATCGTTTTATCATCGGCTCACTGCAGACAAAAAATGGAAAGTACACAGACTCGGTAGAAGAGAGCCTGCAGGTATTACTGCAGACGCACTTCCTGGGTTCTGCAATACTTGACAATCCTATTTCCGAGGACCTAAGCGAGCCCAACGCAATTGCTTCAAAACGGGACTGGGAAACAGCGAAAATGATAATCAGACCAGGTGACGTTGAGTGGGAAATTAACACGTTCAAACCATTCAAATCACCAGATCCTGACAGGATATATCCTGTCATGCTACAAGGGGATAGCATCGCTGAGGAAACCACTATGTGATATCCTCAGAGCAAGCCTTGTCCTTTCATACATCCGAAGCAGCTAGTGGATTGTAAAGGTAGTATTCATATCTAAGCCAGGGCATGATTCATATGCCCAGGCTAAATCTTACAAACAGATCAGCTTGTCATCATTTATTTTAAAACTACTAGAAAAACTAGCAGACAGGCACATACGGGAAGGAGTATTAAAGGATTCACCACTACACCGTTAAAAATACGCCTACGAAGCGGGAAAGTCATGCGCGCTAGCAATCCACCAGCTAGTGAGCAGATGCGAAAGGACCCTACAATGCAAAAACGTTGCGTTAGGGGCCTTGGATATTGAAGGTGCGTTTGATAACACAAGTTTCAACTCCATAGCAACAGCAATGGAGAGCAATTAACCCGCAAGTCGGACAATGGGTAAACAAGATGCTCAGAAGTCGGACGGTGACAACTATCTTATATGGAAAAACAGCAGAAGCTTTAGTCGCTGGCAGGTGCCCGCAGGGAGGTGTTCTCTCGCCGCTCCTATGGTGCCTCGTTATGGACGATCTTCTGCTGCTACTCGAAAGCCAGGGCATGTATGCACTAGGGTATGCAGATGATTTGCATACCGTAGAAAGATGGTGCAGGAATGAAGGGTTAACTGTAAACTGTTAACTGTAAACCCGGTCAAAACGGCGATCGTCCCCTTTACTAGTCCTCTTATGGCCTTTTTGCTGATGCTCTCTAGGTGGAAGTTAAAGTTCAATCTGGTATCAAGTATGACCCCTAAATATTTTACTTCATTTTTGATTGGAACTTCCATTTCACATACGTAGTGATTTTATGTCATTGGTTTTTCGTCTAAAACCAATGACATAAAATCACTACGTATGTGAAATGGAAGTTCCAATCAAAAATGAAGTAAAATATTTAGGGGTCATACTTGATACCAGATTGAACTTTAACTTCCACCTAGAGAGCATCAGCAAAAAGGCCATAAGAGGACTTTTTGCAAAAATTGTAAGACGCACATGGGGATTAAGGCCCAGTATGGCCAAATGGCTATATACTGTGGTCATAAGACCTACAGTGACATACGCGGCGCTCGTTTGGGGAGAAAAGACCCAAACCAAAAGTGCAGCAGTAAAACTCGAAAAGAGTGCAATGACAGGCGTGTCTGCTGATCACTGGGGCAATGGAACAGATATTATCGCTACCACCACTACATCTATTTGTAATGATGGAAGCTAGACAGGCAGCCTATAGGATGCACATAAATGGACACACTTTAAATATGGGGCCAACAAGACCGGCAACATTTAAAGTACTACAAGAAGAAGAGACACTAAAAATGAGGTCCGATTTCACCAAAATCGTACACCCATCCCGCAGATTTAAAATGATCATACCACAGCGGAATAAATGGACAAATGGAATATACCCGGGAACAAGTAAAGGAACCATATGGTACACAGACTGGGGAAGCATGCCTCTATCTTCCAGGCCGAAATAGCCGCCATTGACTGGTGTGCTCATCACGTAATGGAGCCGGGACTTAACAAATGACCAATTACCATTATGACAGATAGCCAGGCAGCCATAAAAGTTCTAGCCTCACTGATAGTGCAGTCCAGGCTGGTCATGACTAGCATAAACAGACTCGACGCACTGGCGACAACAAGAGAAACGCAGCTAGTATGGATACCCAAGGACCATTATTGGACACTTGTGGGCCGACTTGCTGGCTAAACAAGGAGCAGCAGGTGAATTCCTAGGACCTGAACCCGCTTTCGGTATACCCTATGAAACCGGAAAGGAAATAATCCGACGCAAGTTAGCAGAGGAGCGAAAAAAGGCATGGCAACACCAAAATGGAATGAGGCAAATGAGACTCTTCCTAGATGGTCCGGTACCTGACAGCATGCTGAAGCTGTCTAGACTGAGCAGATTGAAACTAAGAAAAATCACAGGACTAGTCACTGGGCACTTTGACCTGAACAGGCACAAACATAGGATGGGCATTGAGAAAAGCCCCCTATGCGGGTGGGTGTCTGGAAGAAGAGGAAACTCCCCAAAACCTACTGTGCACTTGCGAAGCATATAAACAAGAACGCAAGGCGAAACTCGGGAAGCCCATGCTTCCTGTAGAACAGCTAAGAAATATCCATTGGCAGAAACTCGTGGACTTCTTAGAAGGACCACGGATACCGCAGTGCAGGGATGCTAAGCGACACCACCTCGTGAGGATTAAAAAAATTAGATCGTTTTATAGAAATGGGAATTTCCTCAATTGGATGAATACTGTTAAATGTAAAGAATAAAAAGATAGCGTTTAAATAAGTTATTATGAAGTTTTTGGCAAATCAAAATAATTTCATTATGAGAATGCTGTCAACACTTTCACCTTTTGTACACCAATAGGAATATTAATATAATTAATTTAGTTATTCTAAACTTATATATTATGGATACTACAACGTCGTAATTTAATAAAATACGCAACAAAAAAATATTTCATATAAAACCTTATAATTAAATTTGAAAGAAATTTGCAAAATATTAGGAAATGTGTCCTCATTTTTATTTTCTAAAATAATTAATCAATTACATAATTGTTTATATATTATATTATTATTTAAGGGTTGTTTATTTATTCATTTATATATTTATTGGAACTTTACAATTTCCAGTTAGTACTATAAGTATAACTATAAATTATATAAAGAAATCACAAAAAAATGCTTACAGGACTTGCAGGTGGAGTTCACAATTCACATTTTTCAAACCTACGAAAGTTATAAGATACAATTAACCATAAAAATATAGAGGTTTTTCAAATGATTGTCTTCATCAAATTCTGGCAATAAAGCCCTATTAACGTAAATAATGTAATTATAGATTCGGTTTCATAATCAGAATAAAATCAATAACGCTTTAAGTTTTAGTTTTTACGAAATTAAATGTTAATGATTAATACAATCAACACAGTAATATAAATAGTTTCCATTTACGTTTTCTATATGAAAAAATAAATTTAATAAATAAGCATACTTAAATAATTCGTTTATAGTTTATATAACGCTGTCAAATTTATTATTTTCTAAATACATAAAAACATTCGAAAAGGGTGAACTAAAAGGACATGTAAAGACAATAAAGAATTTAAAATCTATTATTGGTGTATACCAAATATATTGTTTCCGAGTTACAAAGCACATTTTATAGGTACATCAACTAGATGTTTTATAGTCACGATGCACCGATTTTCGTTTACTATAAAAGTCACTCGCTCAATTTAATCCTCAGTCGTTAAGCAGATTATTACCGGCCACGAAAATAAAAATGAGGTTTTTATTAATTTAGGTCGAATGAAAGTAAAATCCCGATAAAACAAAATACCTTATTTATGGTAAAACATCGATTCGCTTAGATTAAATTTAATAAATCTAATTAGTTTTATAAAAACAGATAATGATCTCATAAAAAGTTTTACAATATCTTATTTAAATATTTCCACCTAGATATTTCCGATAGATTTTTGAATCCATAAATCTATCGGCATGTTTTAATATAACGAAGGCCTACTTATCAAAAGAAACATAAATTACAAACCTAATTTAGAATGCATACGAGGTCATACCGCATAAGGTATTCAAGTTAAAATTATTAGTTACCTTATTAGTTGCATAGTGCATTAAATAGGACAAATAGTAAGAATGTTTCGATAAGATATTTAAAATTTATATTTTATTATTTATACAGAAAAATAATTTTAGAGCAATAATACAGGTATAATTAACTGCTTCCATAGTAAAGAAGTTCAACATTCATCCTACACAGGCTTCAACAACAAAACTTGCAATAATAAGTTTTTAATGTAACTTGTGTATCTTGTGGCTTACGTGAATAAAGTTATTATTATTAATATTGAGGTTAGACGATTATCGGATTTTCAAATTTAAGTAGTTTATTTATATCACTATATGTTTCACCATACTTTGGCTACTTTAGGTGAATTAGAAAATCTGTAGTTCATCTTTCATCAATATTAAATTTTTACCACCTGAGTGCCTCATGAATCAATCAACAATTTTATAATTTTAATTTTTGAATTTATCTATGAAATACCTATAAAATAAAGGAAATATAAACAACAAAAATTATTATTATATATTTGTTTCTCATTAGTCACTTGGTCAGAATGTTTCACCAAGTGATTAATGAGAAACAAATATAATTATAAAACCTATTATCAAAATTTATTAGTTAGAGTTAAAAGTTGCATACATGCCATTCTGCAATCATCACTGAACTTGTTTAATTTACAACAGTTTGTAGTTTCTGTGGACGTAAATTTGTTAAACAGGTTAAATTTCAATTGAATTCAAACAATAATTAATCTATAAATTATTAATTAAATAGATGATCTGCAGACATCCCAGGTTTATTCTGTAATTCTAATTGCTCAATGAAAATTACACCACCCATAATCCCTGAGGTACATTTGCTTGGCACCGGAGCTGGCGAAAGCAGTATATAAATCATTCACAAGGACTAGAGTAAACTGCATATACACGAATTCTCATATATCTTGATAAACTGAATAAGCATGAAAGTGTCTTTTTATTGAATGGGTCATGTGCGGGCCCGAATAATTTATTCACAGCCCGTTTCATTTAAAATTGTTTTTTAATCGCCGCGTTCGTTATTATAAAATGAATAATTCTCTGAATAACTCCATGCCGGTGTACTATAAAAAATTGATGCCGGTGAAAATTATGCAACTTTAAAATAGCGCTCGTAAAAAAATGTTATAAATTTAGTGCAGGAAGGCCCAAGTTTTATGTGACCGTAAAAATTACGCACACTTTACGGCCGGTTACTTTCTATCTGAATCGATGTTTCTGGGTTTAGTTAGATATTGTCGGTTTTTTAGCAATCAGTGCCATTGAATTATTTTTTATTATACTCGTACCAGTAACATTCTATATAAAAATTAATATTTAATTGTTTACTTGTTATGTTAATCTGTAATGTGCTTTACACTATCTATATTAATAGAAATTTGAAAATTAATATAAAATTCATTTTATATATTAATTATAATATAATATTTTTAAATAAATACGTAGTATCTATAATTTTCTTGAATTATTGCTATTTATATAATGTTATCAAATAGAAGTAATTGCTATTTAGAATCTTAAATCGTAAAAGAAAATTGTGTAAGTGATTTGAAATCTATATGCTAGATAATATTTACTCTAACATTCAATTAATCGAATAAAGGAATATTGTTGTCTAAAGGCAAACAACAGTGATAAATCAGCAATTGCACATCAATAACAAACGGTCATAAATTTAGAATTAACGATGTTAAGCTATTAATCAAATAGACATGTTAAAATCAATAAAAATAAAATAATAAAATAAAACGTTACTTAATTTCCATTTGAGCCTATTTAATAACCCTTTACTAATACAACCGCTAAACTTTTTTAAGTCCATGCCGAACATTTCCTGTAAAATTAGCAAAATTGTAAATTAATTTTTGGTTTTGGGATGTTGTAGTAGAATCTTCTATGTCGAACTTTCAGCAGATGGAGTTCAACAAAGAAAGGGGCAATGGAATGTAGAAATTACAGGGACATGCCTCTATATAGAGTGCTTAAGCGTGGAGACCGAGGATCTCTACCTCAACAATACAGACTACAAAATTAGCATTTTAAAGGCGTATGAATCTAGTTGTTCGCTAAAACGGATATATCCCTTCAAAGACGTGTCCTGGTGGAACAAGGATTTAGATCGCCTCAAGATGCAAGCCAGGAAAGCTTTCAACAGTGCAAAGAAAACAGGCAACTGTGATGCTATAGATAACCACTGACGGAATATAATAAGCAGTTGAGTAAATAAAAAAAAAAAACATGAAAAAAATTGCGCGGCGAAGTTACTGAGACAACCCCAACATCCAAGGCTAAAAGCACCAGGCTAATTAAAAAAAAACCTGATTAGAGTTATACAGAGAAAAGTCTCAGTGTGTTGCTACAAGTAGACTGTGACAAGCGGTGAGTTCCCAAAATACACTGCTCCATCTGCAGAAGGAAGTATGTTCCTACTTACTAGAGAAAGTAAAAGCAAGGCTTTTGGTTTATTACCAAATAAAAAATTGATTAGGAACTTGATAACATTAAACCCTTAAAAGAACCTGGCATTTTCCCTGCACTGCTGCAACAGAGGAAAGATATATTAGTTCTCTACTTGCAGGCAGTTGCCTGCACTGGAATGCCAGTTGCAAATAGATACACTCATGTTTCATTCTTTCTCCATCCAGTTGATGAGCTTGAAATATTGAATATTATTAATGATCTACCTCCAAATAAATCTCCCGGTCAAGATCAAATTCCAGGTTTCATTATAAAAGATATCGCTACTGTAATAACTAAACCAATTACCTATTTAATTAATGAAACATTTGCACAAGGTATTTTCCCGAGTTGGTTGATAGATAAGGCGTTGAGATGTTGAAAATCCATATTCATTTGTATATTAAAGTTGTAAATAACTAAGATTTTCAAAATGTGTGTTTATTTTCCCTACAATTGTTTCGCAAATTTATTGCTTCTTCAGGTGAATGAAAGTTTACAATAAAATTAGAAAAAACTTAGAACTATATATATACATTATAGTGCCAATAGTGTTAATGTATATATATAGTTCTAAGTTTTTTCTAATTTTATTGTAAACTTTCATTCACCTGAAGAAGCAATAAATTTGCGAAACAATTGTAGTGAAAATAAACACACATTTTGAAAATCTTAGTTATTTTCTCGAGCTGGCTTAAATCCGCCCATATATGCCCTGTCTACAAAAAGAAAGATAGCTGCAACATAAAGAATTATAGGCCCATTTCACTACTTTCTTACTTTGCTAAAATATATGAAAAAACCATTCTTACACGATTGGTATCATATTTTAACAAATATAATCTTATTTTTAACACTCAATCGGGTTTCCTCAAAAATAGGTCAACTATCGACTCACTTTTCGATTCCTTAACGGCTGTATATAGTGCTCTAGACAAAGGTTTGGTACCGATTGGTATCTACTTTGACCTCTCCAGAGCCTTTGATCTAATCGACCATGACCTATTATTGAGGAAATTAAATGCTTACGGTATTTCAGGTAACGCATATAATCTAATAAAATCGTTTCTACAACAACGATCACAAAGTGTTATAATTCGATCTAATCTAGACAACATTGTTAATTACCAGTATTCTTCAAAAACAGAGATGACAAAACAAGGCACTCCGCAAGGCTCGATCTTGGCTCCATTTTTATTCATAATATTTATGAATGACCTCGACACATCTTTCTCGCATATTCCAAATACTAATGTGTGTAAATATGCCGATGACACATCATTACTGGTCACTGACGCTACAGTTGATAATACATATAAAAATGCCTGCCAAGCGGTAAGTACCTTCTATACCTGGTGCTCAAAAAATAATCTAATATTAAATTCGGATAAGTCGGGTTTCATGCAATTTAGGCATACACGAAGTCGTATGCAAGATAACGCACCCAACCTAATCTCCAATGATATTGAAATTAAGCAAATAGAACATGAAAATTTTCTGGGAGTTATTATAACACCAACACTAAGTTGGAATGAACATATTGATAAAGTTAGTGGCAAACTTCGGTCAGCCAGTTTCGCGGTATTGTCAATGAGGGCTGCAGTCAGTCAGCAGGCGCTTCTTAAATTCTACCATGCCCACGTGTGCAGCCACTTACAGTATGGCATCATATTATGGGGTGCATCTAGCGACTCATTACGCCTGTTTAGGTTACAAAAACAAATAATCAGGAGAATAACCTTTTCAAGTTATACTCAAAGCTGTCAAAGTCTCTTTGTCAAACTACGAGTACTAACATTTTACTCTTTATATATATACAACTGTTGTTTATATGTTCATCAACATAAAAATAAGTTTGTAACCAATAGAGCTTATAACAGTTGCTCTAGTACCCGAAAACTAGATAATATATCGGTGCCACTGCATCGCACATCTTTATATAAGAGTAGCCCCTACTATAAGTGTCTCACACTTTATAATAACCTACCTAATAGCATTAAAACAATTACGAAACATAGACAATTTAAAAAGGCACTCAAAGAGCTAATGCTAAAAAAAGCATACTATACTATTAATGTTTTTCTCCAAGATCCACTCAACGGGCCACAATCGTGATTTGATAATTATATGATCTTTTATATATACATATATTTTTGTTTTTTTTCCCTTTCAGTTCGTAATTATATGTAGTTTTGTATTTATTGATAATTGTAATACATTGAATTATGTCTTTTTACAAATAAAGTTTATTAATTATAGTTTATAAAACTAGCTTTATGCTAGGCTATATTCAATGGCATAGCCTTACAACAGGTATAGAAGCTTTACTACAGATTGCATTGGGTATTCTTGGATATTAGAGGTGCGTTTGACAACACAACCATCAACATCATGGAAAAATGGGCTATCAAAACGGATATCGACATACCCACAACAAGATAGATGGACTCGAAAATTAAGTAGGATCGCAGTAGGTGTAGGAAGCGAATCAGAAATGGTAACCACAGCATATGGGTGCCTACATAGTGGAGTACTATCGCTCTTGCTATTGCGTATCGTGGTGGATGACCTCCTGACGACTTATGTTGACAAGAATTATTGTATGCAATGTTAGCCGACAGCATGACATTTGTCATAAAGGGTAAATATGATAATATCATATCATCCCTAGCCCAAGAAGCTCACAATACAATTGTAAAATGGTGTCTTAGAGAAGGCTGACAAACCTGTCGTAGTATTTTTTACTTATCGTAGGAAGCTGAATATCAAAACTCTCAAAGTAAAAGGAGATGAAATTGCACTGTCCTATCAGATAAAATATCTGAAACTTAATAATAATAATAATTTCTTCGTGCTTACGAGAGTTTACACATGTCAATACAAAGTATAAGTTTGTGTTTACATATCAATGAATTGATTTATGGGAGAATCGTAATAAAAATATAAATAAAAAGAGTCAATGAACAATTAAAATCAATAAAAACAATATGATTAATGTATAAATAAATAAAAAATACAATAGCTGTAAAAATAAAATCGATAAAATTCAATAAAATTGGCGTATAAACAAAAGCGATAAATATAAATAAAATCAATGAAAATTTGTGTATAAATATAATCGATAAAAATAAAAATCGATAAATAAAAATGTGTAAGTAATATTTAAAAATAAAATAGTAAGTATAAAAGTAAAGTTTAAATATAATATACACAGAAAAATACAGTCTATTAGGTACTAAAACTGCAGAACATATTATAAAGACGTAAATCTGTTCGACAGACACTCTTCTCTTCTATGATAAGCTTGTGGTAATAGATAAGATTTTAAGATATTTCTGAACGTTTATTTATTGCAAGAGTCTTAATACGATTGGGTAGTTTGTTGAAAAGTTTTAGGCCATAATAATTTACTCCATTTTTAGGAGAGAGTAATTTGGTGCAATGTCGATGACATTCAGAGTGAGTTTTCTACAATTTAACTTTCTTGCGGACATGTATAAGGCCGTCTAACGCATATAAGTATGAAAGTAGAAGTCTTTAATGTAATAAAATAATTCCGGCAATCATCCATGTACGGAAAAGAATAAATTACTCTTTTTGTGCGTCTTTGTATCCGAATAATTTGCTCATTGCACTTAAATGACTACATGATTAAATACTATAAGTTAGTTGAGTCTGACATATTCCGTAATAAGCTTTAGAGCGCGCACCTAGAAAAAACAATCTGCAAATCTACTGCGGGACTATGAATATGTTGCAGGCTTTTTAACTGATACTGAAGACTGAAATCCAAAACGATACAATGGCTGTATAAGACCCATTATTACATATGCTCACTAATCAGGTGGGTCAAGACTAAACAAACAACGGCACAAAGGAAGCTTCAAACCCTTCATAGGATGGTCTGAATGGTCTGTTTTGGTATCACGGGGGCTATCCATATTCTCCCCCGTAGCAATAGAAACTTTACTAGCGCTACAATCCCTGCACCTGCACGAAAAAAGGTCTAATGAGTGTAATGACACTGGAGTGGCATAATACAGTCTCTACAAATACCGTCCGATTAAATCTGATTTGGTATCTCGCTTTGAAGTGATTATTGCCAGTTGCCAAGACACCCTGAAACAAATATAAAAACTAAAGCATAACTCTGTAATTAGGATGCATCAGAAACGGAAGCAGGCTCCGACATTCGGGACAAAATACAGAGAAACAGTTTCTCTCGGATAAGGCTTATAGATCTTACAGACTGAAATGATTGCTTCTACTCAGTTTAATTTGTACAAAAATGGCTACAAAGGGGGCGGGCTCCGACATAAACATATATAGGCCAAAATATGGAGAATCAGTTTTTCTCGGATAAGACCCATCAATCTTGTAGTCTGAAACGTTAATTTTGGAAAGATGCACTCAGCTTTATACACTAATAGGCTGCAAAAGAGCACACATCTGTCTGATCTCAGACAGTTAGGCACTTAAGAAACTCAAAGCGTACTATTTCAATTCCAAAACTACTTGGAACTTTAAAGAAGTTCTGAACAATTTTCCCAAGGACAACAAGCTCACTTTAATCGCGGTACCGGGCCACGCAAGTTTAGTAGGGAACAAACATGCCGATGGAAGGAGGGAAGGAGTTGCTATGATCACTAAAGCCTAATGTGGGCTATTAAAAGCACATAGGACGGGCGTGGTCCAAGTGTGAGAAAAAGTTGCATATTATATATCTGTTATGCCGACATAAACAGCCAAAAAATTCTCTCCGAAAAATGTGTTAAAATTAAATTAACAAAAATAGAAATCAAACATTCCAGATGTCGTGGAGGATCCTTGCTGGTGTAACATCATGGATTGGGTTTGAGTAAAAGAAAATATTTAATTGTGAACTCCTGTGCTCCTTTCAGTCAAATTTAATGTATGTTTTTAAATAATTTGTTTTTTATTTGTTTTGTATTATTTAAAATAGGAGACCAAAGATAAATAAATAAATAAAACTGGGACAGGATAAACACAAGAGGCAATAAAAAATATTTATTGATCTGTCGCCAAGCATAGCTAACCAGCTCTTACACCTCACTAAAAGCAATATAAAACTGTTTACGGGACATTGTTTAGTGAAGTACTATCTTCACAAGATATAGAAAGTGGACAACACCATTTGTAGATAAATTGGATTGACACAGGAAACGACGAAATACATCCTATGCTTGTGTATAGCACTGGCTATCACCAGACTAGCCCGAACCGGATAAAAGGCGGCAATGCCAGAGCGGATCAGGGTAAGGCTTCCTAAGAAATAAATTAATATTACCAAGGAAATGGAGCAGTAGTACAAAAGATTTAACCAGGTTAAGGTCGTCTAATCAAATCTAATCTAGGTTTTCATTTAACTCTTTAGAGTAATATATTGTCACCACTTACTTGAATCAATTTCGTTAAACGACTGAAAATATGTACTTGAATATCGAAATGTACATTTACCTAATAAATAATCATGTGAAGAAATAGATAAAACTCAACCTCATTAATGATTTAAATATTTACAGAAATGAAAATTACATAAATAGTATAGTTAGTTAAAATATTAAATGATGTGCAAAACTGCAACGTCACGCTTATTCAAAATTGTAGAAAGGATCAACATTTTAGTGTGCTGAATTCAAAAACCATCAGCTTATCCGAAAGTGGTGACAATCATTCAACCCTTAATGTCAGGAAATGATGCAACAGTTTGAACAAAGATTAAAAAATGGAAAGAATTGAATAAATTTATGGATATAGCAGTCAATATTATGTAATTCTAAAGATCAAAAATGTTTTAAGTACCTTTCGACTATTGCGTGGCAAATTCTTTAGTAGAACACTTTTAAATGCCGAAACAAGACGTGACAGTCCTCAGAGGGAAGTTCAGAAGAATAGGCAAGTTACCGTATCACGTAAATAAACCTCCCAAAAAGGGTCAAAAACAGAGTATTTGCTACATTTACATTACAAATAAAGAATTCAGAAGCTGTCAGCATGTTTTACTTAAGAGTGGATGTATACAGGTTTGAGTGGAAGATCATTGGAAACCAGTGAACTCCACCTGTGATTCTTGCTGTCTAAATTTGTTGTATGTGTATTATTATTTTATGTATTCTTTTGTAATTGTATTATAAGCAAGAAAAACAAAAGAATAAAGAATTATTATTATTATTAACACCCATCAAAGAAACAATTGAAAAAACTTATGCCATAGAATACATTCATCAGTAGGAACAACACTTTAGTAAACTTTAAAAAAAAATTAACTAACCCCAGACAAAATTCACTCTAGGAAACACTTTCAATACAATTTACGACTTGAAAAAATCTGGAATATCTTCTATACTCTGCTAAAGTTGCAATCAAAAGTTTTTCTAAATGAATTTTGGGGTTGTAGACTATCAAGGTACTAGTTACAGTTGCTTCTAAAAAAACCCATAAACTTTTCATCCTGTCACAAAAAAGATTAAATTAAGGGAGTTGGAATTATACTCGTAAGTAATGCGCCACTCAATGAGTCCTCGATCTGATACATATATGGCAATATTGTTGACAGATCCACGTCATTCCCGAATAATACTAGCCTTAAAACAGTACATGTCAAAAGTTCATGAAATTCTGATCGTTAGATTAGTAGTTACAGTCATTTTAGTGACCCCAGTTTGGTAATTTTCAAAATAATGGATAGAAAAGAATTTCTTGTGTTTAAACATTATTTTATCCACTATTATTAACTGGAATGCTGAATTTAAACGTAGTTGTACAAGCTTCATCAGTGATGAACGCTCTGGTCGCCCATAATCGGAAGTTATTTATTTATAACAATATAATACAAAATTTATAATATAAAAAATGTTCACAAAAGAGTTTTAGAAGATCAAAACATGAGGTTCAGTAAGATAGCTAACCTCTTGTAGATATCAGAAGGAAGTCTCTTTACAATTTTACATGAACAATTGGGCATGCGCAACTTGCTTTCGAAGTGGGTGCCGTGTTTGCTCACACCGGACCAGGAACAACAACTCGACGACGATTCAGAGCGCTGTTTGGAGCTGTTCAAGCAAAATAAAAAGGATTTCCTGCGTCGATAAATCAAAACGATCTTCAGCTGAGTGAACAGCAGCCGGTGAAATTCGTCCAAAGCGATTAAAAACTCAAAAGTCGGCTGGTAAGATTTTGGCATCCGTATTCTGGGACGCGCATGGAATTCTGTTCAACGACTATCTTGAGAAAGGCAAAACTATCAATAGTGAAAATTACATAGCATTATTGTATCGATTGAGAGCAGAAATCAAGAAAAAACGGCGCTACATGCAAAAGAAAAAAGTGTTGTTTCGCCAGGATAATGCCCCGTCTCACAAGTCGAAGAAAACAATGGTTAAATTGGATGAATTATGCTTTGAATTGGCCCCCAGCGGCTACTGGATTTTTGCAGATATGGAAAAGATGCCCTGGAGAAAGAAATTTAGCTCAAATAAAGAAGTGATTGCCCAAACAGAGGCTTATTTTGAGAGCAAAGACAAATCTTTTTTCATAAAGGGCATCGAAGAATTAGAGGAGCGTTGGAATGAATACATCACTCTTAAAGGAAAGTATTTTGATGAATAAAGTGATATTTCTAATAAAAAAATGTGTTTCTTAGTTAGACCGGAGACTTATTGAGTTATGTGTTATTATATGAGCCCTAGATGCACACATTATAAGAGTTTGCACGTATGTTACCAGTTCACTAGTCGCCATTTTTGCGGCTAGTACCCTCTAGCGTTTGCGCCAACAAACCAACAGAACTGTTTGAGTTGATATTTCAGTTCATGAATTAATTATGATTAAGTAGTATATAGCGATAAAATCCCGATATTCATTTATAAACATCCGGTATAGTGGCCAAACGCTAAAAAAATATACTAATTTGTTAATTAAATCAATAAAGGACGTATTAATTGATAATGATATAATAACCAGTGATAAATTTCAGTGAGACCGAATAACGCGTCTAATTGTTATAAATAACATAAATTATATCTTTTTGGAAGACTAATATCGGCTTAACCGCAAAACTTTGAATTTAGATATGTTATATTAAATCATTGTATTTTGCCGCAGAAATCTTTTGTTTGACTAATTTCCCACATTAACGAGATATTTTATGATAACTAATGATTCTAATTTCTAAAGAAGGATATTTAGATTATATTAATTTATAAAGTAATTAGTATATACTAATCTATTTGAAATTTATAACTTAAATGTATAACACGTTATAATTGAAATAATTAACAAGCAAGAAATAAACTAAAACTATTGATAAACCTTTTCATTTGTATTGATGATTCAACTTTTAAAATTGCATTTGGCGGCTTTTGCTACGTATCCAAATATTTTAGCTCTTATATGCCTAGATTTAAAATACATTTCAATGGAGATGCCCTGTGGAATAGCAGCAGAATCGCATTTCTGAACGCCGAAGATTGCAATTTCGTTCATGAATTTACACTTCCTTTACAACGTTTGTAGAATAGGGCGGGGATTTGTCGGGCCCAGAAGTGGAAAATGTAATTTAAAATTAAAATTATATGAAGTACATAAAATTATATTAGCAAAAGAAATTAATGTAAATAATTATGTAAGGTATTTTATCTTCTGTATCTTTCGTAATTCATTTTTAAAATAGGAACGTACATTTAAATATTTGCCTTGCAATAAATCTGTTTTCAAAGCGTACGGAAAATTTTAGTATGTTATACATTTATGTACTAAGAACTTACAATAAATCAATATTAAGAGCAAATATAAAATGTTAGTTTTTATGTTTTATTTTCAATTCAATTGATTAGTAATTCGAAGAAATATTATTTTATTAATTAATAATAAATTTGATAAATTTACCAATAATTAGATAAATAAAGTAGAAATGAAGTTTGTTTAGATAATTCAAATAGTTCATAAGTGTTATATCTGTATGTCAATATTAATCGCATTATATTCAGGATTGTATTAATTGACTTTTAGTGTATACGTCAAGTAAATAAAAATATTTGCTAAAAGAAATCATTTATAAATTTAAATGCTAATACACAAAATGTATGGGGAAACTGTTGAATCATAAATATCTGGGATTATAAATATGATGATTTAACACAACTAATCTACATCCTAAACTCTATGAATAAACCGCAATTAGTCTGCAGAAATATTATTAATTTTATTAATAACATTTGAACGCAATTTTCAATCTGATTGAAATGTATTATTGTTGATTATCATAATATAACACATAATGCCATCAGATATTGACAAAAAGTATAAAGTAGTACCGCAACATAGAATCTTACATATTTTACTGGCGTACCATATAGCAATTAAAAAACGACTTTTCTTTATCTTGAAAGTATTTAATATCTAGTACAGCTTTCCTATAAAAAATACGATTATTGTCGTAATGACTTAATTAATTTTATATGTATAGACATATATGTATGTATGTTTAATAAGTAATGTCTTTCGAGCCCTGTTAGACTACTACATATTTTCAATATCATTTTCACGCTGTATAGGAAATTGATGTGTTCGATTTATATAACGCAGCATCAAGAGACGGTCTGTTGTAGCATGCGGAATCTCTGAATGTAGGCTTATAGAAATCAAATGTCCTTCAATAAATATTCCACCAAAGTGACAACCACTTACTTTACTTATATTTGAACCATTATATACGTGTAGAAGCGTTGACTAAAAATTATTAAAATATATCTTTTAGTAGACACAGTTAAAAATAATATTAAAACATATTTATTATACACTTAAATACGCGATTAAAAGCATTCACTCGTATTGATGTTTAATTTAGATCAACTGGTTTCATTTATATTTTCACGTTTTAATAAATAAATACGCTACAATATTATAATTAATTCTTCACCAATTTCAAGTCACAAAAAAGGCAATTTAAACTTCACTACTTATATGGTCTTTTTTTTCTCTATGATTTTGTTGTTCCATGTTATTCCTCACTCTCTTGTCTTGCTGAAAAATATATACAGGGTGTCCCGTTAATGCGGGGAAATGGCTAGACCATAGATTCCTGGGGTCAAAATATTACGATTTAATGCAACTTATCTATATCCAATAATTTACGGATAAGCCGGAATTTGGCTTCAAAGTTTCAATTTTTTTTATTTCTTTTGTTTATAACAATTGAACGCTTTATTTGATTTGAGTGAAATTTATTTTTAATAACTACCATAATATAATACATCATTTCAGTTATTATGACTTTTATTCGTTAACAAGAAGTATAAGAAACAGTAGTACCACTACTTAAAAACTAAAATATTTTTTTATTGGTGGATCTAATAAAAACTAAAAAAATACTACTTGAAAGACCATTTAAATTAAAAACTTTTTTATCTCTTAATAATATTTGATATCTTTTACGGTTTTCCCACAAAAAAATAAAATATATATTTTTATCTAGTAAAAACAAAATCTAGTTTTTCATCAAATCGAAAATAAATGTTTTTCGTGGCCGTCTTTGTTTAAAAAATGTAAATTATGTATAATAATAATTATTTAGTGTCTTTTGACAATTAATTTTTAACTTTATTATAGTTCATAAATATTCATATTTGGAACAAACATATATCTTGTTTGTAATAGGATTTTGCAAAGAAAATTGTTTGAAAAGTATTAGATGTTGTTTTGATTTATTTTATTAATTGATATTATTTAATTTTTATTCAATTGAGTAAGTTTATTTACTTATTAATGAGTGCATAATGAGTATACTATATTCATATTTTATTTTTTTGTGCAAAAACCGTACAAGATATCAAAAACAAGTAAGAGTCAAAAAAGTTTTTAAATCTAATGCCCTTTCAAGTAGATTTTTTTGATTCTATTAGATGCACCAATAAAAAAATATTTTAGTTTTCAAGTGGTGGTACTACTGTTTTTTATACTTCCTGTCAATCACTAATGGCCAAAATAACTAAAATGATGTATGATATTATGGTACTTATTACTAATAAATTTCATTCAAATCAAATAAAGCGTTCAATTGTTATAAACAAAAGAAATAAAACATTTTGAAACTTTGAAGCCAAATTCCGGCTTAACCTTAAATTTTTGGATATAGATAAGTTGCGTTAAATCGTCATATTTTGACCCCAGGAATCTATGATCCAGCCATTTCCCCGCATTAACGGGACACCCTGTATAATATTTTTATGTGACTTGTGAATTGTAGATTTCAGATAACACGTAAATAAACCACACTAAGAAGTGATTAACATTTTAACAATAAATCATGGTAACTTTTTCTTTAATTTCATCAATGAGTTGCTCCTTCACGATTTCTGGAGCACTCAGCAACTGACCTAGGCATACTAGAAATCAGATAGTCAATGCCAGCCTGAGAGATTACATCCCAAGCTTCTTGAATTAGCATCCTAATATCAGGTAAAGTGAGTGGGGGTAGCTTAAGATGGCCCAGTCTTCTGCCAATTGTATCCCATCCTTGTTCAATAGATGATAGGTCTGGATAAAGAGAAGGCCACCGAAGTAAATCAACATTAGCTAGTTTCAGGAATTCCATAGTAAGTCTAGCTGTGTGCGGCTTTGCATTATTCTGTTGGAACCTTCTCAGATAGGGCATTAATGTTGGTTCTACTGCAAATTTCCTCGTTCTCCTCGGCGACGTCTAACCATTTTACGGCCATTGTGGGGAAACAAACAAAATCTCGATTGATCACTATTTCTCAATTTAACAGTTGATCACTATTTCTTATAGTTTCCGAGATCCCCATAGAGAACATCTAAAAAAACTCAACCTGTATACGTTGATTATTCAGAATATTAACCATATATTTTCTAAAGCCTTCCAAACGTCTTAAGTATTGAATAATTTATAATAATTATTAAATGTTAGTACTTCTTTCTATTCTAAACAACATTCTATGTAATTTTAAATTAATATAACATTTTATAAATTTACAACTCATTGCTTAGTTTTAAATTAATAATTAATTTTCTCCAAAGAGCTAAATGTATTGATTTTAATACTATACGTCTTCGTTTATTATCATCATTATTATCAAACTTCAGAAAAAATGGCGTTGACAGCCGCTGAAATCAGTGGTAAGTCAAAGTGCAAACTATACAATAAATGTAAGCAGAGCGTTCTAGATTCCAGAGCTTGTAAGGGATGTAAGAACTAGTTCCATCCATCGTGTTTGGACCTGCATCTGCCAACATGTACATCGGGCCGCAAGCAAACAAGCATCGTTAATGCAGTGGACCTGGTGAAAGGTAATCCAATCATTTTAACATATAATACTAATCAAGAATTAGTGCATCTGCGGTAAATAATTAACTTTATAGATAAAATGATTGATGACTTAAAAGATAAAATAAATATAATTAAGAAAACCATTCATTTATTAGAAGAAAAATGTAATCATCGCCAGCCGTATCTACCGGGAAATTCAGCAACGAACATCTACTTAAATCAGTAGTTCTTACCCTTGCTGTAGGTACCGAATCCCATTAGTTTCATATGAGCATTCACCGAACCCCTTTTATTTAATTGGAAAAATAAAATATAATTTTTCAAACTCAAAACATAAGTATATATTTTATTGGTTCACAAAATAAACAAAACCATTATAGAACAAAACATTACGAACTAAGAACAACACATTAAGAACAAAGAACAAAATTTAAAATCAGTGTGACTCCTGCTGTTACCTTTTAGACACCAGTTCGTAAATGCGAGGCTTTACCTTGGAAAGTGCCACTCGCATGTCATTTTCTCAAATAAGTCTGTTCCTTTTTTTCGTTTTAATGTCCAGCATCCTCGAAGAGGATTGCTCGCAAAGATATGTTGTCACAAACGGTATCAAAATCTCCAGAGCTTTCTTCGCAATAGCAGAGACGTTACTGTTTGGTGGCACCAAAACGATGAGAGCGTTGTTGTTTAGAAGAGTTGCTGTTGAACCTGGCTCTGCTGAATTTCAATGATTTCATCCAGGTATGTATCATTGAAATCTGATTCCTCAACATCAAACGTAAACGGCTACCTCACCCATGCTGGATATAACTCTCTTGAAGGGAAGTACCCTTCAAGAGACTTTGCAAGCCCGTCTAAGTGCATGAAAATTTCGTATTTCAGTTCCCCGATAGAGAAATATCTCCGATTCCAGGCACATCATAATTATTATTTACACATTTGTCTAGAAGGGTAAAGTTTGCAAAGTTACCGTTTTCTATTCGTCGTTTCCACAACGGTAGCTTTTTTTGAAACGCCTTCAGGGCTTCTTCCGCTTCTATGATGTTGACACCACCGTCCTGCTTCTGTTGATTCAGACGATTGAGAGCTGCGAAGATATCACCCATGTACGCAAGCATGAGAATAAATTCAGAATTTTTGAAGCAATCTGCATGACCAAGTTGGTGCTCTTGCAAAAACAGGGCTAATTCCTCACGTAGGGCAAAAACACGATTCAGAACCTGTAACCGAAATAACCACCGAACGTTTTAATAGTATAGTAGTACCTCGTATTCCGACCTCATTTCTTTACACAACTCCTTGAAGATGCGGTGCCTCAGAGCACTATTTCGCACATAGTTCACGCATTCCACTACAATTTTTAAGACTTCTGCCAGTTTTGGAAGCATGGTTTTTGTTGCCAACGCATGCCTGTGTAGAATACAATGTGTAACAACGATGTGTGGTGCATCGGCTTTCACTATCGCACCCAAACCAGAATTTCTTCTCAGCATGGCTGGAGCTCCGTCCAAACAAACTGCAGAAACCATATCCCACGAAAGATTATTTTCTTTAAAGAAGTCTTCCACAAGTTTCTTTACATCGGCTGCCTTATTTGTTAAAAAAATCTTCCTTTATAACGTCGTCTTTCACATAGTGCACAAATACTGGCTTAGACTGGAAACGTCTGTAGTTTCGTCGAATTGAAGGCTGAATTTTGCCGGGCTTGAAATGAGATCTGCAACTACTTGGGCCAAGATATCTTTGCTCTTGTCGTCTATTCTGTCACTGATGGTCATTTGAAAGAGGAATTTGGGATAACTTAACTTCAACCGCTTTTCCCAGCATGATATTCGCCTTCTTTAACACGGCTGGTTTTATGAGTTTTTCACCAATATTGTATGGTTTTCCCTGCTTTGCGATAAGGTAAGCGACTTCATACGATGCTGTAAGGATCGGTTTATCGATGGGTACAAAGCCGAGGACAAGCAGACTACCCTTTTCATCAAATCGTGCCCTCTTCACCTTGAATTCAGCGAGTATGGTATTTTTTTTTTAAATTTCTATGCAGATTAAAGAAGTGTTCTCTTAGTTTTGCCGGTGCTAGACTAGAATTGTTCAACTTGGCATTGCAAAACATAAGAACGCTGACTCCCATCACGTTCCGTTATACATGTGAATCCATATTGTACATATTCGTCCGACCAATTTCGTGTTTTGCTCGACATAGTGTGAAGAGATTAATCACGACAGTCACAAATCGAATACTTGGCGCACCAAATTTCCTGAAGCATAGAAAGGCCAAGCGATGTTGCGTGATCACCCGCAACCAATGATAGCCGAGTAGGGCGTGTCATCACGAACGTATAAGTCGGGTGTGTGCTTGACCGTCTTGCAGGTCGTTTATACGTGTATTCGATTGGGACCTCTTCACTTAGTTTCAGTTAGAGCATAGTAGAAGTTAGAGAGTAAGAGAAGTTAGTTTCCCAAAAGAACACACGTTATGTAACATTAGTTTTCGAAACCAATACGGTTTCTACGTCACGATGACGTCAGGTGGTTGACCTCCGCGGAACTTCTAAGACTGACTCGCCGAACCCTAGGGGTTCGGTCAAACCCTGGTTAAGAACCATTGACTTAAATTAAACACGAATCTAGAAAATCCAAGTGTACTCAAAGATAGGAAACGTGAGTCCAAAGAAACTACACTCGAACAAGAAAAGTGTTATCTTAAATAAAGCTCCTCATAAAGTAACTAAAAATCCAAAATTTGTAATGTAATCGAAACTGATATGAGTAAAACATTACGAAATATCGAGGATTCTATTCATGATCAGGAATTGTTACAAATGGATAATCAAGGTAAATGTGAAACAGTTCGAAATCGTCGCAAATACAAACAGCGTACTATTTTAGATACATCCAAAAGTAGGGCTATTAAATGGATTCCCCAATTTAAATATATACATGTATTTATGTTAAATCCTAAACTCACTAAGGATGAACTCGCTACGTATGTAAGGTAAGAAAGCTTAAATTATAGACGACCCGAAGAATAATCTTCATTTAAAGTAGGTGTACCGTCAAATCAGACATCTGGCCAGAGGATGTTCACATAAATATGTTTTTTTCTAACAGTTCAGAAGAAACTGTCTGCAAAATAAAAGTGCTGTTTATCAACATATAGTTAATTCTCAACAAATTTTTTTTCAATGGGAAATTTGTTTTCAACCGTTTTTTTGCGCTTAAAAGCAGTAAACATGGCGGAACAATAATTTATGCAAATGAAATCGCTTCTGTTAAAAATTATAATAATATTATTGGAATATTATCTATTGAAAAAATGCGAATTATATTGTGTATTTATTCATAACTTAAATTGTTATTTAGTTTGTGTTTATCGTTCCCCCAATGGAGATTTTAATGAGTTTATTAAAATATATGTTACAGATATTCTTGTTAGCTATGGCATACACAAATTTATAAGTTTTAATACCAGAAGAGGAAACTGTTTAGGTAATGTGTTCACAAACATACTTTTAAATGATATAAGATCAGACAACAGCGGTATTTCCATAAGTGTAACTATGTCTACATATTAAAATAATATGCAACCACCGCTTGTTAGGGTAATTACTGACTTAGGTAAATTTAATTTATATCAAAGAATATGTGGTCACTAATTGATTACGCTAGGAAAAAATTGAAGAAACGAATAAACGATTGTCACTTTTCTTGTAATAAATTTAATCGTTTCATTAGTAATATAGCAGAAAAACTAATAGGAAATCTGCCTATTGCAGCATTTGATAACTCAATTAAAATTAAAGAATCCCTGAATTTTAAATTTAGTGAAGTTTCACCAATAGTTGTAAGAGATGCAATACAGGATATAAAAACAGTAGGTTTAAGGATATTTATTGATTATCTGTGATCCATATTAAATGCATATTTAACATAATCATTACTCCCCTAACACAGATAATTAATGAAACACTAGTCACTGGGATTTTCCCAGATGCTCTTTAATTGGCTAAGATAATAGCAATATTTAAGTATGGCGACGAGCGTGACTTACTAATCTCAATCTTGCCAATTCTATCGAAGGTAATTGAAAAAATTATGAAAAGTTAAATACTGAACTATATATTTTGAAACAAATGGCCTTTTTAGTAAAAGTCAGTTTGGTTTTAGAACTAACATGTCAACTTCGGATGCTATCCTTGCTCTCAATGAACTAATCATGAACGCTTTTTAAACTGAAAATGTCTCAGTAGTTTCGTTCATTTATCTGAGCAAAGCTTTTGATTGTGTCTCGCATGACCTACATATACAAAACTTAAAAGGGTATAACTTCACAGATACTAGTGTTAATCTTATAAAATCTTATCTAAGTAATCGATGCCAATTTGATCACTGCAATGAAGTACTATTGTAATCCTTAAAGATAAAATATGTGGTTCCACAAGGTTCCACTCTGGGGCCTTTACTGTTTTTAATATTTATAAACGACCTTCCTTTACAAGTTAATATTGCAAACACTGTCTTATCTGCTGATGATTCCACTATCATAAGTGTGCATACAATGGTCATTGTCTTTATTGTAACACTAGTGCTACAATAGATATATTGTAGCACTAGTGCTACAATGGTTGCTATGACAATTAACATATAATATATACATAACATACAATGTACTACATTTTATAATTTAAAAAAAGCTACAATTATGTTATTTCATTATAGGAGTAGAAAAAAAATATTGTTTGCTTACGCAATCTTGTCGGTAGGCTGCCGGCGAATATAATTAAAATTGGTTACCTTAGTCTAATCGAATTACGTTTAAGATATGGAATTCTGGCTTGGGGATATGCTTCATATAGGCAATGAATATTTAGACTACAACCCAATTCAGTACGCATACTAGGAGAAGCTAAATATAGGGACGATTGTAAGCCAATTTTTAAACGTTTAGAAATTTTAACCTTACCATCTCTCTATTCTAACTTCCGTGTTATATGTTTACAAAAATCGACATAAGTACTCCAATTTAGAACATTTTTATGCAACCCGACATAAAGAAAACTTTCAAATAAACAAAATAAGACTTGCAAAATCCAGGAACGGTACCAACTATCGGGCTATTAAATTTTATAACAAATTACCAAATGCTTTGAAAGACTTACCAATTAAACAGTTCAAGAAAATAGTATTGCAATTGTTAACAGAGAACTGCTTCTATTCTTTTGTTGAATTCCTAAAATGTACAATTTCCATTGCACAATCATAAAGTAACTTTTAATATGTTGTGTCGTAATTTTGTAATTGTAATTTTTAATTTGTTCATTTCTATATTTAACTATCAGATATTTTAAATAGTTTTATTACTCTTTTTGCCATTTTAACTAATAATATTTTAATTTAAAAAAAATTGATACACTTTTAAATATTTTTTTTTCTTCATATTATTATAAATTTTATTTTTTGATTTAACTATGATAATATTTTAAATATTTTATTTGTATGTTTTCATATACATCTTATTTAATTTTATATTGATTGATTTATTTATTTAGCTAGTTATTTATATATTTATCTATTAATCTGTTAAAGAAACTTATTGCACCTTGTCTATAATAAAATGTATTAAAATCCTTTAGTTCCTTGTAGAAAATTAAATAATAATTTTAAAATACGAAAACATTTCGTGAATCTACAACAATGAGTCTTACTAAGCCTACAAAACAAATTAATTTTGTTTTATTCAATTTCTGTCGAGGTTTTAGCCAGAGAAGTAGTTGTTTCAAAATTAATTTGTTTTGTAGTCTTAGTAAGACTCATTGTTGTAGATTCACGAAATGTTTTCGTATTTTTAAATTATTACCTTGTCTATAACTTTCTCGGTTGACCTTCTAGTCTTCTAAAGTAAATTACATCTAATAATTGCAATTTCCCTTTCTATGTTTAAGTAGAAATGTTCATATTTTCCAATTAGTATGTTCATCTTTAGAAATGTTTTTAAATACTAATTCCGTTACTTTTTTTTAATGCTCATTTTCTATTGTTTTTTTTTTCATCCAAATTCTTTACACGTTCTAAAGCTTTTTTAGATGCTTACTTAGAGAGAAAATTTATCACGAAGACACAGAAGCATCTACAAGAATCATGATACAACTTTAAATGGCGATCTAGATGAAGCTGAAACAAAACCTTTTCATCGCAGTGTAAATTTGTAGCATAACTCTTCTTAGGACTTTTTAGCCTCCTCTTTTACACATATGTTTCTCTTGAAATTTTATAATTTTTTAAAGAATATTTTACTAGATTTCCTTTGTCCTGTTAACGATTTTATCTATGTAGTATGTACTATTCTTTTATATTTCTTGTTATTAAGAAACAATTAATATCGACAATTAAGACTGATACACTTTAATAATTGACGGATGTTTGGATTACTTTAAATACCACAATCCACTAAAATAAATACATTTAAATTTCTTTTGGTAAATTTATTGGAATTCATGTGTTTTATTGTATTTATATACTAATTTTTGAAAGATTTACCTTCTATATGCAATCAAAATTTTTGTAAAAATTATGTATAATAGTATTTTGTTAGTATATTGAATATTATAAATAATACACCTAATCGCTTTCTTTATTTGCCACATTCTCTTTTTTTTTTCTTGGCATTTCTGCCAGTTTTTATTTGCTCAGATTTCCATCATATTTACTCTTTTATGTGTAGCCAGCAATTTGTTTCTGCCAATATGAGAATATCTCTCTGAATTATCTTTTAAAATTTTTGATTTAGATTAGATTATTTTTCCTTGAATCATTTTATTCCGAATCAATTTATTGCCAGTTTTCCTTGCTATTTTTGAAAGTTTTGATACTTTTCTTTTTTCTTTGCTAGGTGTTGATTTTTCGTTTCTTATTACATTTTTTGCTTGCTATTGCAATTGGTTCATTTTTCTTTTTAACCTATGTATTCTTTTCATTATTAAATTTACTTGCATACCCTTCCATTTAAGTCACATATTGTTAGTATGTAATGAGTTGTTTGATTTCTTTTTCTAGACTATAGAAGATTGCTGATTATATTTCTTCATTTATTAACTTAACATTAATATCCTTTCTTCAATGTATCTTTCATTTACGATATAATTTAACATCTCTAGTGATACAAAAAGTCTTACTGCTCTTTATCTTTATCTTTATCTTTATCTTTATCTTATTTTATTTTTATACTCCTGATCAAAATATCCTTATACGAGGGTGAATCAAATATAAACATGATTTTTTTTTTATTTATCGGTCACTAAGTAAAGTGTTAACGGGGTACGGCTTAATATGTTGGAGGCGATTTTCAAGAGAAGGGAAGACGCCGATTTGGTTCACTAATGCTTATTGCCGCCAGTAGCACCATATCTGAGTTCGAGGTAAATAAGTCTGTTGAGCAACGCAAATTTTTGGCGGGGGAAGGCGTAAAAGCTTACGAATTTTTTGGTCGACTTATTGCACAGTTCGCTGATAATATGTATTCCAAAACACAAGCCTATGAATTTTAACTGGTCGCACAACGGTAGAAAAAAAGTCATGCAGGCAGACCTCGAACAAAAATTACTGAGACGAACATTCGTGCTATCCGTGAGCTGATTGAAACTGACCAGCTACTTGGCTACAGTCATTTCTAATGAATTGGATTACCGAAAATTGTCAGTAAGATGGGTTTCTCGCCTACTGACGGAATATCACAAAGCGAACCATATTGCTGTCTGAAGAATGCTTTTGGCGCGATACCAAGCAGGGGGTGATGATTTTGTTAAAGTCACATTGTCACTTGTGATAAGACGTTCCGGAAACCAAATAAACAATCATGAAGCAACTTATCAACAGAAAAGACGAGGCATACCCATTCATAACAATATTTGAACTGAATTGAGAGGATGCTGTTTTCACATTGACCAAGATGTGGAAATGTTTGTGAGCAATTGGCTGAAGACAGACCGGCTACATTCTTCGTTATGGTATCAAGAAACTTCCGCTTCTCTAAGAATACTGTGTACAGAGTCTCCCCTGTGACTAATAAAACATATTTTGTTTTTACAATAATACATACATACGTCTTCTAAACTAAATTCCGGTTTATATTTGATTCGCCCTTGTATATTGTATATATTTTTATTTAATTTTTCTTTCTATTTATTCTATAATTTTATTATATCATTAGTTATATTTTTTCGTTTTACCTCATAAATTTCATTCTATTTCCATTTTATGAGATTTTTTCTTCTCATACAAGGTGAATTCTTTATTTAGGATTTATTTTTTATATAGATACTTCTTGCCCCGTTTCCTTTGACTCTGGTTCTTCTGACAATGCTTTTAAGTTTTATTTGAATTTTATTCACTTTTATAGGCAACAGTGTTGTCAAAATAATAATTTGAAGTTCTTAAGTTTCCTACTCTCTAATTCATTGTTACCCTTTTTCTCAGTTGTTAATAATTGGGATACTATATTTTTGATTGACCGTTGAGGCACTTAGGCTTTGAAAAACCATTTTCAATATTAAGATAACGACAGTATCAGACTTTCAAATTAGGTTTATTTTAAAATAAACCAAATTTGACTGATTGATTTCTAATTTCGCTTTTTATTTCTTACTTAGAGTTAATTTACTACTATGTTATTTTTCCCTTTTGTCTCAGACATTTCATTTTATTCTCTAGTTTTTATACATCATCATCTACTTTTTTGTACAGTAGAAGTAAAATCGAAAAAAAAAAAACAGGCTTATGTTAACGTGACGACATTATATAGACTGTATGAGACATTTCATCTACGATAGAAGTGATGGTAGAACGCGAATATCATTTCGATCAATGGTATCAAAAATTGAACAATAAATTGAATCTAATTTTAGTAAATGGAAACGAATTCAATTCGCGTCTACAAACATGCCTCTTCCTTTCATGAATAAATTTGATATATAAAAATATTGAAAGGCCAAGCGTTCAATTACCATTTACAAACAGGTTCTTTTCTTTATACTTATGGTAGGGTAACTTCTCAAAGTTATTTTGCACGCTATTTATGTCAGAACGGATTATTCACTTAGAACTATTTAAAGTTTGACAAAATATTATAATGAAAATATAAAGAGTATTCAGACTATGCTAAATAAAGAAATTTAGTTATAATTTGTTATATTAACAAATATATGAATTTAATAATAGTACCTTTTACTAATTAAAAAACTTTAACTTTGTATAACACTGTATTTATTTTGTGACTATAGTTTCGGTAACTAAACGTACCATTATCAAACATAAAATTTTATATTTGTTAATGGTACGTTTAGTTACTGAAACTATAGTCACAAAATAAATACAGTGTTATAAAAACAAAGTTAAAGTGTTTTAATTAGTGTTCAACATGGTATACGAAGTAGATGCCTTAAAACATAAATAAAGAGTACCTTTTAATTAAACAAAAATCTAATTTAATCTACTATACAATACATAATATTGTTATAATATACCAAATAGTATTTTCAGTAAAATAATTATATATATATATATATATATATATATATATATATATATATATATATATATATATATATTATATATATATATATATATAATTAATTAAAATGCAATATTCAAACTTAAAAATCTAAGTACCACTTATTTAATTTTGAATGTGATGTTTTTTAAGCTTATTATCCCTGTACATTTCTGCGTTTGTTGGATTGTTCGTGACCGGTACCGATATAACTTTATTGTAAATAAATAAATTACGAAACTAAACAAGCACGACAGGTAACACGAGGAAAAAAACGATTGTTGTTTCACGCGAACTCATCGGTCTTCGCCAGGGACGATTTTTTCCGTTCATATATTTTAATTTCATTTATCGATCAAACATTTTTTCCAGAATAATTTATTCACCCAGACGCTGTCGCTTAAAAATAATGGTGCCATTTACATAAGTCATTGATTTTGACGTTATTTTTTTTTTTCAGCATATAGAATGAAATATATAGTTTTGGCAAAAGTTTTTATAACAAATATTGATATTTGATAGTCAAATGAGTTTTTTCATGCCTTTAAAATATGAAATTATTTATCTTTGTATGTTTCTTTATAGACGTTCTGTCTTGAAAGCTAAAAAATTGAATGCTGTAACAACTAAATGTGTAAGATCTGATAATATGCAAGAGTGAAAATTTCCTAATAAAAGCAAATGTTGAACCCAATTTAAATTATTTAATTAAATTTTAACAAACACGTGTTTCAAATTGTTATTTTTTATGATAAAAATGTTTTACCTTACTGTGCCTTCTTTAATAGTGAAATATTTCAAACTTTCAAGCATAATTAAGAAAGCATGATTTTCTACATATAAAAAAATACAATATAAACATACACAATCTTATTAATTATGAAAATAAATTTGTTTTGAGAAAATATGTTTTCAGTATTTTTGTACACTATAGGTTTAGCACATTAAATGGTTAGTAGTCTTCGATTGATACCAATAATAAAACTAACAGTAATTTAAATAAAACTATAAATTTTGTTACAATTTCTATTTATTTGTAATTTTGTAAGAAAAAAATCGTTATGACAACACTAATAATTAACTAGCGCCATTATTTTTTAACAAATTAGCAATGCTATACTAAATTGTGTTAACTTCTGTACCTAATTGTATTATTTGAATGTCATATAATGCAATGAAATAAAACAATACAAAAGCAAACATTTTATAGGCATTTATTTTACAATTTACCCAACATTGATTTATTGTTTTCCAAATGTTGTGGATTTGTGAATAAAAAAACATGTATAGTAGTTGCAACTAACAAAAACCGTAATGTTAAACATAATGCGGCATTAAAATCAATCAAGTGTAAACATATGAAATAGTAACAATAATATACTCCAGAAGAATTTTGAATATATAGAATATTTAAAAGCCATCCATGTTTTTAATATAATGCAGGAAATAGGTATTGCCATTATAAAAATTCAAATATGGTATTTAATAATATCGGTGAATTAAATGATCACATTAAACAAATATTATATACAAATTATTTAATCAAATATATATTGCAAAGTCTGTAAAAATAAGGATCTTTAATTTTAAAGTAACTTTCATGCAAGCAGTTAACAAAATAGTACCAAATACTTAAGTACAAACTGGTATAGATAATAGGTATTGACATTAAAGTAAATGTCTAACCACCCAAACACTAAAATACTATAATAATAATAATAATAATATATTTATTTCCCAACAGATCTTTACATCTTATTACAGGGAAAATTTATATATAAACAATATCGCTAAAAAACATAAATAAAAATATGATATAATTAAGAATAACTAAATATAAATGTTAGCGCAAAAACGATAATTTAGAAAAAAAATAACTTAAAACAAAAGTATAATTAGATTACATAAGATACATTATTTAATCAATTAACAGAGATGACTAAGAGCAGTTACAAATGAGGATAAAGTGCAATCAAATAAATCAATTGAATGATGTATCGAATTGTACAGGCGCATCATCGAATTAAGTGGTGAGTTTAAATATGATTGTGTGTTACTTTTATTGTAACGGAACAGAGCCGCATTTCTAGAAGTTATACGTGGGGTGTAGATATTTATAAGAGATAGTAATTTTGGACAATCAATTTGAAAATTAAACATTTTAAATAAATAAACCATTTTCGAAATATCACGTCGTGTTGCTAGCGAAGGAATATCAAAAAAAGACAAAAGATCGTGATAACTAATGGTGTGATCAGGATAAACATAAACACTTTTATAATATAAAAATCGAAGAAATCTCTTCTGTACCCTTTCAATAGTTTTAACATGAATAGCATAAGCAGGAGACCAAACCACAGCGGCATATTCTAGCTTTGAACGAACGTAGGCAAAGTAAAGTAATTTAATTACATTAATATTATTAAAATCCCGACAAGTTCTTTTAATAAAACCTAACATTTGAAGACTACTATTGCAGATATGTGAAATATGGGGTATAAAATTTAGCTTATTGTCAAATATTACTCCAAGATCTTTAATTACTTCACACCGTTCTAGAGATGTATTATTGATATTGTAATTGTGAAGGATAGGATTAGATCGTCTGCCAAAAGTTATGCATTTGCATTTTTTGATGTTAAGTGAAATACTGTTAGTTATGCACCAAGTATTTATACGATCGAGATCACGCTGAAGTACTATGCAATCGGTCTCAGTTATTACAGTCTTAAATAGCTTAACATCATCAGCATATATAAGTATATTAGATTCTATAGTATCTACAATATCATTAATGAAGAGAAGGAATAAAAGTGGTCCGAGATTTGATCCCTGCGGCACCCCACTAGATGGACAAATAATATTAGAAGAGTGACCTTTGTGTTCAACATATTGACGCCTATTTGTTAGGTATGAATTGATTAATTGTACAGTATTAAATCCAAGTCCAAAATTACTTAACTTATGTACTAATAAACGTTGATCCATAGAGTCGAAAGCCTTTTGGAAATCCGTATAGATCACATCTACTTGCTTTCTATCATCCAACTTGCTTGATACATACTCCGTGAAGTACAATAGATTCGATACGGTGGAGCGTTTTTTCATGAATCCGTGTTGCCTTGTTGTTATCGTATTTTGAACGTGGGCGTAAATCTTTGTAAATAATATAGATTCAAATATTTTTGCAAAATTATTTATAATGCATATAGGCCTATAATTTTTTATATCATTTTTGTTGCCCGATTTGAGAACAGGTGTAATGCTTGCTACTTTCCACAGATCAGGGAATGTTGCGGTTGACAGAGATAAGTTAAAAATATGACGAAATGGTGTGAGAAAACAGGATATACAATCACTGACCAAGAATGCTGGGATTTTATCGGGACCTGAGGTAAATTTTGTTTTTTTCATTTTTTTACAGCAGTTAAAATATCGTTTTCAGTTATGGCTTGTAATATGAACATATTATTATTTATTACTTTTGGATCTGAGTTTGGCAAGTTAACTGTATGACTCCTATATACAGAGTTAAAATAACTAGCCAGGCCATTTACTATTTCAAGAGGAGTTGAGTATTTTTTATTATCTAACTGCATTATTCCAGGTAATCTAGACTGGCCCTTTTTATCATTGATATATGACCAAACATTCTTTGGGTTACTTATAATATTCATTTCTGCATTTGAAATAAATTGCTTGTGATCAAATTCTAGCATTCTTCGGATTTCAATCTTTAATTTCAAAATTCTCATTTTATAGAAGTTTAATTTTGTTTTAGTATAGAGTTTGCGGTAGCGATATTTTATTTTTATTAATCGTCGAACATTAGAACTGAACCAAACAGGAAAATGTCTATTTCTATTAACGACCTTACGGAAAGATACACAAACATTTATAATACTGTAGAGAGTATCATAGAATGCATTACATGCTAGATTAACGTCTGTAAGACTTGTAATGTGATCCCAACCACACACATTAAACTGATTGTACAAAGACACAAAATTTGCTTTACGAAAATCAAATTTACGATTCACAATATTTTCATTAAAATATGGTTCCGTATCCGTTAATAATTCGATGGAGATATTTAACGCTGGATGATGAGGGTCTTCTTCTACTAAATGTGTAAGATTATCAATATTACAGCTGATATCAGGCGACGTAAGAACTAGATCCAGTAGACGCATATTTACATTTAATAAATTATTTTGTTGTATCAAGTTATTAGCGTTCAAAAAATGTTTTAATTCAGTGGCAATTTGGGTCCCGTTAGTATTATTTGCTAAGAACTGATAAATTGAAGGTACATTGAAATCGCCACTGATTAAGACATTATCATAAGATGTAATACAATTATCTATAATCTCCAAAAGTTGTTGATAAACATCTAGGTTTTGCGAGGGTGGTATATACAAACATACTAAACATAAAGATTTCCCTCTAACTGTAATAACAACGCAAACTATTTCAATTTCTAAGTTTACTCGTAAAACTAAATTATATCTAGTACACGAATATTTTTGATTTACAGCAATGAGAACTCCACCGCCTCTACGATTAACACGGTCCTGCCTAAAAACTAAGTAGTCATCTGAAAATATTTCAGAGTTATACACGCTATCCCTTAACCAAGTTTCAGTCAACATATATACATCAAAATTGTTCAGTGCAACATTATTATATACATCATTGGTTTTTGTTGACATTCCACGTACATTTTGATATAAAATATCAATACCACATTTATTTAAATCACGTTGGGAGTTTATCAGTTTTCCGAAATGATGGACGGTGTGCCTTGGTTATATTTAATTCTTAAATTTGTTTCCCCTGCATCTTTCCTTCGCTTGAACTCTGACCGTATTTTCTGATCGTGTTCTAATTGTCTGGGCGTTCGATCATTTTTAATAAATATCCTTTGGAATTTATTATTAGTTGCTAGTTTTCTGGAATTACGTAGAACTGTTTTCGCGTCATTACTGCTATCAAGAACAATTTTAATAGGCCTTGCTTTTAATCCAACGGACTTGCCTAGGCGAAATACTTTTCTTGGTGCTATATTACATTCGATGTCCTTTAATATTGAATCAATTAATTTTAATTTTAAATCGTCTGCTTCATTGTTCGTTTCCATTGCATTAAAAATGACAACATTATTTGCACGTTTATTTCTTTCGTAGGCTTCTTCGGCGATGAGATTCAAATCATCTACACCCACTACCGAACTACCAGACGAAACTTGTAAACGCGTACTATTCAATTCCGATTTAATTCCAGACAATTCACTTTTTAATTGAGCATTCTCTTTTTCTAAGGTATCAAGTCGAACGTTCATTGTGTCTAACTTTGTATTAATTAAGTTAAAATATGATTCAAAATCTTTTTTAAATGCACCAAAATGATGTTGAAACAACGATTCAATATTTTGTGTTGTCGGCGGAAAATTAAATTTACAAGTATTTATTTCAGGCGAAGAATTTTTAGGATTAATTTCAACAAACTTGCAGGCTTTGCTGCAATACCATTTAGCTCCGTTGACTTTTGCCTCTTCTTCCTGGTAGAATTCCAATTCCGATTTCGTAATGCGGATACAGTTTGCATGGAACCATTTATTGCAACTTCCATTACATTTAATTGCGGTAGTCAAATTTTTAGGCGAAATAAAAGCTTCACATATCGAACAAGAAACCATTATAATGGTAAAATATGGTTTTGTTAGGGACAATAAACAAGGACACTTCTTCACACTAACGGGGTCCGTCGTAGTGGCTTAAAAAGAGACACACACTTGGGCAGTATAGACCACGGAAAGGTAAACAATAGAGATACAATTGGTTAAGATTGGGATAAATTCAACAATGTGGAAAAAATAATGAATATGTGTTATTTAAACTGTTCGTAAATGTGTTACAGTTTGAAAAATTATAATAAGTTTATTTAAATTAAATAAAACCTCTCAACTAAATAATAGCCAAATGCAAAATAAAAATGACCAGCTGCGTGATTTGAACCTGGGACCATCGCGTCACTAAGAGCGCGCCTTAGTGACAGGGGCTAACATAGGTGACATGGAGGTAATTGGCTACAGAAAATATGTACTTATTAAATTATTACCAATATATGGAAACAGTACACTTGGAGGTTATGTGAAAATTTTCCACAATAAATAGTTACTATCTACTTATGCAGTACTACGCTTACGATAAAAATATCTCCAAAATAAACAGCTCACTCTAATGATCCGTAGAGTATCACTATTAAATAAACAGAACTGTACTATGCACACCAACACGATTTTTATTTCACCACTGTCACTGTTGTATTTGTATGTACAAATTCTAGGATTCTTATAGTAGAACATAATATCATAACCCTCACCCTACCATAAATGCCAAATATCTCAAAGAAAATTTTTGAATGTAAACAATCATTTCACTCAGTTTGTAATTAATCTCTGATATTTGAATATAATCCCATTTAATAAACCTTATTGACGCGTTTCCAATAAATAAACTTTGGTAAGTTAGAATACCGAATATTCTGTCACATTCTTTTATGAAAATGATAAAATTGTTTTATCGAAATGTGCGTTTTGTTCGGGCATATTCCGCTATATTCACCCATTTTACAGTTGTCAAATTCGTCTTGCAAAGAGGAGTATTCGCAGTGTGATGAATAAATTTGAGCCCTCTGGTTCAAAAACCAATGAACTATCATCTGTACGACGACTAAATGCAAGATATGTCGAAGACATCGTCGCTCTCCGTGAGAGTATGCAGGAGAATCCTAGGCAGTCGATTTCGCAAATTTTGCGTACAACATTCAACTGACTCAGGAACTGAAGGAAACGGCCATAGAAAACGTAGAGAACGATGTATGTTCGCTGATTGGATCTTTGAGCAGTTGGAAACTGACCTCTAATTTTCATCAATAAACCATATTCAGCCAAGGGGGCTCACTTCTGGATGAATGGGTACATGAACAAACAAAATTATCGCATTTGCGACGATACCAATCTATTTGTAATCCAAGAGCGTAATGCATCCCGAAAAAGTCAAGAATTTGGACTGGCGGCTTCATCGGCCCATATTTATTTAAGAACGACATTGGCCAGGCCATTACCGTCAATGGCGAACGCTATAGGTCAATGATTACCAATTTCTTATGGCCTAAATTTAATGATATGAACACCAACGACATGTGGTTTTAATAGGAGGTTGCTACGTGCCACTTCACTCATAGTAGACATTCTGAACGAGTGATTTGAAGATATTACGTCACAGGTCTATGCGAAAACGCGACAAGCCACAGTGGCCCTCAAAGTCAACACAACACATACCATCGATTAAATTGATTTTTCGCCAGAGAAAATTGGATATTTTGAATGTGCGCCACCCATCAAAGCCGTGGCGGACATTTGCATGATGTTATATTCAATTGATAATAAGGCATTGATGGGCCTTTCAAACGAATTAAAAGTTTCGATGATATCTCACAAACTTTGTTTTATTTATATTTAGGGATATGAAGTGCTTAATGAAAATATGAAAGTACCATAAAAATAAAGTACCGATAAAAACACATAAGTAGTTATTAACTACTTGCTAATAGCAAGAAACTTGCAGACCAAAAGACTGATTTGCAGAAATTTGGATAAATGAGTTGGAGGCTACAAGTTTGAAAATTAAATAGATAGATAGATAGATACTTTATTTTACAAAGATACATACATATTGTATAATACAGATCAAATATATACATATAGTTATAAAAATCGTGAAATACAAGTTAAAAAAAGTGATAAAATAAAATTAAAACTGGTTATAAAACCATACTCAACAACAAAACAAAACGAAATAAACAAGTTTAGAACACACATTTAAGATGTGTATAGTATTCATCAAGTGAATATGGTTCTATTTCCACCAGTAAAGAGGTAATACATTATTTAAATTTGTCTTCTTTTGTAAGTGACTTAATGGTGTGTGGTAATGCGTTATATAATTTTATAGAGGCATAGTAAGGGCTATTTCTATACACATTTAGATTATGTTTAGGTATATTTTAATTGTTATGCCTCGTATTATGATGGTGTTTCTTCCTGCAATTTAAGAATTTATATTTATTTTTAAATTTAAAAAGTAGGCCAATTATACTCCCTTGCGGAATTCCATAAATAATATTTCTTGATTTTGACATTATGTTATTACCAAACGAGACGCATTGAGTTCTGCGAGTCAAATATGATTTAATCCATAACAACGCCATACCTCTGATACCATATAGCTCTAGCTTTTGTAATAATATATTGTGATTAATACTGTCAAAAGCCTTGGATAAATCTAAGAATATTCTAAATGGAATATTCTTATTCTCCAAGACATCCGTGACAGCCCAAATGAGCTCAAAAATAGCGGCTGAGACATTTTTATGGGTATAAATCCATGCTGAGAAATAATTATTAGATTTTTTTGCAATAAAAAGTTTATTAAGCGTTTACACACTAGTTTTCAAAAACCTTACTGAAAGCTGGTAAGATACTTATAGGACTATAGTTTTCAGAATTTTCTGCGTCTCCTTTTTTGTATATTGATAATTGACATAGGAATATCTTCTAGACCGGGGCTGTTGGTGTTTTTTATTTCTTTAACAACTTCAATTATTTGGCTAGATGTTGGTGAAGAAAAAATATTGATTTGCTACATCGCGGAATGCAGCTTTCGAAAGGAATTTGAGGCATTTTTTCAATTATATTTTTTATATTATTTATAAAAAAATCATTAAACTCAGTTGCAGTTTCTTCGCTAAGATTTTTGGGTATTTTAGGGCTGCTTTTCGTATCGTTATTTTTTATGATTCTATTCATTATAGACTAAGTTGTTTTGGTTTAATTTTCAAACTCTTTAATCAGATCGGAGAAATATTTCTTTTTATGTGAATTTATAAGTTCATTATACCCTTTTTCAATTATTTTATACATATCTTTATCAGAGGGGTTTAATTGGGAAGTAATATAAAAATAATCCAACAGTGCCTTAATTCTTTTCATCTCATTGTCGATATATACGCAGTTTGGTTTGTCTTTTCTGTGTTGAATTTTCTACAAATGAAATGTTGAAAGAAATATTTCCCTATAAATATTAATAAATGTATTCCATAAGTCATCAACATAGCTGCTATTTTGTTTTAATTTCGTCCAGTTTACTGATGCGAGTTTTTGCAAAAACATACGAATATTTCTTTTGCTATAGCTTCTTGCGTATATTATTGAAGGGGTAGTAATTTTATTCATATTGAAAAATAATTTTAGGCATTTATGATCTGAAATGTGATACTCTAACGTTTTTGCTAGACAATCAATAATATTGGTTAAAATGTTATCAATGCATGATTTTGATTGAGAAACTACCAGAGTGTAATTTTGTATCAATACTTTTATATTAAATTTTTCTAGTAGTGACATAAAATTCAGTTTTTGTTTGCTATCTTTTATAACATTGATGTTAAAATCTCCTGAGATAATAAATTGTTTATTCTCTGCTAATATTAAGGTCAGTATGTTGTTAATATCCTTAAAAAATTTTAACTTTACCGTTGGGAGGTCTATAAATGCTACTACACAAAATTTTACACTTTCCTAAATTGAATTCTGTGCCAGCACATTCAATTTCCTTAGGTTTTGCAAAATTGGAAATATCAGCTCTTTCTAGGAATTTGGTGTTTTCCCTAAAATATATTGCTGCCCCACCCTGTTCACCGCTGTTTCTACAATATGATGCGGCAAGTGTGAAACCATAAATTTTGTAGTGTGGTAGCTCTTCCTTGGATTTCCAATGTCCAGTCACGGCTAGTATGATGCACTCTTTATTTTCATGTAGTAGCATTTCCAACTTATTGATGCTGTTTCCAATGGATTGTAGATTTTGGGAAAGATAGCTGACGTTATATTTATCGATAGTGTTTTCTATATTAATCAATTATGATCCGGTGGGAGTTGGTCCAGTTTCTTTTGTTTTGGTAGGCATTCCGATTTTGTGATCCTCAAAAAAAAAACGGATTTTAAAATTGTACCTGCAAATCGATATTCCTAGGCCAATTTTCCGCTTTATACATATCTTGTTTCAGTTCTAATGGTGCACCAATTTTGTAGCTACTATGGGTACTATCAGTAATTGTTTGGTTTATTTTGGAGCATATAAAATCATTTCTTTTATATAAAGTGGTTAGGTAATCTTTAATGTCATTTTCAGTAGTTTCCAAACTAAATTGCCTGGCGTACAACCATAGTTTTTTCGTTTCTTTTACTGATGTAAGCTTTTCGGAAGGACAGGTCCCAAATATTTTTTCCAACTGCCGACCGGGAGTTTTTAATCTCTGTTTATTTACATTTTCATTCTGATCATCCGTTCGTGAGGAAATAATTAATGTTTGTTTTGATTTTTTGGCGTGTTCATTTATGTCTGTATTTTAATTCGATTTTTGGTCCTCTTTATTTTATTTTTGGTTTTTGTCATAAATATTTTGGATTATTGTCTGTAGGAGACACGGCATGTGTTGATTTATTTCGCGGTGACTCATGTGTCGATATTTTTAATAGGCAAATATCTTCTAGTTTTGAATTAGGCTTTGTTTGGTTTGTTTCATTTACAATAGTTGGAGTATGGTTCCAATGTAAATATTCAATTTTGTCCTTCAATATATCAACTTTATCCTTCAATTCGGTAATTATTACGTCTTTGAGTTCAATTACATACTTTAAATAATTGATTTCAGATTTACAGGATAATCCCTTAGTCGGTGGTTGGTGAATATCAGTTATCGGATTTCCAATTTGGTCATCTAGGTTAGGATCGGCTTCGCAACAAATCACAGCTTCTTCATTTATAACTCTTACGTTCTTCCTTTTCTTTGTACAGCCCTTGTGATAGTAGAAATCACACACATAACACGACTGCCCTATTATTACACTGATTGCACATTATTTCGAGAGCATTTTCTAAAACACTATTTGCGGCCGCCATGATAACAGAAAACTTAAGTTAACAATCCAAAATAAAATGATATTCCAATTAAACTAACGAAATTACTAGGAAGGTATCTGAATTGCAAATGTAAATTTAAAAATATCAGACGAAGTCGCAAAAAGATATCCCAAAAACAAATTATTTCAAAAGTGAACAAGATAAATTACGAAAATTGAGAAAATGTGACACATAAACAAAATATGCGTTCTATAAACAAAATAATATTGGGTTTGGGAAAAGCAAATGGATCTTTTAATTTTACAGGACAGGCAAACCCACAAACAACGGAAAGAGATTGATTATTGTTAATTCGGGCATTTGGAGATAAAAATTACACAAGATACTGAAAACGGAATTAAGATGACATTGGAAACAAAATATTAACATAAATTTTAAAGAAGCAACAATTGGTCCAGCCGATATTCAATTGCATGCAAATTCTTGCCATCCTAAAAATTGACGAATAATATAGAACACATCGAATTCAACCTCAGTACCTGAAAATTTTGTTGTACTAGTAAATTTCTTTTAATAACTCTATTATGTATTAGATTTTAAATGAATACCACAGAAGCAAATTCGAGTAAGGCCCAATTAAACTCTGAAAGCAACAAGCTGTGAGCATAATTTTGTACCGGATACTTGAAATCATCTAGCTTGTATTATCGCATAAAAGTTTAGATTGACGATCAAAATCTTTAAAGGGACCGAAGTATGTTGATTGATAGGGTTTTATGATTTTTTGTACAAAAACGAAGCTTTATTTGATTACCGACTTTGAACACCAGCCAATTAGTTCATTTTTAGGTTTCTTGAGAAACCTTCATCAGACTTCAGAGTTTGTTTTTGTTTTGATATTTGAGGCCTTGAAGTGTTAACCCGAAACGAATTAAAAAATAGTGCTATTTAACGTTTCTTTTGTCACATTTCTTAATCCTAACAATAGCAATGGAAAACTGTCTACCCAATTCGTACTAATAGGAAAAAGATTTGAACACTGTTTATTAAGACGTTCTACACATCCTTTAGATTACAGGTGATATGGGGTAGTAGTCTTGTGCTGTAATGGAGTTAACCTGCGTCTGGTTACCTTTACTTTTTGGTACATTGGTTAAGCATAAACAAAAATAGCAATATTTTTATTAATGCATACTAATTTTTAGGTAGCGGATATTCCTGAGTAGGGGGCTTGTCATAACCAGAAATGATATTTCACCGTTGTGATTGTAGAATTAACGGTGGAATTTTGCTAAATGAAATATCAATTAGTATTGATTGAGGAGAATTGAGAAAATCTCTTAGTTCTATTTTTAGTTTAGTGTTATTTATTTTGAACAAGTTCATTCATTTTTTATCTTTCGCTTAAAACTTACCTAGTTCTTTTACAGATCTAAACTTTACGCCTATTATGACACGGAACAATTCATCTGTTACTTGATTTCAGATCCTTAAACATTTCACACATCAGGAGTAAATGGTTGTCCCAAATGGCGTGATTTTTGAGGTGATAACCGGTTAGAATTTTTAGATAGGGCAGTCATGGTGGGTTTGTTATAAGTAGTAATCTAGAAATCGCGAACTTTTAGATAATAACAGAAAGGATTTTATTGCTATATAGAAGACCAACAACTTGAAATCAAATACTTATGTTTTAATTCTTGGATCTTAACGGCGTTCACTTGGTGGTACATTTCAATATTAAGAATAAAGAAAACACTTTTACTGTTTTATACCACTTTAAGTTTTATTTTCAGTTTGATAATGATTACCGTGTAGTCTAAACTAGTCACTGAAAATAAAACTTAAAGTGGTATAAAAAAAGTAAAAGTGTTTTCTTTATTCTTACTTATGTTTTGTTTTTGAGAAGGTCTAAGAAGAATAAGACCTAAAAGTTCCATCTGAAATACAATGCATCAACAATTACATTTAACGGATGGTTATAATTTGGGGAAGATAGTATTTGTTGGCTCAAAGTATGCTTATTTAATTTAAAGGAGACGGTAGCATCTAAAGTCCAAACTAAATTTTAACAATTCTTGTTATTTACACAAAATTTGTTTAGTGGTACTAATAAACCGATGATAAAAATTCAGTATACCCCAAATCTTAAAAAGTTTTTAAATATTTATTTGAAGGCAACTTGAAATTGCCTGAATATTCTTGCTAGAAGGTGGAAAGCCTAAAGATGTGATAACATGACTCTAAAGTGCGAAACACCAAATTCACATTTCATAGAATCGATTTCAATTCCAAAATAGTTTAATTTATTTTAAAATAATGTGCGCGTAAATGGAAACTATGTTTGCCTTTGCTAAATATTAAGATATCGCCTAAATAGATGAATGAAGCAAGAAGGCCACGCGTCACTAACCTCTGGAACGTTTATGCGACATTTCACAACCAGAAGGACATACGTAAATAAGTAAATGACGTAGCTATTGCTGTCTTAAATGTGTCAGAAGGCTCAATAAAAATTTAATAATATGCTTCAACCAAGCAGATTTTTGAAAAAAAAAAGTTGAATCTATTTGAATGTGTGAAAGAGGTATAGTTATTTGATTGCATCTATAATCTCCGAAAAGTATCCACGGCTTAAGTGTGTTAAGACCACGTTTGGTTAAGAGGACAGGTTACTCTTGAGGGTCTAATGACATCTAGGTATAGAAGGTTATTAAATTCTTACTTCGCAATTTGTAATTTCTGGAACTGGATCTGAATTTGGACTATGGGAGGACAGAAAGATCCGCTGCAGGTACGCCCCAGTGGGCCCTTTGTACGTTTTCCCATCTGAGTTCTCTTTCCTTGCTACGGTCGAGCCAACCCAAGGCATTGACAAACGCTAGGATAGCAGCAAGAGGGACTCTTAGAATGTCTGATGACTGTAGACATCCCTCTCTCATTGTTGATTCACATAAGTTGGATAGAATCGGGCAGTCTAGAAACACTTGCTCGGCGGTTTCCTCTTCCTCTTCGCACCCTCTGCAGGTTAAACTAGAGTGTAGTCAGGTGTGATCTTAGATTGCAGTATCCTGTTAGGAGTCCTACAACCTACCGTAGGTTTTCTCTGGATAGTTACATACAATATCTGGCCGTTTTATTGTTCATGATGAAGTTTTTTGAGACCCTACGGCCAGGTGTATAGTCCCATCGCTCTTTGTGTAATTTACTAGGTACAAATTGGCGGGACTTAAAAAATATAAGATTATATATATTATAATGGTCGCTATACGATAAGTAATCGTGTGTTTGATTGAAGAATCTGAAGTGAAAAAGTTGGACAAATTAGAAAATCCTAGAAGATTTACGTAGGCATCCTCAGGTTACTCGAGCCGGAAAAAGATGTATATTCTTTACTGAAATCCAATTGAATTAATGTTAATGAAACAATTTTTCTGATTTAAATGAAGTGAAAATAATAAATGGACTTTCAAAATGTTATGACTAATTTCTGTGATAAGAAATCCGAAATCTAGATTTAGTTTGACTAAACTGAAGGTGGATATCAATGATACGTTTCCCGATTTCAGATTTGGACTACCGATTATTAGTTGGTGACGCTTATCATTAATATAAGTAAAAAAGCTTACTTTAGCTTCAGTGTTTACTAAAAAAAATATAGGCGGACGGTCATGACTGTCCCTGGTTCATCTCGTTTCTCCAGCTGCAGGGTGGAGTGCATACATAGTGGGTTAGTGTTTAGCCTTAGGACTAAATTTCTACAAAAACGAAATTTGTTGTTGTTAACGATTGGGTAGATATGTTATCATAATCATTGTCATTTCTTTTGTAAAAACTATTCTTTGAACTTGTATTTAATTAGGGACTCTAATTTGGATGTTAACTCATAATTTTTTTATGAAGTTCAGTAATTTCGTCTTTTTTGCTTATTTGTTATAGCATTGTCGAAATGAATGTTTGGTTTGGTTAATTCTATTATTTTGTCAGTGAATAATGTTTTAAATGAATACCACAGAAACAAATTCGAGTAAGGTCAAATTAAACTCTGAAAGCAATAAGCTGTGAGCATAATTTTGTACCGGATACTATTTATATATTTAAATAAATAAAACAGCTTTAAAAAATTTTGATGAAATAATTCAATGTTGAATATAGGCAGAATGGAAGAGGCAGAAATATTTTAATTAAAGTGATACTGGTTTTGAATTACTAAGCGTTCCTCTTAGTGAATCCTAGAATTTTATAACTTGTATTGCAGATTTCATTCAGATGATTACCAATAGAGAGAATTCGCCTTTCAAATATCCAAAATGAACTCCTTTGTATACATTATAGACCAAATCCAATATTCGTGAAATCTACCACGGTAGTAAAAGTTTATATTTATAATACAATAAATGATTTTAAAAATATAATTTTAATTTTAATATTTCATCTTCTTTACGAAGTTACAAGTTATTTGCGGAAACATCCAATTTCTGAACTCATGTATCCATAAACTTATTAAAAATATAGAAATATTTATGTTTAAAAACTAGCCTTGTGTTACCAATGTACAGAAAGTGAGATCCTAGTATGTTCAAAAACTACAGACCAATCACAATACTTTATTTTTTTTTTAAATGATGGTAGCGACCGTTACTATGTGGTAGTTCATTTTAAAAAAGGTTAAATGAAAATAATTTTTTTTTAAAATTTTCATCCGCAATAAATGTTTTTTTTCTATACAGTGTTGTGCTAATCCTGTCTAAACGTTACACTAGAACAGATGCATCCTAATAAATTGATAGTGTATGTGGTTTATTTGTATCTTGATGGGTTATTAGGATTACAAAGAATTCAGTATATCCCAATGAGGGTTAGGTTGAAAGGTTAAGAGGAACTTTTTTACATATGGCTAATGCACGTTCGGCGAAGAGAGTGAATTGCTTGAATTGATATATAGCGTATTTTGAAATAGGATTTCTAGCTATTTGCAGGTGTGTGAAGGTGGGATTTCGGTGTGATCGATTTTAATTTTGGGAAGAGATGGGGTAATTTTGTGGAAAGGTATTTCTTTTATAACGATCAACTAACATTTTTCTTATTGAACAAGGCCTTGAATTAATCTCCATAAAAAATATGCAGGTAATTTCTATAACCTTCAATAAAATCCAGAAATCACAATAGATACATTATGTTCTTCCACTAAAGCCCATATTGCTTGATAATATTGGGTAATATTTGGTAGGCAGCAATCGTTATCAACATCCGGAAACTATTATATATTCTTTAGTTTCGTTATTTATCAAGCTGTATTTATTTAACTTTTTTATTTTGACATGGTATGAGTGTGTGGAGCAGGAACAAAGATGGTGCATGAGATGAGTGTTAGGGGTGGAGAGGTCGACACCTGAATATATAATGTTACAAGAGCTAGATAGATAGTGGTGAGGTTCGAGATGAGAATGTGTGCGCTGAAAGAAGGGAGATTGGTGAAGGAGGTATGGTGGATGAGTAAGAGTATAGTGTAGGGCAGATGGAGAGCGGAGAGAAGGAGAATGTACGAAAGGGTAGGTTTGACAGAGGAGGTGGTGAATGAATGGCTTGAGAAAGGGGTGAATGTGGCTGCTTGGGTATATGAGAAGGAAAGAGAAGTGGAGAGACAAGAAAGGCAAGGCTGCATAGAGAGGAGTCAGTACAACGAGGGATATGGGAGATGGCAGGTGCATGGAAGAAAGCCGAAGTATTTAGAGGAGAGCTGAATGGGAAGAGAGGATAAGGTGAAAATAGCAAGGGCGAGGTGTGGGTCAGATGAAAGAGGGAAACCGTGGTGGATGGGAGAGAGTTATGGGAAGTGCGTTTTGTGTAAGAATGGAAGGGATACTTGGAGGCTTTTGGCGGAGGAATGCGGGGGTGAGTGAAGAGTGGGTGGAAGGGTGCAGGAGGATGACGGACTGGATGAAAGAGGATGGGGCCAGGGTAAATATGCTGATTAAAGTAGGAGAAGAATGAAGTGAAACAAGATATGAAAAGATTATATTTTTGTTTATCTGTAGAATATATTTTAGTAGATTAATTGTGTATATTTTAGGATGCCAAATAAAGGTTTCTTCTTCTTCTTCTTATATTGGCATCATTTTTGTAAATAAAGATATTGTTTCTACCTATAGCATGATGAGCAACCATGTACAATGATACAAATTAAGGTAAAAGACAGCAAAGTTAGGAATAAAGGAACAAAAATGAATAATTAAAATTTTTAACAATATTGATGAAAGATTAAACTATTTTCAGAAAATTAGAAAACTTTAAATCTTTAAGATAAATTAAATTAGACAAGTAGGGAAATGTATCACAGGACGGCCAAAACCTGCTTAAAAGAGAACACTGTTATCAAGGAACAAATCACCATTTATCGAGTTATCTTATCGGCAGTAACATATAATGTTATAACTTTGATTTTAGAAAATATAATAAAGACAGCAGACTGGTTTCATAAATAGGACATAATGTATGCAACAACAAACTATAATAGGTGAATATATTGTTGCATTCTTAAAACATATTATATTTTAATTGTTATGAAAAGGAAATCATGAGAAAACGCCATGAGAAGCAGTAGCATAGAAAATTGAAACGAAAATGCTTAATAAAAAAGATTTTAAATAATTTAAAGATACATAGACGAATGTCTAGAATTTGTCTTATAAAGGGACAAATTGTAGCACAAGTACCGAATTAATAATCAAAAATAAATGCAAAAGCAACGAAGGCCTAGCACTAATCTATAAAAGGATATTTGGTCTAATGGAATATTATTGATTCCTGTAGCTAAAAATATGTCTAATTTTTTTACTTGCGAAAAAGATTTCAAAATAGATTTTTTAGAATCTCTTAGGTACATAAATCCAACCATAAACCGGGAACTTCTCTACTTAAGATACATACTGTAGTGTAGTATTTTCTCTAATGGTATTCATATAAACGTGCGCGTAAAATCACAAATTTATTTTAGTAAAATTAATATGTTATAGTTTAAGCATAGTACTTCTAATTTTTTAAATAATTTTTTAGCTGAATCCTTAATATAAGCAATTAAAGCATATAATTTCTACAATGAATCTTCTAAAATTGGTACGAGAGATAGTGGAAATGAAGTACCCACTTATGTGGAGCGTTGGCGAATGAAGAAGATGTCGGATGTGTGCTAACATCTTCAGTTGTATTTTCAGTTCTATTTCATTATTGAAGAATGTTTATAGAGAAAATATTAGAGACATTGCACTGGTACCGTTATTTTAACTTAGGAAGAGAGAACATGCATGATAATGAGCGTTCGAGATGACCATGACTCTATAGTCCAGACATAGCTCCTTACAAAATTCTAGGACTTTATGACAATATTCTGTATCTCATATTGTCACAATGACAGATTAATTTCAAATACATCTCCCAAAAGGGACAAAAAATAGCATATTTTCTCCAGTATATTCGAAATGAACAGGTCATAAGCTGTCAGTATGTCTTACTGGTCAGTGGATGGATGTGGGTTTGAGTATAAGAACACAGGAAACCAGTAAACTCTGCCCGTGACTCTTGCTGTCTGAATTTGAGTAGGTGTTTTATTAATTTTTGTATTTTTGTGAATGTGTTATAAGAAAGAAGAACAAAGTTATAAAGAATAAAGAAGACACTGGCTGTAGAGGAATATGAAATAGGGATACAAAAACACATCACACATCACACATTACTTACGACAAATGCTTAAATTTGAGACTATGTAGAGATATAGTTTGAGTTATTTTCTTTATAAATAAAACACTAATAGTTGTTAAAATATAGTAGTTGTTTTATAAATTACCAAATAGGCACTACTTTCTGGATGGCCCTCGTATAATCAATGCGGTGTATGCTGTAAAATTAAGGAATGTTATAAATACTACGTTATAATCCTAATTATACTGACACACTTTAGATAAATTTATTGTAATGAAAAAGCTAGCTTCATTTTTTTATAAAGTAACATTTTGAATGAAGCTTTATTTCATTAAAATTGTTTCGCATTGTATAATGAGCTTAATAGGTACGTTTGTACATGCAGAATTATATTAAAGTAGATATTGTACTAGACATGCATCCCAGAGTTAAATAAATTGCATTGCACTAAATTAAATAATAAACATGGTAGCATGTTCAGGTGTACATTTTTTTATCAAACGCTTAAATTTTAATGCTATATAAAAATAATATTCACCTTTTCTAATAAAATTAATTTTAATAAAGGTGTTTTATTTTATTAAGGCAAAAATCTGATAGCCAATACATAAACCAGTTTTAAATTTCATAGATGAAAATAATTTAAATGATAATTAAGCTCACACACTACAGAACATATCACATAAACTATTTAAAAATGAACATAACTTTATATGTGTTATGTGATGTGCACTTAAGGTCATTACTTTGTGATAGTTTATAAGGTAATTTTCAAATTAATTTAGTTTGTAAATGGCATTATCTATCATATTATTCATATCTATATTTTAGGTATTTTAAATTTCTCTTTAATTAATCAAACAGTTATTTTTAAACTTACTAAATAATTAATTAGATTATTTACGATGTTGTAATCGATTTAAATTTATGGCCATAAATTTTTAAATAGTCGGTTTTATTTATTGTGCTAAAGAAAAAAGGTACATTTGCAATTATATCAGAAAAAATTAAACTTTTATGATTTATTTTTTCTATATCAAAGAGGAAAAGTGAACACATTTTTTTATCTATTGCAATTTAACGGCACATTAAGTAACAAAATTGCAAACGAAATGAGAAAACTTACATCAAACCAGGGACGAGAAGAGATCGCTAACCTTCTATACAAAACTTGGCTTACGAATTATAAAAACGTAATCTCTTTAACTATCTGAAACTTACTCAATCATTTCACTTGATGTGCAATGAATGAAAAAAATTACTAACTGAAAATTTGTTTAATATTTAATTAATCAAACAAATGAAAAAGGACTTTTAGTTTTATAAACAGTTGCATACAAGACATAAATTTAATTATAATTTTATATACGTCATATGTCGTAGTATTTGCCAAGTAATTGAAGAGTTGCTTAAATAAGAGATTATTTTTTTAGTCTTAATAAAACTCATCGTTGTAGATTTACGAGAAGCTTGGTATTTTTAAACTATTAATTATTAATCTTCGAGATAATGAAGTAAAAACCATTTCAATGTTACAAATGATAGCGGCTGTAATTGAATTCAGAATTAGCTTAGAAATAGTTGGACAGGTTTATGTGAACTACGAGGGATAGTAGAAAAGTAATACTCGTTTGCACCATACGGAGCGCTGACGTGTAGAGTAGTTATAGAAGTGTGCTAACATGTTCAGTTGTATTTCAGGTATCTGTGTGCAAAGTTACGTCTCTCTGGTATTGACTGTGTGCTTTATGTAGATTAGATTACATTAGATGTTATATGGGTGGCACCAGCGCCTGTTCCATTTATCTCAGATGGCCATCTCTAGCTTTGCCTCTTTGTTTATTCCCTGCCAGAGGGGCTTGGGTATAGGTCTCCGCGCTTGGGTTTGTAGTGCCCAGCATTTAATATCTAATCCTTGCTAGGCCCTCGCAGTGGCATAGGATGTGGAACGAGTCCTCTTCTTTCTCTAAGCAGAATCTGCATGGCGCTTCTTCCACCAGGCCTATTTTGCTCATATGTTTGTTAAGCTTGCAGTGTCCTGTCATCAGACCTACTATTATTTTGACCATTTTTCTGTCTTGGTTCAGAAGTTCGGTCGTGAATTTTGGCGATTGTTTTTTTAACGAACTGGGCTTTATGTAAGTGTTTATAATGTTAAAAAAAACGCCACAAGTTGTGAAGCTATAACTGTGATTAGATTTCTCAACGCAAGAAATGTGTGACCTTGCAATATTCATCATCAATTGAAGTAGAGAAAATGTTATGTATGAATCTTCTGTTCGGTGCTGTATCGTCATTTTAACTTAGGAAAGAGACTTGGTGTAAATTTGACAGTGAATAATAAATAAAAACCTCAAGCGGAAGTTGATCAAATAACTGCAAGAATTACTAATCTTGATAGCATGCCTCAACAGTTTGCCTATAATAACATATTGCCAATAATATAAACACAAACGATATAATTAGAGAAATAGTGACCGCAGAAATAGAGCATTAAACATTCTTATGTAAAATCTTGAAAATGTCCCGTGGCGTTGGAATGTCCAATAAATATAACGATAAAATTAGGCGAATATCAGTGGAGTTACATAAGATTGATAAGTATCTGCATATCGTTAAAGTAACTCTTGAACAAAGCCAAAATTATACACCTTTAGTGTAACAATCTCAGAACTAAAATCAAGACAAGCGAAAGGAGAAACTATCTTAAAATTGAAATATATCGACAATATACTAATCGAAACTTCGAAAAAAAGCTAAATCAGGGAACTTATAAAACCTAACCTTATTATCAAAACGTCTGAGGCCAAAACACTAAGGTTAATGAATTTTATGCTGCTGCTCGTTTAGCTGAATTTGACATTATCGGTTTAGTTGAAACTTTGCTGACTATGATGTACTTAGTTCAAAATATTTTACAAATTTATATTTAGATTATAATTAATTAGGAATGAATTATCTATAGATAAGATTGATCTTTCACACATAGGCGAGTTATGCCGTTTATTGATATTGTAGGTTGTATATGTATTATTCTTTCGTAATTAATATACAGGGTTAGGAGAAATTACAAGAACGGCCGATTATTTCAAAACATCTACTTATCTGTAATAAATTGGAATATACAGGGTGGTATACAAAATTGTGATGAATTAAGATTACATTTTTTAAATGGAATATACAGGGTATTATTATTTATTTTTATATTTCGAACATTTTTTATTAACGATAACGACGTTCCAAATAATGGATGAATAACAATGCAATATTCGAACGGATTCGTAGTTACTTGACCAACACAAATTAGGCATGATCTTGGAAAATAATCTAAAAGTTAAGTTCTATCAAAATTAAACAAGCAAGTAAATTTCATGGCCTTTGTACTTACAGAAACAGAGAAAGTATGGCGATGAACAGAGATCGTAACAGTAAATATGTAATATTTATAACAATTTGCACCCAGAGAGGCAAATTTTAAAAATGCAGTTTTTGGAAATGTAAAGCGTTACAGAATAAGTTGGAGTGTAAAAAACAGACCATAATCTGGAAGTCCTATAAGTGTTACCGCCGATGATAAAAGAATGGAGAATGTCCATTTGAACACAAGAAAATCCCAGACACTCCACCAATCACCTTGCTTCGGATCATGAAATTGATCAAAAATCTGTAAGAACCATTCTTCATACCAAGAAATTGAATCTATACAAAGTTATTGTTGTACAAGAATTTTGTGACTTTGACTATAATCAAAGATTACAATTTTGTGAAATAATTACGAGAAGGATTGAAGAGAACCCGCATTTTCCAAACCATATTATTTTTTTCGTTTGAGGATACCTTCACACTACACGAAACGGCCAACAAACAAAATTACCATTCCTGGGGGAGAAATAACCCAAGCTGGTATGAAGAATTGCATACACAGTTCCCAGAAAAAGTTAATGTCTCGACTGGATTTTTGAGGGATATGTAATTGTACCCTGTTTTATCGAGGGAAATTTGACCGGTGAACGATATCTCCAACTCCTTTGGCAAGAAACAGTTCCAGCTATAAAAAATTAACTCCCAAAACTTAACGAGGCATCAGCAAGATGGAGCTCCTCCGCATTTCTCACGGGAAGTTAGAAAATTTTTGGATGTCACGTTCCCAAATAAATGGATGGAAAATAAAGGGATTATCGAATGGCCCTCACGATCTTTCGTCCATAGATTCCTTTTATTGGGGTTACATGAAAAATAATATTTATGGGAACAATAATTTGGAAGAACTAAGAATTAAAATTCTAAATGAAAATAAGAAATTAACAAGGGAAATGATATGTATGTATATAACTCAACAACATCATTGTCAGTTAATAAATAAGTAAATGTCATGATATCTAGGAAACTGGTGAATTTAGGCTGTACATAGTATGTGTTTTTTAAACAATAGATTTATTTATTTACACATATATGCATACACTAGGTATTGCAAAAATACTCCTATTGTTTATCTTCCCTCTGTCCTCGCATCGGGCATAGCATCTCCTGCTAACGGTATTGAGGGATATTTGATTCTTCTGATTATAATTTTTCTTCTATTTTGTTTCGTCATTTAAGATTTTGTTTTTGATTTTTAGTTTAAACGGAGTAGTTCTTTTGTATAGTCTTCTAATTCATTATATTTTTTATGCTATCTGTTATTAATAATTGTGAGTAATTTATTGTAGTCAATTTTTCTGTCCTAAAGTCTTATTTTCTCCTTGTTTGGTAGTTCTGGATATTTTTATTAGGTCGTTGCTTTATGCTGGTTTTAATTAGGTTGTTTTTTATTTTGTAGATCATAAGTATGTTGTTTAATGTTATCATGTTTTTTTATGTTTAGTTTAGTACGTGTTTATATAGTTTAGTTGTATTGGTCCTTGAGTTTGCAATTTGTATACATTCTTGTTAGTTGTTTGGCCCCAGATATTAATTAGGTAGTTATTTTGTGATATAAACTTGGATAGTAGAGTTGTTTTCGTATTATTGAAGGTATGTAGCGTTGTATTTTTCTTATAGCTCTATTATTGCTCTGGAGTTTTTTATAGTTAATAGGCCTATACGTTTAAAAGTATTTTAGATTGCTTTGCATTCTTAGTCATAGGTAATCTACTTCTGTGATTTGTTTTAGTTTTGTTACTCTTATTTCAACGTTTATGTCTGTTTGTTCTTGCTTACTGTTAAAGATCATAAATTCTGTTTTCGTTTCATTAATTGTTAACAAGTTATTGTAATACCATTCCTCTAATATTTCCATATCTGCAGTTATCTTATTTTGCATTTCCTTGTTTTCTCCTAAGTAAAGTATGCAGGTGTCGTCAGCATATATGTTTGGCTTTTCTTTCAAATTGTGTGTGTTAATCAGGTAACTACAATTAAGTTCGAATATAACTTTGTTATTCGTTATTATTTGAAACGTTGATATCTAGGAAACTAATGAATTTAGGTATAATGTATGGTTAATAAAAATGTTCAAAATTGACAGGATTATCAAAATAAATGGGGTGTTTAATTAAAAAATATGGAACCTTAATTCACCCTATTATTGGAAATTAGGCAGGGTTTGACTAGTTTTCAAATAAGCTGACAAATTAAATATGGGAAATTCCAGATCTATTGTTATTTTATGCATTTTTTCAATTTTGCCAAGGCTTTCAAAATTTGCCTATTTAAACACATTTCTCCGTATATTAAAAATTATTTCTCCTTACCAAGATGGTTTCATTCATAGAATTGGCCACTCAGTTATTTTAGAGAAGCTTAAAGGGTTCGGATTCAGTGCTCGTTTCTTAGAATTTTCTAATTCATACCTTACTAATAGACCTCAATTTATTTGTTATAATGGGTTCAAATATGATACTTACTTTGCTTCCTCCGGTGAACCAGAAGGCTCAAATCTTGGGCCATTACTTTTTACTATATTTATTAATTAACACAAACAATTTGCAGGTCAACATTGCGAAAGTGTAAATTAATGACGTATATAAAAAATATATTGGCGAGATGTAATACAAGGATCTAGGTATTATATTCGACCCTGATCGATCATTTAATAGCTAATAAAATGCTATGCTTCATTATTCGAAATAGCAAGCCATTTACAAATTCTTCGGCGTTATTATCATTATATGATGAAGCCGTTACTTGTTGAAACTTGTCATCTACCTGATGAAGTCACTGTGTGAAACATTGTTGTAAAGTAATAAAAACGTGTTTGAAACCATATACTATGTCAGTATTTTATGAAGTAAGTTTTTAAAATATTAATATTTTAGGCTAGAGGAAGTATACTCTGAGCGTGGGTTTGAAAATAACATACTGTTTTCAAAATACAGTATATGTTCTCTTCATAAACGTAGATATGTTAAAATGTTAATATAATCTACAATAGTGATTGAGTTGTTTTAAAACAGTTTTAAAGTCAGTACAACATGAACTCAACTAATTTTGATAATATTGCTAGTCCCTGGAATACTTTATAGACGCTTTGGCTATAATTCTTAAGCTTTACTTTCTGAAATAGCATATTAATATATATTATTACTTTTATGTTAGCTTAGTTATTAGATATATAAATTTTAGTTTTAGAATAACAATGATACATTTGTATATTATGTTTTGTATGTATAATTTTTTCTTACCTATATATAAATAAATAAACAGTACTACTTTCCAGATGGCCCTCGAATATTTCATATTAACGAAATAAACATATTTTTGTAGATAGCAAAATAAAGATTGAATTTGTAAATTATATAACCTAGTATATTTTTGAGATGAATAATATAGCTCATAGGTTTAATATACCCACGTTAATCTCGAGAATCTGCTAATCAATAAGAAAGGACTGGTTGATAAAAACATATTACAATATTATGCTTCAAATACCTAAATTATTTTTTGCATTTAACGGTGTAAACATTTATAAGCTAATTATATATAAATTGCACTATTTGACTTTTAAAGAATGATTCTAATTAAGTGTAATGAGAATTTTGAAATATTTGCTGAGTGTATGCATGCAGTTAGCAATTAGCTAATTTACAAAGTTCTAGTTATTATAATTCAAAATATGTTTCATGTAAATATATCATTTCTCTTTTTTACAAAACTGTTTCATATTATTGTTGTTATATTTTATAAAAATGTTTTACATATTGTTACAATAATTGTAACATCATTTTCATTTAATTGGATGTCTGCTACCCGACAAAATGTTTATAATTTATAAAATATTCAATTGAGCTAGTATGTAATGTAATAGTATAAAATAAATAAACACGCACTTTGTATGATTATTTCGAAAGTTTTTGTACATTGTAACATCCATTGTTCATTAATTTGTTAACTATGAACTAAAATTTTATGTATGTTTTTTGTAATTTATTTGTTTTGAAATGTATTTTTTAAGAAAGATGTACAAAGAATTAATAAACATAAATATATAAATATGCCATTTATGTGACATCTATTGTCTAAATCTGATACACAATCGACAATTATAGAAATCTCTCAATAATATAAATACTTAATTAAATGCTTCAGTATAATTTTAACCACAATGTGTTACATACAATTTTTGTAGATTAAAAAATATTATGTATTTTATTTAGTGTAGATATCATGAATTACTAAGAAGTAAGGATTGCTTCTATCATGAACAATAAATTACCTTAAAGTATGTGTTTTAGATTGAAAAATTTGAATAACAACATGGGTTTAACAAAGGTAGATCGACAACTACTAATCTCCTCTTGCACTAATACAGTACATCAAATAACTTAGAGAACGGAGAGCAGGTGGACTTTATTTACACCAACTTTTTTAAACCTTTCACAAAGTACAAACACAAGAGAATTGGGTCTCAATTTAGTAGCAATTTGAGTAACAAAACAGAACGTGTTCTTATTTAAAATGAGATCACTGAATGATAGAAGAATATTTTTCTACATCATTCTGCATAATTAGTCTAAATAAAGAAAATCATTTTGTTTTTCTGTACCACTTATATTTTATTTTTCTGTGACCAGTTTCAATTACACGGTAGTAATTTTCAAAAAAATAAGATGTTTTTCTTTATTTAAAAAATCTAAAATGTACCATCTAGTGGACGCCTCTAAAATTTAAGAATTAGTCTATTTATTATTTTCTCGCTGTGGCGAGTTGGTTCAAAGGCTGAATATAATTCCAAGAAAATTTGAAGTACGTTTATTAAATTGATTTGTTCAATATATAACTTTTTAAGAAAGAAGTCCAAAGTTGTATAAATAAATAAGAGTAAACCATCATTTCACTAAAATGCATCAATTAATAAATATAAATTATTTATTTGTTTAATCTTATATTAGTGCTTTAATTACATTGAAGCTATAATTTATTTGTTATATTGGGCTACTTGCAGCTTCATAGTGTTATTATTTTATCTAATTGTATGTTATTAATTTTGTATATAGAAATTAAACTATCTCAATTTATTTCTTTATTTGTATAGAAACGTGTTAGCGTATATAAAACAATTAAACGAAAAAAATTTAACGTAATATCGTAAGAAATTTCTAAACTAAATTAACAGATTATAAATTAAGTCCGTTAAAAATTATATCCAATCTTGAAAAGTTAATTGTCCATTACAATCGTAATTTAATCTCAATTACGCGAGCAGAATTAATTACAAAGAATAACTTTTTTTTTATTCGCATGCTAAGACACAATCCATTGTGAAGAGGTGACCTATCGCCCAAGGAAAGAAAAAAAAAACATCCCTCCAAATCGATTTTGTGGCGACCTTGCGACTTCCTGTTCTGAAAGAAGCACCTTTTTCCTGATTTAATATGCAAGGGGAAAATACAAAACCCGGAAATACCCCGCAACAATATTTCATCCTGAAGATGACATAGTAGTTCCTAGTGTGTTAGATTCATGCATTTAGAAACATTTAATCATAGCGTCAATTATATTAATGGAATTAGTCGTGACCATTAGAATATTTTGTATGAAGTAAATTAGATATTAATACATATACATTAAGTTAATCAATTAGTATAAAATAATAAATTCTTATCAGTTTTAAGTAACCAATTGTAAATTGCACTGTTTTAAAAATAAATTTTATAATGTTACTAATTTTTTCCTAAATATAGCGATTTATAAACTTAAGAAATATGATGTAACCAGTAGTTACTCTCCAAAGGTTTATAAAACATACTGTTCTTTAGAATATGTCTAATATTATCCCCAATTATTTATTATATACATTTGATATATATTTTGTTAAATATATAATGTAAGCTACATCTCATTTACTATCAAAAATTAATTACTAAATTATTTGAATTATGTCTTATGTGCTTTTTAAAATAATTTGTTTAAAATAAAGCCGCAATAATTATTCATTAACCCAATATATTACTTTATTTTAATCTAGTTTCGGCTTAAGACTATTATCAAAAATGTGTGCATTATTCTTAATAATGACATTAAGGCGTAACTAGTTAAAAATAATGCAATATTTAGTGAAAGTACCCAAGCTGATTTTAAGTATAAATCTTTTATTAAGCTAATATTTCACCAAGAGAGAAGGGAAACAAACAAATACATGATAATTTGTCTTTAATTGTATACAAATTTTATTGTGGTAAAGAAACACAAAAGGTAGTACTAAAATAATTTTGAGCTTTTTAGTTTTATAAAGAGAACTTGCCATTCAATGTTTCATTTAATAAAAAATTTAAAACTTGAAACTAGTCGCAAATCTACAATAATAAGTCTATAGAATAAATCATATATTAAAACAAATACTTCCTTGGCAAATATTCTTCTTAAAACGATAACAAAAGTTTATGTTTTTATGTTATATTTAATCAACCAAAGCTATAATAATATAATTTAATTAATTATATATTTAAAATATACAAATATTTAATATTTTCATATAACAAACATAAAATATACTAAATTAACTATTACATTTTATACGATCGAGGCGATTAAGGGATCATTAGTTTCTAGTAAGTAGCAATATTATTTGCTTAATAATCCTTAATTATAATTTGATAATTAATTAAGTTCCCAGAAGAATAGAATAGGAAAATTTAAAAGTGTAATTAATAAAAAATAAAATTTATCAAAATAATAAATCAAGAATAACCTGTTTAATTCGCTACAAGTCCTTTTGAAAACTAAAAATAAATGAATTAAATCTTGAAAATTCAAGCTAATTATTTTTAATCAACTACGAGGGATGGTATAAAAGTAATATCTGTTTGTACAATGTGCAGCGCTGGCGAATAGTGTAGCCGGATGTATGCTAACATGTTCAGTTTTATTTCAACTGTCTGTGTACAAAATTGCCTATTGACTGTATTGTTTATATCAGTGTTTATAATGTTTAAGAAAATAAAGAACGCCGCCAGTGTTATGGTTATGATTAGATATCTTAAAGCAAGCTTTTATCTTGCAATATTCATTGTTAATTGAAGCAAGTTCATCGAGAAAATATTATACGCAAATGCCCGAATTTCAAAATCCATAATGACGAGCGTATGAGTTAAGAGTCAGTCATTATGGACCAACTTTCAACCATCCGCCCGTTTGTTCAGACTTAGCTCGTTCAGATAACCATCTATGGACAAAGCAAAGATTACGCATCAATACAATGGCGGCGGTATAATGTGAAGTTGGGATACAAAAACTCGTTGAGGTAACTATGTAGAGAAATAGTTTGAGGTATGTTCTATACCAATTTAATTAATATTTGTTAATATATATTATATTATATTTCCAAATGGGTATTAGTTTCCGGATGGCCCTCGTAATTTGCAAAATTACTTTCTAGAAGATTGAACTATCAATGATGCATCAAAATTTGTTGTAAAAAATAATGAAAGCTTCATCTTTGCAAAAACAAACCTGTTAAATTAATACACCTTCAAAAACCTAAGGATTTTATCCTGAACTTATTTAGCTGATTATGGTACTCGTAATAGTGATTGGCTATAGACTACGTGAGCCTCTTTCCATACTGATTGTGTCTTTATGTATATATAATTGAGCTTGTCACTTTAAAGGATTACCTCTATCAGTCAGTGCCATCAATTATATTCCAAAAGTAAAAGGTACCGGTCACCCATCAGATTAAAGACTCGACAAAGAATACTATAGTTAAATGATATCAAAATATTGCAAATATCATTTTTATTTACAATTTTTGGAACGAAAGAATGTAATAGCCATTTGATAATATTACCACAGATTCCTCAACAGAAGAATAATATCCCCAATTTTTCATGATTTTACTTCAAATTTTCGGTTGTAAGGTGAACGAAAGAAGACAGTATACCACATCCATCAAATATACAATAAGTAGAACTATAATTTGTTTGGTTTCAGACAATATTTAAAGTACCTTGGGTAATTCAAAATTTCAAAATTTTTTAACACCTTGTTCTCTAAATGTTAATCAATGTTTGAATGTAAAAGGAAAAACAATGATGCCATTTTATTTTAGTTATGCCATTTAGCAGCGACGGAATTATAACCTTTCGAAACCTGCAAAATTCAAATTAGATAAATCGGTGTATGGAGGTATGATTCAGATAACTCTATAAATTTTAATGAACCATAAAAAGTACATTACTTCTCCCAATTTGAACTCATATGATTCCAACAAACGAACTCTCTCCCCAGACTTATTACGAAATATTTAACAGACTATTTTAATGATGACTGGATCAACCTGATTGATCTTGTTAGGTAACTTCCAATGAGCTACAACCTAAATTAGCAGGGATTCTTCATATAAAGATTTCAAAGTCAGAAATAATTGATACTATGAGAGTCCGGGTTCGCGAGTAGGACGTCACGCCAACAGAGGGCGACGGATGTCACGAAGTGCACCAGAGCTATCGGCACCCACACATAGAATTTGTATATATAAATAGCCAATAAACCGACTTAAAACTCCTTTTGTGTTTGATCCTCAACCGCACGCCCCACAACTAGTGACCCCGACGTGATCAAATCAAAAGACGAGTGTGTGTGCCGAAAGAGCAATCCTCTAGTGCTCACAAAGAAAAAATCCATGAGCAACATGGCCAACGAAGAAGTCAGAATACAAGTGCGTATCCCGCTGTTTTGGGACGACGACCCAGAATTATAGTTTAAGTGGAAAGCCAGTTCGGATTAGCAAAAATCACCACAGATGACATGAAATATAAATACGTAGCTGGAAACCTGGAGCCGCGCTTTGCCAAAGAAGTACGATATGTACTAACATCACCACCCATCCCCGGGAAATACAACAAGCTGAAAACTGAACTCATCCGATGCCTCAGCGTGAGCCAAGGAAACCGAATACGGCAGTTGTTAGAGCGATAAGAACTAGGAGACAGACAGCCATCGCAATGCCTACGACACCTGCAGCATCTAGCAGGCACCTCCATCCCAGACTCGTTACTACGTTGCTTATGGCTCAGAAGACTTCCAAGCAACATGCAAGCTATACTTGCAACACAAGCCAAGATACCGATAGACGAAGTTAAAGAACTAGCCGATGCCATAGCCAATACAACCGCATCAGCAGTCAATGAAATCAACGCAAGCGACAACTTAAAGACTGTGTTAGTCGAGGTAGCACGACTAAAAGCCCAGCTCCGAAAAAAATAATACGCCAGGTCTTCACAACAATTTTGATCATGACCCCGTTCGCACAGCCGAAACTGCGAACGAGCCCGAAGCCAGTCAAAGGGACGAACATTCGACAAGTGTTGTTTCCATTTCAAGTTCGGCAAGGCTGCACGCAACTATTGACCCCCCTGCAAATTCGAGAAATCGCGAAACGACCAGGGCAGTCAATAGAGGGAGCAACTGACTACTGAATGCCTGTACATCACCGATCAACAATCAAAAATACCATATCTAGTCGATACAGGAACAGACGAATGTGTTTTCGTGCGCCGTTTGGTTTCACAAAAGCAACACAGATCCGATTACAACCTGTACGCAGCAAACAGAGCCGTCATACACACATATGGTACGATCAATTTAATTCTGGTCCTAAAACTACGAAGAAATTTTCCATGGCGATTTGTCATAGTAGACGTACACAAGGCAACAGGCGTCGATTTTTTGTCTTATTATGGATTACTGCCGGACTAAGCAGGAACACTCTCGGCAATGGCGAAAAACAACACCCAATTTTGCAAGAATTCCCACGAAGCCATCCGGTTTACCAATTTTTACACAACATGGCACAGAGCACACTATACACACGATCATCGCACCGGATAACTAGCAATCGCGAAAAATGAATTCAGGACCTTGTGCCAGATGGGAATTGCACGACCTTCGAAGAGTGCCTGGTCCTCACCACTGCATTTGGTTGGGAAAAAAATGCAGAATAGCGACTCTGCGGGGACTACAGAGCCCTCAACGGGAGAACGATTCCCGACAAATACTTCGTTCCGCATATCGAGGATTTCGCACAACGGCTGGATGGATGCAAAGTCTTTTCAACAATCGATCTAGTTCGAGCTTAGATTCCGATAGCGAAAGACGATATACGAAAACAGCCATCGCAACACCATTCGGACTTTTCGAATTACAAAACGCAGCACAAACATTCCAAAGATTAATGGATGGAATCCTACGCGATTTAGATTTCTGCTACGTATACATTGGGCGATCAAAATCGGAGGAGGAACACAACGAACACTTTAAACAACTATTTTAACAGTTAGACGACAACGGAATAGTAATCAATCCGACCAAATGCAAATTTGGATTGCACAAAATTGCTTTCCTGGGATACATGGTATCTGGAGAAGGCACAAAGTCACTAGACGACAATGTGAAAGCAATCCAAGATTTTCCACTACCACAAGTATTGGGAATGATAAATTACTATCGACGTTTCATTCCGGGTACAGCAAACACTCAAGCACCGCTAAGCGAACTGTTAAAAGGAAACAAAAGGGGCAAGTGACCGTTACAATGGATGGAAGCAGCGAAAGAAGCATTTAACCAATGCAAGCACAAGATCGCTAAAGCAGAATTGTTAGCGCAGTTACTACATATGCAATGAATTACGGAATAGTAGGCGTAATAAAACAGTTACAAAAAGGAACATGGAAACCGCTAGCATTCATGTCAAAGAAACTGTCGCCAGCCGAACACAAATACGCAGCATATGACAAGTACTAGCAATCTACGCCACTAACAAACATTACCAACACATGCTAAAAGGAAGAATTTCACCATCTACACTGACCATAAGCTAATAACATACGCTATTGCACAGAAGTCAGAAAAACCTCGATTATATCGGTCAATTTACAACGGACATTCATCACATAAAAAGGAAGGAGAATATAGTCGCCGACACACTCAGCTAAATCGATCAGGTGACAGCAGGAATCGACTTCACGACAATTGTAGCCAAGCAAGAGAACGACGAAAAGCTCAAGAACCCATATGATGTAATCAAATGGGACAACAGGACAGTGACGATAAGAAAAGACAATCAACCAACCACGGTGTCCACGGAAAGAATCAAACTAGCTTTCATAGAAAACCCTCCCGACTTAAAACTTCTTTTGTGTTTGATCCACGACCGCACGCTCCATAAAAACGAACAACTACAGCAAAAAATTGCTTTAACTACTAATAATTTCCCCAAAATACAATATTCGTAAGTATCTGTGTATAATGGGCAATACTCGTGTTGTTTTTTTTTTTTAATACGCAATTAATCGGATTCATCCATTTTTTAACTAACACGGTACATTCAGGATGATTTTTGGTGCTGAGATGTATTAGGTTAATTGTTTTGTTTGGTCTAAAGAAAATTTGGTTAAACTTTTTATATTCAATTAATTACCTTTATAGAATGCTACTTTTAAACGATCAATTTTCATTTTTGCAGGTTTTTGTTTAAATTGCACAATATATTCATTAAATTGTATTGTATGCTATAAAAGAATATGCTTTGCCATTTTCTCTTTATTAATTTTATACTCACTGACATTACAAACTTAAAACCAGAAAGAATAATTTTAGGAAATTGTTTTTTTGTATAGTACTCTTTCGCCAACTTTAAATCGACATTTTTTTCTAGAAATATTAATCACATATAAACCACAAAAAATATGTATAATGTGTTGGATGCTTAAAGCCATAACTTTAGGACACATCTTGAATTAGGAACCTTATCAGATGATAAATAAAACTGTACGTGTGTAATATTAACAAAGTATAGTTAATAAACCTGTTCATATTAGGCGATTTCAATGGAATTGGAGACAAAATGGTAACATGAAAACATGGAGTGGAACAAGACGGATTAAGAAAATGGAATGAAAAATTAAATGGAAAAGGAATGAAAATTAATAAAGAAAAGACGAAAGTAATGGCTATAACAAAGGATGAAGAAAAGATGAATCTAGAAATAGATAGAGTAATAATAGAACAAGCAAATAATTTTAAGGCGGAAACGAAAGGAACCTAAACAATAGAATAGAAAAAGCAAGTAAGTTATGTTATAAAATAAGGGAAACTATAATAGGAAAAAGAGAAATCTCAAACGAAACAAAGATAAGAGTGTACAAAATAATATTTAGACCAGTACTAACTTACGGTTGTAGAAATGTAATACTTTAGAAAAGTCAAAGGAGAAACCAAACTAGATAGGATGAGGAATGAAGACATAATAGCAGATCTAAACATAGAATCAATCAAAAAGTACACCGAAAAGAGACAATTAGTATGGTGGGGTTGCATGCTAAGTTTGGTAACGTAACTGTAAAGATGGTATGGGAAACACAAATTCCTAGGAAAAACAAAATAGAGGTAAATGTGATGTTACCGGTGTTTTACGGGAAACGCAACAATAATGATTATTTTGGCAAGTTATTTTCATTTTTTTCTGCAATAACGGATCCTCTATGTTGATTACTTCACCGCTATAATCATTTAGTATCAAATGAAAGATACGAATTCATCATATGAATTAAGTTCGTCTACATATAGTGCGGAAAAGCCAAATAGAATAAATTCATTATTTCGGTTACTGTACATATTTATATAAAATACCGTAACACGTCAAATTTAAATTATAAATTGACATTATTCAACATAAAAATGTGATCCGTACCTTCAACCTCCTTCGGGTGACAGTTACCCCATTTTTTTAATGCGAAGTATAAGCTTTTGATATTTCGTTGAAAAGGTCATTTCATTCTATATTTAAAAATACTATTTTTTTCAATTTTAATGCAAATATTAACATTAAAAAAATAAAACAAGTACATTTCTAAATGGATAGGGTGGTGAGGATTGATAGAATGGCCAACAAGATCACCTGATCGTACACCATTGGACTCCTTTTATAGTGATTTGTGAAAGTTATTGAATACAAAAGTATACCACGTGATTTAGATGTCTTAAAATTTGAAGAAACTTTTATTTAAGATTAGAATGTTGTCAAGACGTTCGCGGTGAATAATTAATTTATTCCACTTGGCTTTTCCACCCTGTATATTGATTATTCGAGTTCTGTAAATATTATATGTAAATATGGCATTAGTTTATTTTTAGTTATTAGGGTTTAGAATTTTAGATTTATTATCTTACACGGCAAAAATCTCTGTTTAGTTGTAAAACTCAAATTAACAAAAAGCGGCCCTAATGCGGGAAAATTTCAACATTATCATCATTTGTTCGCGAAATGCTCACAGTTGGGTACCGCCCTCCGGTAAAATACAGGGGCGGCATTTACTGCTCGGTTGCTTGGAATTCGGATTAAGGGAAATTAGTGAATATTCACATCATGTTAATTCTTCCACTCTTATATTTTTTATATGTAAATATAAAGTTATCACAGTTACTGAAGCATGTCAGCATCAAACACATTTTGTAGCAATCGACATTATATATCGACGAGATAATAGAGGTATACTAGTGATAATTATTAGGAGTACTTTAATGCTTACAAGCTCTAATTATTAAAAATTAATCATTAGTAATTAGGGTTGCCGGTTGCATCATCGGCTTGCGCCAGAGAACGCAAAATAAGCAAGAGCAGCACATTTGCGCATGTCACCTCTAACCGTTGTATCAATCAGATACGATTGATACGTACAAGACTCTTAACCTCCTTCATTTCGCACATCTCTGAAAGCGATTACCACGGGAAAGGAAAAGGTAGTTAAAAAACTGTTTTTTTTTCGCGGGGTTGAAGGAGAATCTTTCTTGATGCAACCGACTCGTGCGGAAGTGATGTCAAATTATTTTTATTAATAAATTCTTACTCTTTAAACGAGGTCGAAACGTAAGCGACACATAAGGTGTTAGTTTAATTTTATTGTATATATATTTCTGTTTCTCAAATTCGTTAATTTTTCTTTTTATTTATTAAATAACAGTTGTTAATGTTTTCCGAAATATTGTCCTTTCATTTAATCAACCGTTCAATTTAATTTTCACACAATGAGTTGTAACCGAATAAAGCTGTTCCAGACCAATCACTTCCCAATCAGTCCTACGTCCTCCATAAACCTGGTAACTTTCTTAGAGGTGATATTCTTCATGGGATAATCCGTCCCTACCGAAGTGTGAAATACGCTTGTGAGCAATCGCGACACAAGTTCATAGTATGTGCTCGGTCGTTTCATCTTGTTACCGGCGAGAGCCGAATAACCGCTTGTTTCAGAAGTAGTTAAAATCGCGAATCGTATTACACCTTTTCATTTAACATTTTCTCACTACTTCATAAGCTTATTACCAAAATATTACGTTTGTAGCACATACATGGACACCTCGTATTTTAGACATGTAATATAGGATGTATCATGTTAGAATAAGCAATATAAAATTAGGGAATTAGGTCATATGAGTAAGTCTTTCGTGAGGATCCGCTGCCCAAAAATTAATTATAAATTGCCACTAGAACAACGGCCGTTCAAAATATGCAGCCCAGCCGGAAACGTGTCAAACGGACGTTAATGAGTTATGGTAGAGTTAGGCGTAAAATGCGTACCAAACATCCGAAATCTGGTGTGCAGACGGCCGATTCCCCGTAATCCAGGCAAGACAATTGGAGCCATAAGGGAAGCCCTTTGCAAATTCCGGAGAAATGGAACGAAGAAGCCATTCGTCACGGCCACGATACGACATGTTTTCCAAAATTATACTTCCGAATGAGAAAATCGTCAAATACGCCGCGAATTGACTCGCGACCCCTACGAGACCTGGAAATTCACAGAGCCGACATCGTGGCCAATAAATTGACATCTCATACGAGGTACTTTTATACATGGGTAGTGGATTACCACGAATCATGAGAGATAATCCTCATATGCACATGCAAATAGTTGTATATATAATTAGCTAGTATAGGATAGGTTTATGTATAAAATGATTTCTTTTCCTCCTAGTAATTTATTAATTCATTCTAATAATTACGAGTGAGCAATACTCGTCCCCTACCATCTTGGGCTTTAATCCCCAGGTTTTCCCCATAAGCCGCCGACAGGCCCAAAGTGACGTCGTTGCCTTCGCCATAATTTTATCGACATGCTGATTCCAAGTCAGTTTGGTATCCAGAATTATACCCAGATACTTTACTTCGTTGGAGAGATTTATCTCTATTCCATTAAGCGAGGGAGCCCTTATGTGCAGCTTCCTCCTACGCATGAATGGAACTATGATCGATTTATTCGGGTTGATACTTAGTCCTTCCTGAACATACCAGTTATTGATGCTATTCAGTGCTTTTTGAATTAGGATTGTAAGAATGCCTTCATGCTTGCCCCTGATTATTACGGCGATGTCATCTGCGTAGCCTTGGGTTATAAAGCCCTTTCCATGCAGTTCATCCAGGAGTCCATCCACCACTATTGACCATAGTGTGGGGGACAAAACTCCCCCCTTAGGACACCCCTTTTTTACAGTCATAGATACTGTGGATCCTGCTAGAGAAGCCGTTACTAGTCGACTTTGAAGTATTGCCTCCACCCATCTTATCGTGGAAGGGTATAGTCCTCTATTTATCGTTCGTTTTATTGCAGAAAATGCGGTGTTGTCAAAGGCCCCCTTTATGTCTACAAATATTCCGATTGCTATTTCCTTGTATAGGATAGCTCGTTCTGCCTCTTTGACGAGGTGATGTAGAGCATCGACGGTATATTTTCCAGCTTGAAATGCGAATTGCTTGGCATTTAAAGGTGTTCTTACAAGTGAGTCACCCTTTATGTGCTCGTCGATTATTTTCTCCATAGCCTTTAGGAGAAAAGAGGTTAGGCTGATGGGTCGATATGATATAGGTTTATCTGGAGGCGTATTGCCCATTGGGGGAAAGATACCGTCCATTCCTGGGGATTTATATGGCTTGAAGCTGTTGAAGCAGCGGCTGTCACGATTGGAGCAGTGAGCCACTGAGTCGGTACTAGCCGCAATTGTGTTTTTAGTCACACCTTTCGATCCCGGAAAGTGAGTACCTAGGAGTAGCTCTAAACTTTCTTGTTGATCTCTGGTGTGACTGCCGTCAGCTCGTTTTAAGATGTTAGATGCCGGCCGCATTGGTATGGTTCTTTGATAGGACCTTCCGGAGTCTATTTGCTGGGGTCAGATTGTCGATCCCCTCGCAGTAGGCCTTTCAGGCATTTCGTTTAGACTCCCTCAGTTGCTTATTGAATTCAGTCAGAGCCTGTCTGGAGGCTATTTCTGCTATTTCCGTACTTCCAACTTCCATATCGATCGCGATCGTTTGATGCTCCAACATGGAGGGCTCTGGGAGTACACGTCATTTTTTTTATCAATTGCGCGCCGTACGCTGTGGCTAAGGTCAAGTCAAGTACCTCTTGCCTTATTGCGTTTAAGATGTCTAGCTTGTTAGCGCATACATAATCAAAAAGGTACCTACCCCTGTTGTTGACATCTGAGCTGCCCCATACTGTGTGGTGCGCATTAACTATGACTTGATATCATGAATTTGATTCAGAAAATAGTCACTATATTTAAATATAAGTTTATAAATCTCCACAAAGGAGCCAAAACATTGACTAAATGGTCAAACATAAAATAAGTTTTGTATTTATACAAATAAATATTTTAATATATTAATGTGTTTAATCATTTTGTTATAGATTTTATACGTTTATATTATAGTCATAGTATTTTTATGTTATAATACAAACACTCCCCATTCCAATAAATCTTTTTCCAGCCAATATATACGTTAAATTGTAATTTGTATCATATCTCACTTCCATCTAATGAAACCTTTCCCTTTTCCAAAATATTTGAATTTAATCTCAAAAACAAAATCATGTCCTACATATCAAGTTTCATCTCAAAAATCAGTTTGGCTTGCTAGAACAGCGGTGCACAACACTTCCACTATCTATTCTCTCAATAAAGTTGTAAATAACATTTCTAGAAAGAAGAAAATCGTGATAATTGAAAAAAAAGCGGTCGATGTCGATTTACGTTTGCCATCTACACTTGCTGTTTATACCAAGGACCCTTAAACTACCATCTCTTATATATTTCCTTCACAATCACTCCCTACTAATCAGACTCCATTACTCTTATTCTAACTCATTTGAGATAATAGGATGCACCCTTAGATTCTTCCGCATCTCCCTTTCTATACAGTATCTTGGTCAATGATACATATCCATTCGAACCAATAAAATTATGTCAACGATACTGCCTTATTTATCTACACTCCTTAAATTCCTAAAGTCATTAGCACAATGTCAAAAATAAGACTCCATTAAAAAAACTATCCTCTTTATAATCCATTAATTCCCATATGAATCCACCAAACTAATTCCTATTCAATAAAAGCTCTCCTGTAATTCTCCCTAAATCGCACCCAATTTGAAGTCCTAGATTCGCCATGTATTCTCAGAAAACATTAACCTTAATGCAAATTTACTTCCATAGCACTGAACGGAATCATTTGATAATTTAAAAGACGCTTCAATAACAAACTAAGTAAACCATTTTGAAAAATATACTTTAAGCAGGCGAAAATCAATGAGCAACAGTTATTTAACAAATGCAAATGAGGTTGGGATATATTCCAAAAAGTTTTTGATAATTGAGTAAATTTTAGGCACTTTTCTGTAGAAACTTATGTTCTGAATTTTGTATCTATTAGTATCTACTCTGGGTTGAAATGCTTATTTTTCTTTCACTTCGAGTTCTATCATTGATTGCCAGATTAACGGTGACAATTTATTTTCTATTTATATTGATAGTGAATTGAAATGTCACGTATCCCCTACATAATGTTTCAATATAAAAAACTCAATTAGAGAGGGAAAAAATCTACTACTTAAAATACTTGTTGATGTTATATCTGCTAGGATAGGTAAGTTATAATGAATATTAATGCTGAATGTGTAATCTCTCTCTAAAACCAATCATCATAAATAAATAAGTGCGGTGAATTTTAGAATACTTTTTAAAAAAACACCTTTTATATATAGTGTTTTATTAAAAAAAAGTAATAACTTATGCGCCTGATAATAAGTGCAATTGTAATTGAATTAATTAAATACATAATTCTTTGCGTAGGGCTTTTGTTTCACCAGCGCCCACTACAAATAATTGTAATTGATGTACATTTCTGGGAAGTGGGTAAATACATGTGCTCCTCGTGTTTCGGATTCAATTGGTGTTAATTATAGGTGAAGATTCCATTGTGTAGCAAATTACATCCGACGCCCACACGTATACTAAAATAACATGGATAGAAGAAAAGCTGATATCATCCGCCTACATATCCTCTCAACATTGTTACTAATAATAGAACTAATTACGCACATAAATCTCGATTTACCTGTGAAATGTAAAGATCAATTAAGTTCAACTAAATATTACTCCAGGTGTATAATTTTCAGTTTTATGATTATTAGATGAGTAATGTATTTTATTGTTAATATATCAATGAAATTATATTGTATATTATTTTATATTAATAATGACTACTATTTTCTTTTTTCTTCCATACATTTATTTTAATTAATGCAGCTAACCTGTTCTTTAAATACTCAAGGCATAATAAAACTCATTGTAAGTTTATTTATTTGTATTAATTATGTGCTAACAAGAAAACTTACAAATACAAAAATAATATAAACAGCATCCATTATAAAATTATGACTGAACAAGAATTAGGCAGAGTTCATCCTAGATGACCACTTGTACCCTAGAGGGGTATATTGTTCTGCTGACACTGCCGTAAAATTGCAACGTACCAGAAACAAATAAACCATATTTAGATTTACTTTTGCCTTATATTTATATATTTTTGCCCCTAATGGGGGAATTTATATGTCAAATTGATTGACGTTTATTATTATATTTTGTAAGTACTAGTTAACTTAACCAAATAGATATAAATTATTTTAATTATAAAGCAAGGAAAATTACTAGATAGTAACCCGCAAATAAGCCGGACATAAAAAAAGATATAAAAATATATTAGTGCGCTATCTTAAATTTTTTTAAAGTTATCGACCGGCGGTTTTTATGATTCTCATTTTTAAATCCACATTATAGCAAATTAAATTTTTCAGGCAAATTACGCTTGAATTTAAATAAAATATTGCGTTACGTATTATTTTTATAAATAAATAAAGAAAAAAAAACTCAATTCAAAGTATATTAAAATGCATGACATTAATAATGGGCGGTCGGTGTAATTTAAAAGTGTCACGGGCAGGATGGAAAAATGTGAGGACCCGGTAATGAAGCTGAGACGGGGGGCCAATTAAACACTGTCTTCAGATGTGCCCGCGGAGTAATTGTCTGGGGGTTGATTTCAAAAATCCCTTGCATAAAATATCGCCTTAAAAGTCGTAAGCCTCACCTTCATTAGTTAACTAAAAGATTGATCGAAATGCTTCATATTTTTCTATGCGAAAAAATTATAAAATTTATTTTGTAATAGTTGTTTTTAAAAGAAGGAATTTAATTATTTTTCATGATTAGATTATCTAGACATGATCAACTATTATTATATAACAGTTTTTTGCAGAATAAGTGACAAATTAATAATTACAAATTTGATAATCTAAAAAAATGTCACAAAACCGAAAGGTTTCTAGTTATTGTGATAGTAATTAATGTATACATTTATTTAGGCGTTTGATATCTTAAGAAGTACTGATCATTAAGAGTAAGTGTAGAAATCGAAGAATAACAACTACAAATGAAGCTAAGAGAGGAGCAAATGTTACAACTTATATAGATATAGATAGAATAACAGAAATGACGGCAAAATAAAAAGTAAAAAAGGGAACTAAGAACCTAAATTATACGGTTAACCTGTGCTATCTTAGGTATGGTATGTTTAGATAAAGGAATTTATTATTTTTACTAAGGTCATTATGTATATCGCAAGTAAGTTATTTAGTTTTACAACAGTTCACACCATGCACTAGCCTCAATAATAGCAATTGCAATATTGGAATCAGCTTGATAAACTTTTTAAACGAATATGGTATCGTCAGCTTAGGTTATAACATTTAGCTGAACAGATATTACTTTCAATATAAATTTTAAATATTATGAATAACATAGAACATAAAGTAGACCCCTGGGGTACACCATGGTGTAAACATACCATCTTAGATATTATACTGTTATATTTTACGGCCTAGTGCTTCCCAGAAATACTGATCTTGATTAAGTCAAGTGCTCTGCCTCTTATAACGTAACATAGGTGTAGGTGTTTATGAATAAGCTTAATGTGATTATCAATACTCAAATTTATGTATGTTGGTTCTAGTTTATGTTATAATTCGATTAACGTGTTACTTTTTTGGTTAGTTTACACATTGCATTTATTTTGGATTGTCCTTTTCTGTACCCAAATTGAGAATCTATAGGTAAATCCGGTAAAATACAAACTCAAATATTTTCGAAAATAATAAAATCAATGTCATTGTGAATTAATTTGTACATCAGTGTAGCACTGTTTACATCTCTGCGACTAGAAAGAGAATTCTGAAGGTTACGATGGAGTAACTGCTTATATTCTATACCTCTTTCAGAGAAAGTTTTGTCCTCCTTGAAATTCAGATATTTTAGGAAGCGATGTTATATTCTTTCAATTAGTAGTTATAAATACACAAAGTGGGGGTACCAAATTGACGAAGCATATTCCAAACGACTTCGTACAAAAACCGAATAATGGCATTTAATAAAATCACTATCGTTGAAATATTTACAAGTACGCATAATGAAACCCAACATTTTGGAAGCAGATTAATAATAGGTTGTCCGGAAAGTTCGTGCCGATTTTCAGTAGGTAGCATGAGAGCAGACCTGAATATACCACACTTATTGAAAACAAATGACATATGTACATATTCTAAAAGAGATAACTTCGGGCCATATTTGGAAAAAAAATGGTTACGATTCGTTAATTTTTATCAGTTTTATACGCCTTAGAATATGGCAGCAAATAAAGTGCATTAGATGCATTTAATGCATTTCTTTTTTCAAAAGAACAAAAATGCCACAGAAGCGGCAAATAAGATATGCACTGTTTATGGTGAAGGTGCTGTAGCCGAAAGAACTGTGCGGAAGTGGTTCGCTCGGTTCAAAGCTGGAAATTGTGACCTTGAATATCAAGAACGCGCGGGTAGGCCTTACACCAAGGAGGGCAATATGAATAAAGCAGAAATCGAGAATAACCCACACTCAACATTACATCAAATAGCAGGAATGGTAAATAAATCAAAATCAACCATCCACGACCATATTGTGAAGCGTGGCTACGTAAACCGTCTTGATGTATGGGTTTCGAATGTTTAATGGAGAAAAATCTGTTGGATCGCATCTCTATTTGAGATATGCTTTACAAACGCAACGAGGAGACACCAATTCTGAAGCAATTAGTAACGGGGGATGAAAATGGATAATTTATAAAAACGTTTAGCGTGAAAGGTCTTGGGAAAAGCGTGATGAACCACCTTCAATCACCCCAAAAGCCGTTCTTCATTTGAAGAAGGTAATGCTCTGTGTCTGGTGGGATTGGAAAGAAAACCTTTATTATGAGCTTTTACCAAATAATGAAACAAAAAATTCGGAAAAGTATTGCTCTCATTTAGAGAAATTGAAGACAGTTATCGAACAAAACCGTCCAGAAATAGCGATTCGAAAAAGCGTCGTGTTTCGTCAGGACAATGCCCTGCCTCATGTGTTTTAGACAACTCGACAAAAATTGTTGGAGTTTGGTTGGGATGTTTGACCCTATCCACCGTATTCTCTCGACCTCTGGTCCTCGGATTTCCATCCTTTCCAATCATTACAAAATTCCTTTAATGGGAAAAATGTCAACTCTTTGGTTTAGATAAAAAATTTCTTTAGACATTTTTTTGCCGAAAAACCTAAGATGTTCTGGAAGGACGGAATTCTCAAGTTGCATGAAAGATGGAGAAAAGTTGTGGAACAGAATGGTACCTATATAATTTAATAAATCTATACCAAAATTTAAATGAGCTGCGTTTCAATTTTCCTTAAAAAACGGCACGAACTTTCCGGACAACCCAATATAAAACATTTATGTGTTTAACAAAAGTTATCCGAGAGTCAAAAAGTACGCCCAAATCTCTGATCTCTGTAAGCCGTTGTAGGGGATAGCCATTGATGTTTACGCCCGAAACACGTGAGAGTATGACAGTAGCACATTTATTGATATTCACACCACCTAGAAATGAGATCAAGATTATCTTGCAGCTTCAGTGAGTCTTGCAAATTACAAACATTTGAGAAAATTTTCAAGTCATCCGCATATGCTAAAACGTGGCAAGACAAAGAAGAAATTAGATCGTTAATAAACATGATGAATAAAAACGGACCAAGGTTAGAGCCCTGAGGTACCGCAGACAATGAAGTAAATGTATAAGACTTGTACCCTAGTGTACATAGTTGGTTCGACCATATAAGTATGAACGAAAAAAATTAATAGTATCAGTGCTGAGACCAAATTCCGCAAGTTTATTCAGCAAGATAGTGTGGTCAATACAATCAAATGCACGAGAAAAGTTGGTATAGATTACGTCCGTTTTAGTTCGATTGTCAATGGAATCACTTATATGTTGAGCGATGATTGCAAGGTTGGTAACTGTAGACCTACCCTTCATAAAACCATGTTGGATTGGCGAAATTAAAGTTCTTATATGACCATATAAGGAAGTGTACAACATTTGTTCGAAAACTTTAGAAAAGTTTGAGAGAATAGCAATTGGTCGGTAATTGCTGATATTGGTATTGATATTTTGTATACAGGGCTTAGACGCGCACATTTCCATATTTGCGAAAATGTCTGAGTAAGAACTGCCAAATTGATAATAGTTAATAGAGGTTTAACAAATATGCATTTACAATCTTTAATGAAAAAACTGGGCAATTGATCATCATCAGCAGTGTTGTTATTTTTGAGTTTCTTAATACTATTAATAATGTCAGTCTCGCTGAAAGGAGTCAAATTAAAGGGAATAGTATATGCAGATGTGAAGTGAAGGTTGCATTTGATGAAGGAGAATAAACATTTCAGAAGGCATCAGCAAATGAATTTACAATTTCTTCAGGTTTATTCAGTGTTGTATTACCATTGCATAATTGAGAGGGAATTCTTGTAGTGCCATTTTTAGCAGGTATAAAATTCCAAAGTGATTTGGGATTATTTTTCATTTCTTGCTCAAGTTTCGCTAAATAATTCGTGTACGCCGCTTTTATTTTATTCTTAAGATCAATTCTGAGACGTTTGAACTTATGGTAATAATGTTGTAATTTAGATGACTTCCAATTATGACGATAATAGTCCTTTAGTCTGATTGCATTCTTAATTACGCGCGTAAACCACAGAGGAAAGGAGGATTTGCGTCGAACGTGTAAAGGAACCGTTTCATCGAGTAAATAATAAATGAATGAGTAGAATGCACTAAGCGCATCATTTACATCGGTATAAGATTCAAGAAAAGATCAGTCAACTGACTGTAGTAAGTTATATAGTTTGGGATAATTTGCTTTACGAAAGTTATAAAATTTGTTGTTGTTCGTTGGGAATCGTGCCGAATTAGAACGAACTAGAATTAGAACATGGGAGTAATTGATAATGTATAACTAGTGCAGGGTGATGAGTATCTTCAGGAACTAAGGGCACCAACTCTCGTTCAACATGTTAGTAAGAACTAGATCGAGTAATCTACCATTACTATTAGGAACAGTATTACATTGTTTTAACGTTAATGTGGTAATAAAATTTAGTAGAGAGTTTAACTTAGGTGATGAGGATGGCATAGTAGCAGAAAAGGTAAATTGCGGTACGTTAAAGTCACCTATGAGTAAAACCTGTTTGTCAAGTAAAAAAAAGTTCCAACAATTCAAATAGTTCAGACAATAAATCGGACGAAAGATCAGGTGGAACGTAAATATACATTTGCATGCAACTATATCTACAAGTGGAACTAAGTTTGTAATGGCTGTAACATCAAGTGCTTCGGAGAATATATGGTCTGGGACAGCAGCAAGAACCCCTCCGCCTAACGAACGCCCAGTGACATCACGTTGTCGATCGCACCTGAATATTTGAAAGTAGGATGGCAGTAGTTTACTATCTAGTATGGAATACAGCCAAGTTTCAGTCAGAGCAATAATATCAAAGTCTATATTAAGCGATGCGGTGTAGAGATCATGTGTTTTGGTGCGGAGACCCCGGGTATTTTGGTAGTAGATATTGAGTGTAGTATTTTCGGTAATGTTGGGCTGGTTCAGCTTTCCGAAGTGCTAATAATAGTAGGTATCCCGCGAATATATTTTATCTTATGTCCTCGTTCACCTGCAGCTGTTCTCTGGGTTAATTCATTTTTCGTATTACGGTAAAACTCAATTTGTGCAGGAGTACGATCAATGGAAATATTGACGGTATTAAAATTATCGTTCAACTTGAGTTTGTGACAGTTACGGATGGCAGTTTTGATTAAATCCTCATTACCAAGCCGCAATTTAATGGGTCGGCTACTAGGGGATCGAGTGTGGTCATATTTCACAACGCGAACAGGATTTGGGTCTGTAACGTGGACATTTAAAACAGACAACAAAGCGGAAGTTACTTTATTATCACTCTCAATTTGTTGTGTTTTTGAATCACAAACTGTTTCAGCGAGTCCGTAAATAATAATATTACTCTTACGCTTATCACGCTGAGCTACTTCTTGTATAATCTTTTCAGTAATTATAGGAGCAGAAGATGCAATTTATGATGAGTTTAAGTATATATTTGCTTTTAAAAGTTTAAGATCTTCCTGAAGAGCAACTATCGCTGACTCTAGTCCATTAATATCGTCGCCCAGCGCTTTGCAATTATTGCAGGTCCAAGATAGACCACCTTTGGTATTAATTTTCCGCGCCTCGGACTTGATATCCACGCACGTAGTTTTATATTTTTTCTTGCAAATGCAACACATAACAAACATGTGAGCTTCACCAGAGGAATTGCAACACGAACAAGTATCCATGTTAAACTGCAAAAACGGTGGCAAATATTATGATATAAAATAATACTATGATATTATTACGCCTAGAGCGCAATGTTAAACAGTCACAATAGAATTAATTATCAATAAACTAATGCGCGAATAAGAAAACGCACATAGGCAAGTCAATGAAAGCTAGACAAATGGACATAGTCTTGGACACGCTCTTCACATCATGGGGTCGGTCATGATGACTAAGTAAATAAATAAACAAGGTAGACCACGGTGAGGTTATATTAATCAGATATAATGTTAATGAATGAAATGAATATAAAAATACTTTGCCCAATTTTCGTGCATTCTAAATTTTGGATGAATATTATTTATATTATTTTTGTATGTATTAGCACAGTACATACAGGTATAAGAGGTGGACAAACGGAGAGGTTAGGATTAATGAAAATTAATTAAATTAACGAACAAGCAAGAAACTTACGTTAGGCTAATGTAACGAGCCACCGTTGCACTACAGTCACTAAGGTCAAGTCAAGAAAAACCAAGGAAACGAATATATTGACTTAGAAACAGCAATAATTACATTTAAATACAGACTATAATCGCTGTCAACACTGTTGACAATATAAACAATATTAACGACTATTGTATTTTATTTGTGCGGCTTGGAAAGAATCTAAAGTAAATATCTCAGATACTTCAAGAGGCCTTCAAGGATGTCTACATTTCAAGGTCATAGTACCAATGGCACAAGGTGTTTAAGGAGGACCGAGAAGAAATCTCCGACGAACCCTCTTTTGGACGCCAACCAACGGCCAGAATCGACTAACACCTGAGTCGCGCGCGTGAAATATTTCGTTCCCACTTGAGACCCTTAACATATCCATATTTGCAGTACATAAGGTAGTGATTGAGGATCTGCAAATGTGCAAGGTTCAACATGGACTATGAGTTTTGCGCTATCAAGAATTGTTTGGTTTGATTCAAAAGTAGACGGACTTAACTCTGAAGTAACCGGATGTAAGTGTTCGAACCTGAATCGAAAAGACAGAGCATTGAGTGGCACACAAAATAATCTCGACCTGCCAAAGCATAAATGAGCCAGTCTTACATCAAATCGATGCAGATTGTCTTTTTTGTCGGCCGAGGAATCGAGTATTTTGAGTTTGTAAACTCCGCCTTTTATCTTTAAGTGCTCAAGTGTATACATTTTCGGGTCGCATGCACGATAGCTAACGTCAAAGGCTCCACCATGATAATTTCCTCGGTGGCCTCTATCGTTTCTGCTCCGGGGTAAGACCCCACCGTTGGATATAATACTAATATCCAAATAAATGTCCTGGGACAATATAAAGCCCTCCGATTCATGATCTATATTCCTAAGAGAGCAGATATTTAAATGAAAGATTATGAGTTTTGATTGATTTGCTGAAGAAAGTGTACATTCTGATCTTCTTTCGTTCCATGAAAAATTGACAACTTTAGAGTTAATAGCCTCCGACAATTCCCTAGATGAAAACATACTTTAAAAGTACTAAATGATGGGATTTGTGTACATTGTGGAATAATTTTTACAAACGTTATATCAACCTTAAAGCGGCTGCATAATATGTATTTCAAATTTTTTCAAAGCAGTTAATTCAGATGGACACCGTGCTATGTGATTCTAAGCCCTCGACAGCAATAATAATAAATACTTTTAACCCTTTTCAGTTTAATTTATTCTCTGATAATTTTAACAAATAATCATTCATGTGTTAAGTAAATGTGAAAACCTTTATTATAAAAAGTAAATTTATTTCGCTAAGGGCCGAGACATATGTGACCCATTAGACACTTCAAGTGGGACAAATTAAACAGACGTGAGAATCCTTTTAATTTTTCTCGAATGTATAGAGTATCCAACATGTTAAACCTTACTGCAAATAATACGAAGAGAAACATGTTTTACATAATGGTATATAGCACATTTGGCACTGAGTTTTCATTCTTTTCTCTTTTTGTATCTGTGCACATTTAGAGCATATTCACCTTGTTGAGCCTTCAAGAGAAAATGATCACCAACATTATAGAGCATGTTTTTCTTTTTTTCTAATGATTTTGCTGATTTTCTCCTTATTCTGGCTCCAGTTCAATCAAATCTTCTGCTACAGTAATTAGAAATTGTGAGAATGAATATTTCGTACGTCTGCCATCAGCATGCAGAATATGTGCATTTCTAACTGCCATCCTGAGTACTTAGTAAAAAATACCTTTTTTCCAGCACTTATAGATGGATCTTTTATCAAAGTCATATACTCTAACTATTTGATCTACTAGATCGACTCGAGCATTTCCGGTCTCAAAAATTTATTCTTACTGCCATCTTCTATGGTTGTTTCTATCATAATGTTTTTTCAGAGAAGCAGTTACTGATCGCCAGCCTTTCTTTTGTATCCTGCCATCTGCAAACTACTCTACCGTTTTCAGTGAATTAGAACTGATTTGCGCCTCTTTCACAGCTCACTGATAATTAGGGAACATTCTTGCGATTCATCGTCTCAATGTTCCAACGGCAGGAAACTTGATAGTATCAAGTAAGTGGACAGATGAAGAACCTATCAAATGTCAATGCAACATTCAGGCACTTGATAGTGCTGAATAATTTGGTAACTTCTCTTTCGTCAAGTTAAGGTACGCGTTCATTTTCTTGTCCGTATATATATTTAGATCGTAAACATATCCAGTTCTTAAATCCTTATACCCCGTTTTATGGGCTAAAGTGATAAATACTGCTTCAACAACGATCCCCCTTTGAATTTCGTCATTGATTCGTCAATACTCTTGAATGATGCATCTCGTTATTTACTGAAAGTTTGTTTGACATAATTGTCCACTTCTTGAATGTAAAATATTTTCTCCGCAATGGTAGACTTTCTGGATTATTAAAATATAATTTTTCTAATAATAACTTACATAGATCTCTGAATATAGTCTTCTTTATTGAGATATTGCCCCATGATTCAATGTTTGACCACCACCCTTACAAACCAACAATTGTGCAAGGTTTAAGTGATAATGAATATCACCGAAGATTACAGTTTAGCAGGTGCTAACTTCAAAAATGGGAAGATGACGCTATTTCTTAGAAAAATAGTATGAACAGATGAAACACGATTTACCAATTGTGGAGTATTCAATAGGTAAAACAATTATCATTGGTCTACTGAAAATCCGCATATGGTAAATTAAAGAAGATTTCAAGTTCGATTTGGTTTTAATGTCTGGTGCGGTTTAATTGGTATGAAATTTTCTTTACATATTTATTTTGTTTTCTTGAGTTACTTTTCGTTTTAGATAGTCACTTAATAGATTCTTTCATCTTTGATTATAATTTAACTAGTAACAGATATTTGTAGCTACTAACAAAAGATATAATACCTGCTTTGAGACAAATTACTACGGCATGTAAAACATATGGTTTCAGCAAGATGGTTACCCGGCCCATAACATTCGTAAAGTGTAACATTTGTTGAGAGTAAACTATAATGAGACAGTGATTTCAAATAATGGACCAATGCAATGGCCTGCAAGATCACTTGACCTTACCCCTCTTGACCTTAGTTTATGGGTTACAACAAAAAACGAAATTAGGCGTTATGGAGTTATTGAGGAAAATGAAAATTGGAAAATTTGTTTTTTTCAAAATATCTTAAAATTGAAAAAAAAATTAGGTGAATTTGAAATGGGATTTGTTATTTCTGCAATACATCCCACATTTATCGTTGCTATATCTCTTCTAATAACAGAGGTACTAATGGTGAGCATTGAAATTTGGCACAATGTATACGTACTAAACCATAATCAAAAAAGTAAAGTACAAGCGATAGAGATGAAATATTTTAGGAAGATGATATGGGTAAGTAGAAGAGAAAAGATTTCAAATTAAGTTATTGGAGCTGAATTCAACCTTTTTAATAGTATAACCACAGCATTTAGATTTTCAATACATTTGTCTCTTTTGCTTAAAGTTGTTAAAGGATCAATTAACTTAACAGTTACTTTTTTTTGTATATACAATTAATAAATTTTATTTATAATGAAAGAATAGACTCTTAATACATTATAATTTATGATAAAAACACTAAAATTTAAAGTGTTTACCTATTTTATTATACATAACAGTTATAATACTTCAGGTATTAAATAACATTTAAATGCTTACATTTTTTTCTGCATAAAACATGATAATCACTTTTAAATAATTCAAAAAAAATCCAAACATTCATGAAGTGAAGTTCATGAAGTACATCGGTAAAATATGTAATGTAAATAAACGTGCATCGCGCTCAATTTATGTAAAACGCGAAGAGGAGGATGGAAAGTTTTCCGAATGGAAATCAACTGATGGAATAATCAGTCGGTGCGAGCATTACACTTGTTGACACAAGTTTTATAATTTCCTAAGAGCTTTGCTGGGATTTTCCGTGAATATATATCATAGCGTGCGCTGATCCACCGATGCCTACAATATCCGTTCCCCTTTCATTCGCAAATACACTCGTGAACGCTTCAAATAATTCCAGCCATAGTAAAATATGTACTTAAATAAATAACTAACGGTTAATCGCAAGTAGGATTAAGGTTTGATTTTATGAAAGGGTTAATTATAAACGTCTGATCTAACACTATTATATTTAATCTAACACTATTATATTTGATTGAACCAATATTAACAAACATTACAAATCAAATATTGAAAATTGAAACATACCCAAATTACATAAAAACTTCAAACCAATATATACAAACGGAGATAGCACCAAACCAGAAAACTATAGACCCCTAACGCTTTTATCAACCCTAAATAAAATCTTAGAGAAAGTAATATACAACAGAATAATAGATCACCTAAACAAATACAACATCATCAATAAAGAGCAATATGCATTTTAAAATCACAACATCAGCCACTCACGAATTTACTAATGACATCAAGGAGAAATTAGGCAAAAAAGAACAGACTATAGCCATTTTTGTCAATATGAAAAAAGCATTTGATACCATCTCGAAAGAAAAGCTAATAAAAAATAAAGCAATAGGAATAAAAGACAAAGCACTAAACTTACTAAAAACCTACATACTAGAGAGACCACAAATTAAACGAATTAACAACACAAACAGTAAGACCATAGAAACAGAATACGGAATCCCCAAGGGAGGTATCCTACCACCGATTTTGTACATACTATACACAAACGATATATTTCAAATAAATTTAACGGGCAAATTATATATATCTACACAGATGATACCTGCATTTTATATTCAGCGAAAATCTCACAACTGCAAGATCAATTAAATGCAGACATGAAGAAATTAGAAACATTGTACACAAAAATACTCTCACAATAAGCGAACAAAAAACGAAGTGTGTACAATGAAAAAACGACTCCAACCTAGAAATAAGCATAAAAAACACGGAAATAAACGAAACTAAGCAATTACATATCTAGGATTGAATATTCAAAACAACTTAAAATGGGACACTCATATTTATAACTATAAAAAATAATTGTAAAACAATAGCTGCAATAAAAAAACCAATGCATATTTAACAAACTAGACAAGAAAATAACTCTATAATAGCATATTTATTGCGAAAAACACGTACCTAATATCAAATTGGGGAAATACAACCCAGAAAAACCTACAACGTCTGCAAATAAAACAAAACAATGTACTAAAAATACTATAAAAACTAAATAAAAGAACACCAACTAAAGAAGTATACAAGCAAATAAATGAATTAAATATAAAAAAACCTAATCACACTAAATAAAGTATTACTCATATACGAAACAAAATAAAAAACAAACAAACAAATTCACAACCATGAAATAGAAGAAAGTCCATGCTAAAAGAACTGAGAGGTACAAGACACAAAAATACTCACAAAACTTAATGACAACCGCAATAAATCAATACTATGAACTGCCAACATATGTAAACAAATTAAACTTAATACCGTTTAAACTTAAACTTAAAAATCTAATTATAAATAATAAAATCGAGTAACTCAAAGCAACATAATATTAGACAAAACAACAAACATCCCTCAATACCGTTAACCTGGGCAGGAATAAATCCAGCACCTCGAGATGAAGAACGAGGGATAGAACCGTCCATATATTATATATATATATTATATATTATGCATTTTATTTATGACTTTCATTTAAATAAACTGTTTATTTATTAATTATTATTTTTAAGGCAATGGAGGAAACAGGGAGACAAATAATAACAAAAAACTAATTAAATTGCACGAAACAAAAAATAAGGATTGTTCAGCAAATACGGACACAAAAAATAATAGTAACAAACGAAAATTAGTTAAAAATAGGGAAAGTTGCTTAAGGGTGGGGTTTTGAAACGTAGCTGGGATAAAGTCGAAGTGTAGGGGCGAAAGATGGCACAAGGACTTTGAGAAGTGGATTTCAGGAAAAGATGTAGTGGGGTTAGTGGAAACATGGATGATGAAGGAGGAGTGGGAAAATGTACGAGATTCACTTCCAGCGGGGTTTAGGTGGTGGGTGCAAGGGGCAACGAAGGATGCAACTAAAGGAAGGGCAAAAGGGGGTATAATAGTGGGAACGAAATGGCCTCTGAAAAATGAGGAGGTGGAATTTATAGAAGAGGTGGACGGTATAGCGTGGGTTAAGTGTCAAAAGGAGGGGGCTCATTTGGAACTGGGGGTGGTGTACATTAATAAGAACTGGGCCGAAGTGCGGAATGTGCTAGATGAGAAATGTAATCAAGGAACAAGATGTATGGTGGGGGGTAATTTTAATGCAAGAATGGAAGAAAAGGGGGGAGGAGTGAATGATAAAGGTAAGCTAATACTAAGAACGTCTCAGGACAAATTGATAAATCATGAGGGTCGAAGGATGGGGGATTGGTTAATAGAAGAGGGATGGGAGATGTTAAATGGGTGCACTGAAGGTGATTGGGGAGGGAAAAAGACGTATGTTGGACCACAAGGATCGTCAGTCGTGGATTATGTTATAATAAAGGGGCTAAACCGGGAAGAAGTTCGAAGAATGGAAGTAGAAGAAGTCCTGGGGTCGGACCATTTGCCAATAATGGTGGAGATAGGGCTGGGAAAATTTAGGGAAAATGAACAAGAACAGGAATGGTGGAAGTTATAGGATAGTGTAAATGCTATCAAGAATATGGGTAAATGATTAGAAAAGATTAACTGGAATGAAGTTAAAACAATAGAAGAGATGGAAGGGATTATTGCGGGATGCGGTAGAAAAGTGGAAAGAAAGGATGGGGAAAGGTGCGCTTGGTTTGATAAAGAATGTCGGGACGCAAAAAGGGAGGTAAGGAAGACTGTGAGGGAATATACCTTGGATAGAGGAGAGGAGAGATGGGTGGTGGCGGCGAGGACTAAGTACGCAAAACTATGCGAGGAAAAGAAGATGCAGGCCTTGGAAAAAACGAGTAACGACTTGAAATTATGTAAGAATGAAAAGGAGATATGGAGTATTTTAAAAAGAGGTGAGAAGAGGCAACATATAGGAGTGTCTCTACAAGAATGGGCAGACAAATGCAGTGTAATGAGTGGTGAGCCAAGTGGGGTAGGGGAACAAGAGTCGATTGGGGAAGTTGAAGAGTTTACGGAGAAAGAAATAGAAAAAGCATTTAATGAGTTGAAAACTGGGAAAGCTGCAGGACTGGATGGGTTAAAGGCAGAAATGTGGCAACAGATAGGAAAGGAAGGAAAGCACAAGTTTGGAGAGCTGCTGAATCAAATATGGAGAGGAGAAGCAAAGTTCCCAAAAGCGTGGCGTGTGGGTCTTATGTGCCCGGTACACAAAGGTGGTGATACATTAAATGTAGAAAATTATAGAGGGATAACAATTATGTGTACCGGGTACAAAATTGCCATGACAGTGGTAAAAAATAGGATGGAGAAGGAGGTGGAGATCAATAGAATTCTGCCGGAGACGGAAGGGGGTTTTAGAAAAGGGAGGGAAACAAGGGATCAAATCTTTACACTGGCAAGGATTGTGGAGAGAGTGTTGGAAGAAAAGGGCAGTATCTACGCTGTTTTCCTGGATTTGAAAGCAGCGTATGATACTGTACCGAGAGAGAGATTAGTGGAGTGTTTGAGAAGGAGAGGAGTGAGTGCAGGAATGGTGGAATGGTGTAGAAGGGTGTATGAGGAAACGTGGATGAGTGCAAAAGTGGGAGCGAATGTGTCTGAAAGGTTTAGAATTTGGATGGGGGTGCGACAGGGCTGTCCGTTGAGCCCTTTACTCTTTAACATATATACTAGTGAATTGGAAGAGATTTTAAGAAAAGGGCAAGCGAGCGGAGTAGTGATTGGAAAAGAGAAAGTATGGATGCTGGCGTATGCGGATGATGTGGTGCTTTTGGCGAGAAATTGAATAGAGATAAAATAGGTAATGCAAAGAGTAGATAGGTATATGGAGAAAAGAGGAATGCAAGTGAATGCAAGGAAAACAAAGTGGATGCGATTTAGGAAGCGTGGAAGGGAAGGAAGAGTGGGTAAATTAGAATGAAAGGGGGAGGTGATAGAAAGAGTGAAGGAATTTAAATACTTGGGCTTCGTATTTAAATGCACAGGAGGATACGGTGAGCACGCCAAATGGATACAGGGGAAAGCCAGAAAAGCTTGGGGCATTGTGAGGAAAAAGTGGGGGAAATTGTTTTCCAACAACTTTCAATTGGCGTGCCAGCTGTGGGATGCATGTGTGAAGCCTATTTTGCTGTATGGGGTAGAAACTTGGGGAATGAGGAAGTATGAATGTATTGAGAGAGAGCAGTCATTATTCCTGAAGCAGATTCTGGGGGTGAAAAGATCAACACCTGGGTACATTCTGCTTCAGGAAACAAATAGAATGAGTGTGCATGCAGAGGCAATGGAGAAAGTGGTAAAGTATGAGATGGATTTGGTTCGATTGGATAATGAGAGATTGGTGAAAGAGGTATGGAGAACGTGCATGGGGAGAAAGGGGAGTGAGTGGAGGTTAGAACGTAGAAAGATGTATGAAAGGGCAGGAGTATCTGAGAATATTGTAAATGAATGGTTGGAGAAAGGGGTAAATGTACGGGCATGGATGAAAGAGAAGTGGAAGGAGGTTGAGATGCAGGAGAGGCAAGGTTGTATCGGAAGGAGCACATATAATCCAGGGTATGAAAGATGGCAGGTATATGGGAGGGTGCCAGCGTACCTAACTAATAGTGTCTACTCAAATGAAGAGAAGATTACCCTGGCGCGAGGTAGATGCGGTACGGAAGAGAGGGGAAGGAAGGTTTGGATGGGAGAAAGTTATGGTAAGTATGCACTGTGTACGAATGGGATGGATACATGGAGTCATTCGGGAGAGGAGTGTGAAGGAGTACGTGAGGAGTGGTTGGGGGGAAAAGGAAGGTTACGGAATGGATGAGAGAAGATGGAGCTGGTGTAAAGGTTTTGGTCAGACTTGGGTGGGAGAGGGAATTAAAAAGGAAAAGGAAAATATGATAGAATATTTGTTTTTTTTTATGTAGAAGTTTGTATATACAGTGTGTAAAGTGATGGGGTTTCCTATAGGGAAAACTTTTTTAATATGAATTTTAGGAAAAAATCTTATTCTTTATAAAAAATTTTGCTTGCTTCGAAACCCCTTATGGTCAAAGAAAAAAACAGTTAACACTTAAGATAAGATAAAAAATTGAAATTATGTCGAGTTGTTGATTCCAAATATGACTGAAAAACTCGGGCTTAGTCATATTTAAAATCAACAACTCGACATAATTTCAATTTTTACTTTCCCTATATACGAAGTATATTTACGGGAAGTATTTTTTTCGTGATTTTTTTTTTGAATTTTTTTTTTCGGAAATATCCGTATTCTAATATCTGTAAAAAAAATGTTTTGTGTCTGTGTGTGTCTCTGCCTGTCTGTCTGTCGGTCGGCGCTGTATCTCAAAAACGAATGATCAGAACTGAAAAGCTTTTGGTGAACAATTATAGACCGGAAGTGGATGTTTATTCGAGGCGTTTTTTTTGTTTTTTCGTGATATATTTCTAAATATGAAAAATTAAAAAAAACCGTTAATACAAAAGTTAAAGGGAATGAAAAACTGAATAAGTTTTATTAAAACATATTTTTCATAAAATTCCTAACTTTTGAGAAAAAAAATAAAAATTGAAAATTTTGACATTTTTTGCCAATTGCTGATTAATTATTATAGTTACATGAAACGTGTATTACAATAATTGTAGAGAATTAAAAACTGGACAAATCATTAAGAATAGCCCTTTTGCGTAAATCTCATAGTTTTCGAGTAAAATATAGGGAAATTACTATGATGGCCACATCACCATTTTATTTATCTTATCTTAAGTGTTAAATGGATTTTTCTTTGACCATAAGGGGTTTCGAAGCAAGCAAAATTTTTTATAAAGAATAAGTTTTTTTCCTAAAATTCACATTAAAAAAGTTTTTCCTATAGGAAACCCCATCACTTTACACACTGTATAATTATATGTATATGTAGAAAGGTTTTGTAAGTTAAAGTGATGCCAATAAAAGTTGTTTTATTTTTTTATTAATTTTAAATAAAGATTATTTAAAGTATGTAATAAAAAGTAATTATTTTAAAATTAAAGCGAGTAAACAATGTTAACCAAAATATTAGGTTTATTTCCAGGTCATGTCGCAGAAATTTGATTAATATATATTTTAATATCCTTAATTGAATAAAACTGCATACTTACATATACAGAGTATTTCTGTGACTCTGGGAATAAAATTAACTTGACTAGAGTGAAAATGATGATAATTTTTTTATTATTATTATAAAAGTCTTAAAATAACCAAGATACAGACCATCAAAGTTAAGAAATTTTAACAAATTTTTCTAAATATTTTCAATACCGCTCATGGTAGAGTGCTGTAATTTGCTTATATGAGCCATTAATTTTGAAAATTTAAAGGTTTGTGTTGCAATGCCATTAAAAATATATGTACAGAATACTAATGAGTCATACTGCTTGTATGTAGGTATTAAATTTACAGTTTCTATTAAAATAATGGCAATTTTTAAGTGAATAGTATGCGTTTTAATACCAAGAATGTAGTTAGGCCACTTTTAAAAATTACAACCAAAATTTGGAGGGGCACAAGTCCATTTAACATAATTTAAGATGCTTCAAATTAAAAAACAATATGGTCATTTTGTTTTACATATCTTTAAAACACTTCAAAAACATAATTTATGCGATTCAAAAGATTTTTTTAAAAATAAATAACGTACAAAATTACAAACATAAATTACAAAACAATTTACTTCCCATCTATATTTTATATGTGTGAAAGGGATTTGAAGAAATTATGATGTTCCGCTGGTATATATCGTAATAGGTAAATTATGTCCTTCAATTTTGCTCTAGTAATTTGTCTGATATTTTTATACAGTGGTGTCAACATAATATTTTCGAACATTCTTGGTTTACCACGACGTTGTAATAAGTTCAGGACTTTAAAATTTTCAATCTCATTCATTGATGTCTTATGGAAAATTTTATACAGTTTATTGCTAACAAAACAAAACCAATATAATTTTAACCAGTTTATTGTTTCTTCGTTAGAATTCCGTTAGAATTTTTTATCCTTTTGTCTTCTAATAATGTTGTTGATACCAAATATTCATGTCTCATTTTCTGTACAATAAAGTTATTAACTTTCCGACACTTTTTGGTAAAAACGAATGTCCTGATATTAAAACAATGGTATCTATGATTTATATCTACATTATTTTCTACAGTTTGGAAAATATTTAGCCACATTGAAGCTACTTTAATGTTTTCATTTTGCCTTTCACATATGAAACATTATCGTTATGAAAATTGTGAGTACCCAAATTTAGAATGTACATATTGCGTTTAGAATATGAAACTGAAGTAGTCAACTTTGGATAATAATAAAATATATAAGTCCTTTACGTTGTAGAAAATTCACTAATAAATAGAAAAATTTGGAATAAATTTGGAACAAATTACCATAGTATAGTCACTCACAAACTATTTTAACGTACATTCAATCATTTTTAGTTCATTTTACAGAAAGAAATACGTTCAAACTAGTATTGCTTTGATAGCCTTGCTATTTTGTAACACGCAAATTACTTTTGTATTATTCAACGTCTGTCGAAGTATTAGCTAGAGAAGTAGTTGTTTCAAAAGTGATTTGTTCTTGTAGTCTTAATAAGACTCATTTGTTGTAGATTTTACGAAAATATTTTCGTGTTTTTTCTTTTTATAACTTTGGATAAGGTAATATTTTTTACAAGACGAACAAAAAAGCGACATATCTGAATTGCATGATAGTGGTTACTAACCTTGTTTTATCGATTTCCTTGCTGATTCTTTTCTTTATTCATCATCATTTAATGCTTTCATTTTGATGTTTAATCAGTTGCATTTTTACATGTATCTTTGCGTGGCTGGTGGAAATCTAAATCAAAACGTTTTTAAATACTTTTTTGTCAGTCCACTAATTAACGGCTTTCATTTTATTTTCCTTGTAATGAAGCTCGAATAAATTAAACATTTTCCTAAGAGTTAGATCAAGATTTAGATATTTTCTCTTAGGATTGCCAGATCTGGTATATAGGATTTAAATTTAGGAAAACGTTTAATATGGTTTTGAACATGTTTTTTCTCTTCATCAGATTTTTGTCTTGGTGATCCAACCATACGCTAACGTAAATCATTTCCTACATTTTCAAAGTTTAATACATGTTTTAAGCATCCTTCAGTTAATTTAAAGGTATCCAAATAGATTTTTTTACAGTAAGGAACTTTTTCGTTTTTGAATTTAAGAAATACTTACATAATATCAGAAGCCTTCAAAACAAATTCCACGAAATAGAATTACTCCCCACAACTCATAATAACCCTAAAATAATAGCAATAACTGAAACATGGTTAACACCAACAAACGAACACCTATATAAACTCAAAAATTACAATTCAGAATATAACTCCAGAGACACCAAAGGAGGAGGAATTGCCATTTATATACACAAAGACACCAAATATAAAATACTAACTAACACAACAATTAATAAAATACAAATTATATCAATAACACTACCAGAAGAAAAAGTTATAATAACATTATTGTACAAACCGCCTCACATAAACTTAAATAAACTCAAGCATATGCAAAAGAACAATATTATAAATAGAAGAAAACCACATATCATATTAGGAGACATAAATATAAATATACTACAAAACGACTACAACACTAAAGAATATCAAAATCTTCTAACAGAAAACAACTATAAAATAATTGACAAAATAACAAGACAATCATAGACAAGAGTAAATACAAATGGAAATAATACAATATTAGACCATGTCATTACAAATAATACTAAACTTATAGACGACATACAAATTGAACCATCAAGTATATCAGATCATTATGCTGTGATAACAAAGCTAAAAGAAACTAAACAACCAAAACCTATATATCAATATTACGAAACAACTAAAACTGACCATGCCCAAATATCAAAAGACATACAAGATATAGATATAAATACAATAAAAAGCTTTGAACAACTATCAATAAAATTACAAATTATATTACAAATCAACCAAAAAATTAAGATAATCAAAAGAGCAAAAGACAATCTATGGATCACCGAGAAAATACTAAAACCAATCCAACTAAGACAAAACCTCAAAAAAAACTTTCAAGAAATCCCACAAACGCAATAATAAAGGAAACCTATAATGCATAAAAAAACTCACAACAAAACTAATAAAATAAACGAAAACACAATACTATAGAAATGAATTCCAAAAGTATAAACAAAACCCTTTTAAACTGTGGAAAAGAATACATCAACAAATAAATAAACAAAATAAAACAGAAAATTATATAGAATCAATACACAAAGAAGACGGCACTATTACAAACAACAATACAGATATTGCAAACAAATTAAACTCATATTTTACAAATGTAGGGAAAAAATTAGCTGAAGAACAAACTGACAAAACGAGAAATCCACCAAAAACAACAACAACAAAAAGACACATAGAAGACATAAAATTCCAACATACAACAAACGATCAAATTAACAAAATAATTACAGAACTAAAAGACCATTCGGCGCCAGGATTTGACAAAATAACAAACTCCACAATAAAACGAAACAAAACTACCCTTATACCAATACTCGTCCAGATTATAAATATAGTGATAGATGAAGCCAGATATCCAGATTGCATGAAAAAAGCCCAAATCAAACCAATTTACAAAAAAGGAGATAAAACCAACCCAGAAAACTACCGACCCATTGCTTTACTATCGACACTAAACAAAATTCTAGAAAGAGTAATACAAATACACATCAACAACCACCTAATAAAAAACAATATCCTATACAGTGAACAATATGCTTTCCAAAATTATTCTAAACAACAAACTTAAATAGAATAACACAAGACAACATATTTAAAGTGTTTTTTAATATTAAAGTTATATTATATTCTTTTTATAGTGAGATGCCAGAAATTTATTAGAATGATTTCAAAGTTAATATCTTTGACATGAGCCGGTAATTTTGAAGCAAACCTTTTAATTTAAATTCAAAATTAGTTTATATTTCACGCCAATAGTAGAATTTAGATGTTATTCTATTGACTTGATTAAATAGTTCATAATTACTTTTTAATTGACACTATATAGTTGTTTCATCAGCTTGTAAAAATACATTACTTATGAAATCAGGAAAATCAATTTCAAGTAAGAGGAATATGGCAAGACCTAGCACATTTTGTACATTATGCACTTTAACAAAGTCGTCAGCTAAGCTTTCTGATTCTCGAAGTCTAAATTCCTCTTATAAGAAATCAGCGTTAGCCAATTGTTATAGTTATCATTCAAGATACATAAATAAAATTACTTTACAATAAAATAAATAACTTAAATTTTTCCCTAAAATTTTCTAACTTAAGAAAAGCCCGTATTTTTAAATTAGTGAAAAGGAAGTAGATATTTTATTTGTTTAAAACAGTTAACGATCACCAATCATATACTCTTTATAGGAAAGTATTTATCCCTTTTTATAGCTGCAAAAAGTCTACAAAACAAAGACAGTAATACTGGTGAAAGTTGATTTTCAAATAATGGGAATAACTATCGATCGCTCTAATAAGTTCTTAACGATCATGACGAAACTTAATAGTACAGAATTTGTAGGTTTACCATTAGGAGATCAAAAATTCAAACGATTATTTATTAAGAAAACATTTAAATAACTCTGCCTGAAACAGGCCAATATTGTAAGTTTCGATTGCAATAGATAGAGACCTGGATCTGGATCTGGATTGAGTTTGCCAAGGGTGATCAAATCATTGACCAGAGCACTTAGGCCTCACTAGGCCCATTGTGCCCCCCTGACTGGGACAGCCCTGCGTTGTTCTATCACTCATTTAGCCACCCAAGGTGGCGAGCAAAGGACAGCACAACGCTTGGAGGGTTATCCCTTATGTTGGCCATGCTCGGCCAGAGCTCCCCTAGCATGGATTCTCTAAGGTGGGCGAGAGCCGGGCAGGTGGTTAACACATGTTCCACTGTCTCGTCCTCTTCTTCACATGCTCTACATATGGGGGTTTCCACCAGTCCCATAGTAAACAAGTGTTTCCTTAGCTGACAGTGACCCGTAAGGATACCTGTGATAAGACGCAGTTTTCCCCGGGATAGTCGCAAATAATATTCAGCTGTTTTCAGATTGGGTGAGCGTATTGCTTCCTTGGCCTGTCTGCAGCCTGAGGTGTTGTCCCAACGTTGCTTTAGCATCTTGAGAGTATTTTGTTTGAGGATATCAGAGAGGCATTTCGGGGTTGGCGCGATCGGAGGCCCGTCCGTGGTATCACTGAGAACCGATCCAGCTCGCGCCAACTCGTCTGCCTTGCTGTTGCCTTCTTCATTATTGTGTCCCTTGACCCAGCGCAGCTCAATACTGTTTGATTGTGCTGCTTGTTTAAGGGTGTTGTGACATTCTTTTACTATCCAAAAGACTCAAAAGAAAAATTATAACATAATTATTTATTTAATTAAATTATTAATAAATTAGTATCTTTATATACATAATATTCCAAAAAGTTAACTACAATATTTAAAAAAAACGTACATATAATTTAGGTAAGAAGAATCCTGGGTGCACCTTTTCAAAATCATCTTCTACTCATATTCTCACTAAAAGGCAAGTTTATTTGACGCATCAAAGGAGATTTCTAAGACAACTTTTTAAACTTATTTATCAAATTAGATAAAATAAAGAAGTAAAAGAATTAAAATATATAACTTTAATTTTTTAAACTACTTTTTATTTTATGGTAATATAACAAAAATTATTTTAATAATTAATTTAATTTAAAAATATGCAGTAAGATTCAGAGAAAATAGTGAATGTATTAAAAATGCTATAATGACTAACAACTCCTAGAGCAATCAGTTGAAAAATTATTTGGTATAGGATTATTATTTATAATAAATAGTCTGTCTGTATTTTATATTATTGTATTAGTTAATTAAACTGCTTTATTCAACATAATTCAAATAGATAGGTTTAAAGTCTTAAAATAGAAACAGCAAAGGACATATGTATTTAGTAAGAGGTTCCGACTGCATCTAGAATTTATTACAATGTACATATTGTTTATAATAGATGACCTTATGATTTATTACTCCATACATCAACACAGATCATACTTCGTATAAACAGCTTAAAGATGTTACCTTCGTCGATATTGAATCACTCAAGTCCCACGTATTTAAATAGCCAGCTGAGATATGCAAATATATACTCATCCAAATAATACAATCCCTTCATAATTTGAATTTCCTTTACAAACATTGTTATTATTATTACTCCAAATAAGATTATTAACACGGAAACAGTGGGGAGAGGGATAATTCGAGAGGAAAATCCGTAGCGACGTTTATCATAATAAAATCAGTATCGTTTTATGGTCGTAATTCGTTTCCGTCGATAAAACACTCATCACCATCGATTTTATCATATCCCGTGGAGAGGGTTGGGCCACGCAGCCCAGTGCCGTGAAATTCTCGAATTGTACGGTGCGAGAGCGCTTATTTACATAATAATACCAATCAAAATTTCCATCCGACACAATATTATTTCGGGCACGTTTTTTCGTCTCCTTTATCCGTTTCATCCATCCCGAAATTAAGGCGCCGAGTCAGACTTTTCACTTTAGTTCTATTGGCGGCGGCAGTGTGGGTAGAGGGGGCAGAGGGAGAAGAGAAAAAAGAAAGAAAGTTTGCTCGGGAGAAGTTCGTCTTTTTGGGCGGTTCAAATTGTGCGTAGATGATGAAAATTTGTGCCGGAGAGGGTCCTTCGAAGTTCATCAGAGATAAATCGTTTAGTTTTGTGTGGATGTGCGTGTGGGTGGTTGTATTCTTGTATGTGAAAAGGTCAAAGATTGTTCTTTTTTTCCAATTCCACATTTTTGATTGAAATACTATATTTTATATTGTCTCTACAGCGTAATATAATTTGGAGGTTTATTGTGTTTGGACTTTTATTATTAGTTTATCTAAGGTTCTGGTAATTTATGTATATTATTCATGCATGGTATTGTTAGTGAAATGCGAATCAAGTAAAATATATAAATATATTAAATATAAAGGTGAGGTATAATTAGGGCAATTGTTCTTATAGATTATACTATTACTTTCGAAATATACCTTGAAAATAGTATGCACTCATAGAGATTTATTATCTAAAGTAATGCTTATGCAAAACCTTTATTGCCTTTTGCTACATTCGGTATATCATTACTATAAGACAAACAAAGTACTTAATTGAATTCCTCTTTTAAAATATATTAGTTAAACATTATTATAATTATTTTTCTTTCCTTTAAGGATCCTGCAAGTGTGTAATGAAATTATTTCGTTTAGTTAACAAATAAAATTCGTAATATTATGATAAAATAACGAGGGTAAATATAAATGTTTAATATTTAATGTTATAATTATTTTTCCCGTCCTACCAAATTATACTTTTAGTCACAAAAGTAGAAACTAAAAATTTGCACTGAATTATATTAATTGTTGTTTGTATGTTAATAAAAATACAATGATTTTAAAGTAAATATTGACTTTTTATTGGCCAAATATCATATATTTAATTAAGGTAAAATAAAGTAAAAATTAAAAGAAGACAGACTGAAAGACCTAAGGTCGATAGCCAAAGAAACATAATAATTATTATAATTATATATTTTAATCATATCTGCAGTATAGATGTAATCTCTTTCTCTTTGCCTTCCTTAATGTTAACTTATTTAATTTACATGACCGTATACCTTTAATTATAGTATATATTTCCTTTTATATTTTCAATGCCTTATTGATTTTATGCTAAGGGTAGCATTTTAATTATATTGAACTTATTAGGACATGGTCGTTAGATAAGTAAATAAACTAAAGCGTATATAAATCATGTCCTCGTTGTCTTCCCTTTTAATAGGTTTACCATCGATTTGTGGCGATTGTGCATGTAAATAAAGTGGTTCCGTGTTCGTCATCCCTTAAATCGCAAAAGGAAATAAAAGGGAATATCAATATTTACCAAATGCCAATGTTATTATTCCGTTAAACGCGCCATCATACCTACTCGTACACGAAACTATTACATAAGGGAAGGTTTCCTTCCTGCCTACTCCGTCCCCCTAATGCAACCCCAATAAACTACCCTCAGTGGCACAAAAATAAACAATCAATAATTTTCCCCGCTCAATCGATCCCTCCGCGACGAACCGACAACACTTGTCTTCCTTTCTAACGCCAATCAATCCCGGCAAAAAAAGGTTAGAAAACGCCACAATCTTTATAGATATTTCGGTAATACATTTATAACGTTTCAAGGTAGCATTAAAAATGGCACACATGATATTTTCGTGATTGATGAGTAGATAAAGAAATCATATATTGAATTCGAATGGATTGTCAATACTGTTTAACGACAAACTAGTTCAATGCGCGTGTTTGAAAATTGAGGGGTTCGATTGAATTAATGAGTGTAATAACCTTCCATTGACATATAAAGGCCGAAAAGTAATATATCTAATTTTGTTTAAAAAATAATACACACTAACTAAATTTATATATATGTATACACATAACCTTCATTGGTTAAATTAATATATCCCTCGGATATAAATATGTAAATCAATTCTCATTATAATTAACTATTGGCTTAATATTTAATAATTTCATGACAAATTAATTATTTCACTTAATTATTGTATTTACTTGTGCCTTGTTAAATTTAAATTAACTTTCTAATGTAGATTGAGAGTCGTTAGTTGCTTTTTTGACATTTTGATTAAATATAATAACAATAATGTTTATTAGTAATTGATAATTGTACAATATACATGAGGGGAATTAATTTTTTTTAATGTCAACAAACAATAAAAAAGAATCACTCCTGAAAGATAAGTCTTTCGAGAAGCAGTTACATAAAGAATAATATATAAAATACAATATAACAAAGTAGTTAATTAAAATTGAAATTGAATTACATATCAAACAATTCAGCGAGTGTACAAAACATTCCTACATACAAATTCACGGAGATTAACGTAAATAGAGTAAATTATCTAATAAGAATTGTAACATTCTAATACCTAGATACATATATACACTCATATACACACTTACAAATGCATAGACACATACATATGTTTGTATATACAGGGTCCTGCAACAGTGCGTCAAGCTTTCCTAGCGCCTTTATCGTAAGAGATAGAAAAAAATGTTTCATATAAAAATTTATTGAATTAAAAATCTCTATGCCGTAAAATTATTTTAAAATATACAGGGTGTCCCAATTTTGCGTTATAACAAAAGCAAACATTTTTTTAAATGGAACACCCTGTATATTTTTTCTGTTTATAATTTGGATAGTATTTTATAACTTAAACCTTTTTTTGGTTTTTAATTTCGATATGGCATTTCCGAGTTATTGACGTTTTTCTGAAAAAAATGTAAAAAGCGGAGGTTCACAAAAAAATTATTCTGATGTATTTAAAATTTAAGAAATTTTCTTTTTCCTATGGTTGGTCATAAGTACTGTTTATGTACCAGTGTTAAACATTTTCACATTTGAGGAACCCTGCCTTTGTATCAGACACGCCATTTTCTAAAATTTCAAATTGTCGTAACTCTTTTTTTTTAAATGGAATCATATATTTTTTTTAATTTCATATTATTCTGCATCTAATTTCCTACAAAAAATATTAAGCATACCCTATACCTAAAAGTGATATTTTTCAAGATATAAAAAAAATTATATTTCAAACGGTCCTTGAATACGAATTTGTTTTTGAATAGATAGCCATGACTGAAAAAATGCATCTGTCAATTAAACAATTAGTTTGACATGTAAATCTCTCTGATATTTTCTGCAAAGTGATTCACTCCGTTTCGCGGTAAAAGATACAGCAAATTATCATCATGGATTTCGAAAAGAACGAAGGGAGGCTGCTGGAAATTGTTTATTGGTGGCTAGAAATAACACCACACGTTATCCCGGCAGAAGACATCCGGAGGAGAAATGTTTTAGGAACTTACTCAATAGATTTATTGACATGGGAAGTGTGAATTAAAAAAAAAAAACAAGAAAGAAAAAAGCCTATCATCAACGAGATAAACCAAATTTCAGTGCTATTAACAGCAACTGAGCATCCCAACGTGAACCAAAAAGACATTGGTGAAGGAACTGGCATAAGCGAGAGGTCAGTACAAAGCATTCTGAAGAAAAATCGATATCATGCATATCATTTTCAGCTACATAAAGAACTGAGTAATACTGATCTGGGGAAGACACAAAATACAGGAGGATCTTGCGTTTTTCCAATATATTTTATTCACGGATGAGGCGACATCCCATAACAACTGATCTGTCAATAGGCACAATTTTCACTATTATACAACTGATAATCCGCATTTTATGAGACAAGTTGATCATCAGTATCGACGGTCTTTGAATGTCTGGGGCGGAATTTTTGGAAACCATGTAGTAGGTCCACATTTTTTCGAGGGCCATCTCAATAGGCCTATGTATTTGCACTTCTTGCAAATTGAATTACCCGGAACGTTAGCTAATATGCTCTAACTAACAAGAAATATGGTGTGGTTTTAACAAGACAGAGCACCTGCCCAGTGGATTGGTAGGAATGGACCCACCAAATGGTAGGAATGGACCCACCAAATGGCCTGCTAGATCTCCGGATCTAAGAAAACCTCACGTTTTCTTGTGGGGATACTCAAAAGAGATTTTTTTATAAGGAACCATCAACAGCACCAATGAATATGCACCAACGAATTGTGGAAAGGTCTTTGCAGCGGCGAATTACTTACATTTTGTTAGTTATTTTGCCTCAGAATGAGCAACTCCGTGCATAGAAGTATGTATAATTAAATGGTTATTCTTGTGAAAACTATTAAATATCTCAACAACTATGGGGTTTAGACAAATTATTATTTGCAAAGTTTGGCATTTCTTTCTAATCTAATCGAATAATAAGAAAAATAATTGTTTTCGCCTATTTGGGTAGCGCTGAGCATACATTCTTTAGGCTTGCAAACAATTAATTCCACTTTCTCCAGTAGCATATATCACATCAATTAATTATTTTTAAAAATTGCATTGTTATAATCGTAACATACAATGCAACTATACATACCAAACTTATTGTTTAATTGACAGATGCATTTTTTTCAGTCATGGCTATCTATTGAAAAACAAATTCGTATTCAAGGACCGTTTAAAATATAAATTTTTTTATATCTTGAAAAATATCACTTTTAGGTATAGGGTATGCTTAATATTTTTTGTAGGAAATTAGATGCAAAATAATATGAAATTAAAAAAAATATATGATTCCATTTAAAAAAAAGAGTTACGACAATTTGAAATTTTAGAAAATGGCGTGTCTGATACAAAGGCAGGGTTAATCAAAAGTGAAAATTTTTAACACTGGTACATAAACAGTACTTATGACCAACCATAGGAAAAAGAAAATTTCTTAAATTTTAAATACAACATCAGAATAATTTTTTTTGTAAACCTCCGCTTTTTACATTTTTTTCAGAAAAACTTCAACAACTCGGAAATGCCATATCGAATTTAAAAACCAAAAAAAGGTTTAAGTTATAAAATACTATCCAAATTATAAAATGGAAAAATATACAGGGTGTTCCATTTAAAAAATGTTTGCTTTTGTTATAACGCAAAATTGGGACACCCTGTATATTTTAAAATAATTTTACGGCATAGAGATTTTTAATTCAATAAATTTTTATATGAAACATTTTTTTCTATCTCTTACGAGAAAGGCGCTAGGAAAGCTTGACGCACTGTTGCAGGACCCTGTATATACATAGAAAGGGCTAATTCAGTGTTTTAAGTCCATACAATCGTGAATGGTCTGTCTTGCAATATTACATATTAATGCTTTTGCTGCTTTCTTAAAAACAATAAAACATTTCGCTTTTCTAATTTTTAGTGGCAAAACATTACAAAATGTTGAACTTAGATTTGTGAAGCATCCTTGACCGACACATTCACATACTTGCGGTGTATTATGTGCTTATTTCGTTTCATATATGTGTTCATTTGTCGCTAATAAGTGTTTATTTCTATATTGGGAACATACATATAATTTTCTCTATATAAAAAATCTTATGGATAGACATTCGGTCATTTAAAGATTATTTTTAGTATTCATTTTTCAGTGATCATTAAATTGTTTAGGATTGTTTTACCTACATCTCCCCAAGCTGGTAAGCCATAGTTTATATGCGTCTCTACAAAGGCGTGATATAAATATTTAAGTAAGTTAGGTTTTAGTAATTTTTTTAGTTGTATTAAAATCACTTCTTGTAGAACTATGTTGAACACATTTTGTTCTTTCGTAAAGGTAGCTATGAAAAAATTCTTGAGCGATTCCTCTAATGTCTATTTTGTTCAAAGGATTTTAAGAATATGAAATGACTGATTGTTTCGAATGCTTTAGATAAGTCTGAACACAAAGGGATGGTTTACCTTTATCTAAAGCTAAATGCATATTTGCAATTAGTTGGTACATAGCGTTTGCTGTATTTTTATTAGAACTAAATCCACACTGTTTATCTAATGAAATATTAAATTTCTCAAAGTAATTGTTAATATTTTTTCAAAGATGTTCGTAAAAGCGGTTATTAGAGATATTAGTCTATAGTTTGTGAAGTCTTTTTTGTTTCCCTGCTCATATATTGGTTTTATGACACTTGTTTTAAATACATTTGGGCATATGCCATTTAAAAAACATTGATTTATAATAAAATATAAAGGCTTTAAAATTATAGGTTTAATAGTTTTTAATATTTCTGTCCTAATTCCATCTATTCCAGCAGCTTTATTATTTTTTAGAGTTTTTATGATTCTAGAGACATTATTTGGTGATGTTGGTTGAATAAAAAATTATTGCGAATAGTTAACTTTCTAAGTATACGTTATCTTGTATATTTTTTATTCCATTGGCTATGTGATCAGAAATATTAATATAGTGATCGTTGAGTTTGTTTTCTGGTTGACTAATGGATTGTGTATTTGAATTATTGAATTATTACCAATAATACTCTGAGTGTGTTTAACTTCTCCCTATATTTCCTTTATGATATTCTATACATGTTTGATACATAAGATATTTCAATTTTTCGACGATAGTAATTATGTTTTGTTACTCTAATCAAGTTTGTTAATTAATTCTTTCAGAATGGTTGTTTGGATTATCTAATACATATTTTATCTCTAATTTGTATTAATTTCAGTATTCCATTGGTTATCCAAGATTTACTTTTATTTTTTGTAATGTTTTAGGCAACTACATTTATTAATATGTTTATAAGTAACAATATTTATAAATGTGTTTTTTGCAATGTGTGTATTTTTTTGTTGGTGTATACATTTCCATTCAATTTTATTTAATTCATTGTATAGTTTATCATGAATGAGAACGGTTATACATTTTTTATTATTGGACCTTCTATTGTTTTTTCATCGTAGACAATTTGTATGAATATACTGTAATAATCAGTAATTTTTGTCTTTGTTATATTATAATTGATAGCATTAAATTTAGGTCGTGTTTTTTACAAATATAACCATTTATTAGGAACTGAAATCTATATTCTTACATAACATTTAGATGTTCTATGCAAGAAGTAGATTGCAATATGTCTATATTAATATCACCAACAAAAATATAATAATATACATTTGTACAATTTGGGATACAAAAATAATTGCACAGTATTTCAAAAAAATCAGATGAACACGTTGGGGACGGTCTGTATGCATGTAGCTTAATATCTGCAAGTTCTATAATAAGATAAGTATGTTGTATATTTGCTTTCAGGTAAACCAAAACTCCATCATTCTAATTGTCGGGAGTATGCATTAATTCATGTGGTTTTCTAAGAGAGGGCGTTACTAGTATTATATCGCGTCGTGTTCATCAGTGACTATATTCATTTGAAAGCTATTGCTATTGCGCGTCATTTTTAGTATATATAATTTCATTGAAGCGTAAACAACATTTTTTTCTTTTCATTTGAACTTTGTGCCAGAAAAAGTGTTCTTCTTCATTACTTTAACATGAAGAAAATTGCTACCGAAAGTCATCGTATTTTAGTAGTGGTTTATGATGACCATGCTCTTGTTGAAAAAAATGTGCCAGAAGTGGTATGCACGGTTTAAAAGTGGCGATTAGAACTTAGAAGACGATGAACGACCCGGACAGAAGAATATGAAAATGAAGAATTGGAGGTATTGCTTGATGAAGATGCATGTTGAAATCGGGTCAGACGATAAAAGGGGACCTCTACCGAACACAATTAATTCGTTTGAAGAGAGCGATTGCGGAAAAACGACCTGAATATGCAACCAGACACGAATCCATAATTCATAATTTTCCATCATAACAACGCTCGGCCACATATTTCAAGACCGATTCAAAACTATTTGGAAAACAGTGGGTGGGAAATTCTACCTCACCCGCCTTATAGCTCAGACATAGCCCCTTCTGATTACTACTTGTTCAGATCAATGCAGAATGCCCTCACCGGAATACGCTTCACTTCATAACAGGGTATCAAAAATTGGCTCGATTCATTCTTCACCGCCAAGCCGAAGAAGTTCTTTTGGAACGGAATCTAAGAGCTGCCAGAAATATGGGCAAATATTGTAGCTTCCGAGGGACAATACTTTGATCATTGAGTGTATAACCATTTTTTCACAATAAAGCCTTAAATTTCGAAAAAAACCCATGAATTAATGCATACTCCTGAATGAACTTTCATTAAACAGCACATTATATCCCTCGATATTTACAGAATTTATATTATGCATTTGCCATGTTTCGCTTAATACTATACAATCAGGTTCACAGGTGAATTGTTCTATGTAGCACTTCAATTTACATATATTTTTGTTAGTACTGCGAATATTAGTATAAGTTCATTTGATATTACACATACTATCGCACTCACTAAAAGTTGAAAGTTGTTCTATTTTTCTTTCTTTAGTTTCACGGTCTTATATTTATACGGTCATTTTGATTTTAAGGACAGCAATGGTTAATTTGATTCTAAAGGCGATGAAGTACTTTTCCATTTTCTTTGATCTTTTTTATCTTTACATTGTGGGTCTCTGTTTTCTTCTTTGTTGGTGGATTCATATCTTGTTTCAGTGTTTTGTATTAAAGAGAATGTATCAAATAATAATGGAAAACTAATGCTTGACTTCTGTGTCTTCAACAACTTGATAATAACAAACACATTTTTTGACCATAAAGATATACACAAATACACACGAGAGGCAAGCAGCAGGAAGGAGAAATCAATCATTGACTATATATTCATCGAAAGAAGCAATTTTAAATCAATTATAGACACCAAAGTAAGAAGAGGACCAGAAATAGGTAGTAACCACTACGTACTAATAGCGACATTTAAAACTAATAGAATAGAAGAGAAGAAACTTTTTTACAAGGTGCTGAAATCTCCCAGGACTGAAAGCAACTGAAACGAGATACATAGGTATATAAAAGATAAGAACGGAAACGTCCTCAGAGAAGATAAAAAGATAACAGAAAAATGGAAAGAGTATTTTCAGGAACTACTAGAAGCAGAATCAGAAACAGATGAGAGAAATGAACTTGAAACAACACTAAATTTAGAACTCCTAGAAGACTTCACAATTCTAGAAGAATTAACTGAAGTAATTAAGAATCTGAAAAATGGAAAATCACCCGGATACGATAAAATAACTTCAAACATATTAAAAATATTAGGCCAAAACGGAATGGAGTTGCTACTTAACATATACAACAAGATATGGAGGGAAGAAAATATACCTGAGGATTGGAAAAGAGCACTCATAATCCCAATACATAAAAAAGGAGACAGAAAAAACTGCAATAACTGTCGAGGAATCACGCTGCTGAGTACTGCCATGAACATTTTTGCTTTTGGACAAACGAATAAGATCATAAGAAATATGGAACACCACGTTACAAGAATTTGGAACGAAAATTTACACCAAAAAGACGAAAGTAATGATTATTGGAGAAGACAGCAGAGAAATAAATATAGAAGTACAAGGAGAAACGATTGAACAAGCACAAGCACAGTCACTTGTTGTAGATTTACGAAATGTTTTCGCGTTTTTCTTATTATTAGTTAAATTTCTACAAATTAAAGGACGTTAAAATTTAAAGAACATTTAAAGTATCAAATATCAATATAAAAAACAGATAAAATTAAAAACACTTCTTCAGTATTATATAATTTGAAATTTATAATAAAATACTGAAATTAATAATATTCATCTATCCCAAGTCCACACTCGCATTGAACTATTTAGTTGTTTAGTATTTTTATGAAAATATTTTATATATGGTGAAGGTGCCGGGATGTATGAATGATTGCAATACTTTCAATAAGTAAAAAGAAAAACACAATATATGCTGTAACAATAAAGTAGCTTTTTAATTATCTTCAATTTTCTTATAATTTATTTCTAGTATTAATTTTAAGTAGGCCATGTGATGATAAAAATACTTATTAAAAACTTAAATGTACACTAAAACTAGGGTCGACATGTTATAATCTCAAACAGCACTGTACAACAATAAATGTTTGTAAATACCTTTTTTATATATCACATACTTTTTATCGTTATTCGTGACTATAGTTTCGACAGATTTTCCGTCATTTTCAAACTACACTTGCTAAGGTATGACCGCAGTCTATTCATATTTAATCACACATATTATAATTATTCAGTGACCGATTAACACTATAGTTCCTTCCATAGTCCGTTTTTTATTAGCAAGAATATAAAATGTCTGACTAGATCTCAGCAGCCTAGACGGTACATGAAAGTCAATGGCCGTAAATAACGTCGGACAGTTTAAAGAGCCATAAAGGAGATTATGTTTGAACAGAACATCACTATTAAAACGTCTACGCACAAGAGTATCGAGATTAAATTGACGAAGGATATCAACGTAATCACCCTCAAGAAAAATTGTTATTTAATTTTTCTTTAATTTTCGCTGTACACGCTCGAGCCTCTTGATTTTCTTTGATGTATAAGGGCACCGAATTATTGAACAATATTTCAAATAGGGACGGGCTAATGCTACAAATAAGTTTATTATTGTGAATACAGTTTGAAATTCATTCAAATAAACCCTAATATGTCAAATGCTTTGGATGTCATTTTAGAAATTGGTTTGTTCTTAAAGAAGAACGGATCCAATTAAAAAGTTAACCGTGAATACCCATTTTACTCAATTTTATTAGTAATACACCATGATAGAATGAATGGGGGTGATAAGTGCGTGTTTCCAGTAACTGGGAAATTCACCACATTTCAGTGAATTGTTAAAAATAATCCAGAGAGGGCGAAAAAGTGCACTCTTTTTGAAAAAAATACCAGGAAATCCATTAGATCTCATAGAATTGTTAGGCTTTAGATGGGAAAGTTCTTCAAAAATAGCTTCAAAAATAGCTATGCCAATATCCGGCATAGAATATAAGTTTAAGTGAAAATCGCCCGTATCCAAGACGTTTATGTGACTAGAGTTTTTATATAGTGACCCAAAGAAAAATGCACAAGAATTCACAATGTCTTCTTCCTCACTAATTGTACTACCATTATGTTCAAAAGAATTAGAAAGCATAGATTGTGAACGCTTAGATGCTTTCAGAAGAGACTAGTATCACCTGCGATAGATACTTCAAGTGTTTGTAGATAATTATGATAACATATTTTTGCAAAATATTTTGCTATTAGTTCAAGTTGTTTTGAAGGCATTATAGTCTGACTCTAAATTAGATTGTTTATATATTGAGTGTAATTTCTTTTTCAGAAACACCAATTCCTTTAACTCGGGGGGTGAACCATTTAGGAAAACGGTACTTTGGATTAGTTTGAATTTCGACCATAGGGACAAAAGTATTAATTGAGTCATATAATACATTATAAATACCTTTTACTTTAAATCTTTGCCGGCAAACATTAATAAAAGTATTGTTAAAACTTGGAAAATCTGAGTTTTTAAAATAATACTTGACTTTAGCATACCAAGCAGACTCTTCCATAGTGTAGGATGGTGTAGGTCACTTTGCACAAGAGGACAATCAGCTAAATTTATCTCAAACTTCTCAACCGAAATTGTCTCTAAAAATATCCGAATTGTTGTTAGTAATATTATTAACTTTAAAGGCATTAATAAATGCAAATGTCTGCAATTTAAATGGCCATCGCGTTGCTAGAGTCTTTATATACACCGTAATCTCCAGTAAGCTATGTCACAATGAGAAGATTGTAGTTGCCAATAATACAAACTTGATGGTCGGATAACATATAAGCAAAGTGCTCCACGTATGAACAATGTTGTTGGTACGTTGAGAGATAAGAATTAGGCGGAATATAAATTGTCCCTAGGAGCACATATTGTTGATCAACACGATTAGATACAATAAGTTCATCGCGATATTTAGAAATAGTGCTGATTAGATGCGATTTGATATGACGAGCTACCGCTATAAGTATTCCACCACCACACCGTTTATCACATAGATTACGATCTCAACGGTAAATTTCGTAATTATCAAAACCAATTTCTGCGTCAAATATGTCATCGTACAATCAAGTCTCACTACGAACGATTGTCTCTTACTTAAGTAAGGGTACTGCCTCATTAACTGAGGAAAGTTTCGTGCGTAACCCACGAACATTTTGATAAAAGATTTTTAAACCGTTGACAAATGATCGCTGATGACGTAATTGGCTAGCAGAAATTTCCTAAAAAAATAGTGTCTAAAATATCTTAATATCTTGACATTATCAACTACTCCTTGAAATAATTTAAGTTTTCGTGAGCGATTTTAAAACTGGCGGACGATAACACTTTTAGGCCATTTATCAGCACACAGAAAGACATTGATATCCGACTCCATGATGCCGACTTTAAAAGAGCAATACACGGCGCGGTGTTAGTTGTCAGAGAAATACATGTAAAATTTTGAACATCGATGTGATTCTTAATAAAAGTAGATATTTCTTCTACAGTGCTCGACAGGCTACAGTTATGAATATGAAAGAAAATGCGTTTTTTAGTTCCAACTAATCCCACGTTGTTCGTTGTACCACGCAGTAGCTGCAGTCCGGTGGGCATGAGATGATTCATCGGATTATTATTGCTAACGGGGAGCCTACTTTGCACTTTGTATTTTTATTATTAATATTAACATTGATTTGATTAATATCAGTATTTAAATCATTTTTAATATTATCAATGTACATGTTATTGCATAACTGTGAGACAACTGAAGATGAAGACTGCGAAGGATTGATTAAATTAAAAATATCTGATGATGATATTTGCTGAATATCAGGGTGTGAGCGCGTGTTAATAATTTCACTGGTGTTGACTGAAGTAGTTGAGAGTTTGTGGCGGAGTTTTGATTTATTAATTGCCATTCGACCTCGATGATTACCTTTTATTTCGCAGATAAATGCGGTTATTTGACCAACACAAGCGCAACCTCTTAATTTAATCATAACCAAATAATATAATGGATTTTATATTTATTTATTGTCAAATTCCTTTTCAAATCATAGTTATCACGATACTTATTGAAATAAATTCTGCATCTTCTAATTTTTTTAAATGTTTTTATGTTTTGTTTCATTTCTTCTTATAAAAGAGAAAATATGATTTTGTAAGTAATGCGTTATGCAAGATGTCTCTATTTTTTCGTCCAAAATTAGCAAAAAGACAGAAATATGGTTAAACCGGTTGGCAGTCGTTAATGCAGGAAAACAACAGTTGGATGGGTGACCGGTACCATTCACCATTGGGATACAATTAATAGTGCCTTAGAGTGACGGGGGTGATCCTTTAAAGTAACAAGCTCATTTACACACACACACAAATACACAAATCACACGGCGAAAGGACCACATGGTCGATAGCCAAACACTACTACTACTATAGTTTATAAATAAAATTGAATATTTGGCATCAAATTAGCGATGCATTTCTTTCTCTTGAAGAAAAAATCCTTAAAGATTCAATAAAATAATTGTATTATTGGTAAATTACGAAAAAATTAAACAAGATATGGTTGAAAATTCTTAAATAACATACAAGACTAGTTAACGAAAAGTAATAGAATCATCGAAAAAATATAGAACTTTTGAGCCTTTAAAAAAACTCTGCCAAAATAAGAAATCTCGATTAAGCAAGAGTTTCGAGTAAATAAAGGATATTAGATAATTTTATCAGTAAGTTCAAAGTAAAATAGTCATGCAAAGAACGTTTTACAGAAAGTATCCTAATATAAAATGGACTCTATTCGGTTACACAATGTAAAAATGAAATATGTTTCTTAATCTGATTGATGTTTTTGATGACTTTATAAAGGTTAAAACCGTTAATTAATTTAAAAAACAAACGTGTGTGATAACAAAAAAATATATTTATTGAGCAACTGCATGTTCATTAAAATACCAGTTATAAAAATGTTCATGTAAAGACATGCTTATCAGTTGCAGCTTAAAAGCCGCTTCTAAAAAATTCGATTAAAGTTTGTAAATATTTAAGAGAGAAGTGTTTGTAATTCATGTAAAATGTGCATAATTTGCACGTATTGTAAGTATCGAAAGAGAAGTTTAAAAGGTTATTACAAAAATAGGTATTGTTGGGCTAGTAAGTAACCAACAATATTAGCAGCTTGTGTGCTGGAAATAGAGGCCGCCAAAATTACTGCTAGTTGTAGTCATGGAAATTCTTAGAAAATTAAGAAATGGATAATGCTACTAGAACTCTTATTTGACCTGGCATTTTAATAAAACCCAAAAATTTTCATTCAAATCTACAATTACCATATTGTTTACCAACTTAGCAATGCTAGGAAAGAGCATAGTAATCAAATTAATTTATTACACTTTGAAATATACATGTTAAAATAATATACAGGAATCTGTAGATGTATTCGTCAAATTATGGCTAGATATAAAAATTATAGTAGTTCTCGTATAATTATTACTTAGGATAATAGAATGTACACATTTTAGAGTATTTTGTATTGTACATCCATAATTATGAATGCTTATAAATGATATAAATAAAAAGATAACCTTGTTAAAATTAGTTTAGTCATCATCAGGTCTCCAAACGTTGGTCATATTATAAAATAATCACTTTAAACTTACATGTTTAAGTTACACAACATACAGGTAAATAATAGATACATTAATACTTTGTATATTGTTAAGCAACATGTAAATAAAAATTGGGATGATTTATTATTTCTACATATATTTAGTTATATTAGAATGCCCAAGCGTACATAGAAATTTAGATAAAAATATATTCAAAACTTATAAAGTTTCTCAATCAGCTATGAGTTCAGAGGAACTGTAGCAGCATTTTTTTTCCAGAAATCTTCTAAGCTTTATCTAAAACACCTCTTTACTTGTACATTATTTTAAGTCTTTTGGTGATTTATTATAAATTTCTTTTCCTGCAGATTTTGTGCATCGACTTCCAATGGAATTCCTCTTTCTTTCGATAGCATTGCTGTTTTCTACAACGGCCTTCGATTGTTAATTCTTATTATTGATGGGATTCATTCAGATTGGGCTCCAGTCTCCAAAAACGTATTAAGAGATGGAGCATTTGGAGATATTAGCAATAAGTTTTCTAACAGAAGAATTTGTTGCCTAAGAGAATATATATTTTTCTTCTGGTTTACAATAATTACATCTTTTTGGTTTATAATCTCTTTCAAGTACTTAACTTCTAATATAGAGTGGTGCTGCATTTGTGTTATTGTATCCCCACTGCTAAATGAGTCGTCGTGTCTTTGGGTCTCTGGTTTCTCAACGTTACTGTAGTTTTCATTGTTTTCGACATTACAACATTTTTTGTAATTGTCATAAAGTTTCACTGCGTTTTTAATGTATTTAATATATTTAACACATCCAGGACTAACGAACACACACTTTAGGCCGACCGATGGCAATTTCTTGCAATCCTAAGTTGAGACAAAACTAATAAATTAAAAAGATGATTCTAAATTACTAGAAGATTTTCGCCACTAGACTAAAATACGGATCAACATCGTTTAACACAGATAGGAAGAAAGCTGCTATAGGTAAAGGGGGTATTTAGAGCAATGTAATAATTTATCGGTTCATGAGTTACTGAAACTTATTTTTAAAACTTCAGAGGGTGAGGAATAACATAAACATTATTATATCCAATAATAGAATATCGAAAATAATGGAAGGAATTTACAATGGATCTTTAGGTGTACGTTAAAGACATCTAATTAAACCATTATAGCCATTTTGGTATGTCAATTTCTATAAATGAACTATGCGAGATATTCTACTAGGTAAACTTGACAATAAACGTATTGCAAAAAATGTATGTTGTGTGTGATAATTGACGGTCCATAACGACGAAGGAACACAATTATGCGCCACCGTAATCAGCCTACTCGAATGCATTACAATTCATGGTACTGGACTATTTATTAAGGAAATAAACATAACCTTGTAGAAGTGATAATTTTAGTAAAAACTATTAAGAAGTAGGTATATCGATATTCTACACTTTACATCTAAATTCAAAGGTATGCTCGAAAAAATAAATAGAACTGCACATTTTGAAAGGTTGTTTCTGAACTTAAAGGTGACTAAGACCGACAATTCATCCATTTTACGTACTTATCAATTAGTAGCAGATGAAATAACCAAACAGGGAGATCAATGATGTGGCTCATAAACATAAGTAAACCAAAATTAAGAATTGTTTATTTTAATCCTCTAATCCATTATATTCTATGCTGCAATTCGGGCCTTTCTAAGTCAGAACAATAAAGAAAATTTTGGTATATTTATAGCCCAACTCTTTCATACACATAAGACTCAATAAACTATATGTGAGAAGAGCAATGTTACCCTGTTCCAAGTACTGTTCGTTTTTCGGGTACACTCTGTAGCAGAATATTGTCTGGAGGAATTATTCCGACATTAGAAAGAAGTTTGGGAGGAAGAAATATTATTCGCACAAGGTATTGCTGTAGAAGGAGACGTTTAAAAGGATCGTATAATATAACGTACTCTCACAAGGTATATCACACATTTAAATTACATGCACCAGACGCAATCCAGAAATTAGTTTTTCTAAACTTATTTTGTGGTTTCGTCAACTGGACAATCAAGAGTAATCAGAAGCATGTTTGGACTTTCTGCGAACCAGATAACATAGATGTTCTGGACCGATTTATATTTCTGGGTTTCGTGAAGAGTATATCAATACAAATAAAACTGTTGTATCTTTACACTTTATTTCTATACTTAAATATATATACAGGGAGTTCAATTTAAGTTGGTAGGGGGTGAGAAATAAAAAAGTTAAATATGAACCCCCATTTTTTTGTACGGATTTGAATACTCCGGGAAAAATAAGAAAGTTTAATCTGATTTTTTTTTGTATTCGTGACAGACGACGCTATAATCGACAAAATTCAAAATTGGCAAAAACCGTTGAAAAATGGGGATTTCCTGATAAATACAAGGGGGATGCGTAAAATAAAGGTCCCTATACTGATGACAAAAAATGCGATGTGATGGGAGAAATGTAAAACACTGTCTCACAGTGTGAAATCCCCTCTCTTTAACTTTTCTATTTCTCACCCCCTAGTTTTCGAGATATTTCCATATCTTCACTTAAATTAAACACTCTGTATATTTCAAGTGCTAGGCGGCCATTATCAATAACAACGAATTTTAAAGTTAGGTTAAGTGAGAACAGAAAGAATAGAAGAAGAAATCCAAGTGAAATACTACATGAAAAGACCATATTTTTAAAAAATCACAACTTGTAAAAGTGCAGATATCACCTTTACTGCTGGAATGAAAATAAAGAGCTTTTTACTGGTGAGCGGGAAGGGTCGTCCTATGTACGTTGGCCGGTTCCGGATAAATTCAATACCCCGGAATTTTTACTTTCATGAGTTAATTCAATTTTGACATTTTAATAGTATAGCAAATAAAACAATAGAAAATATTATTATTAAGATGAACTTCATAAATTCCTATTATAATTGGATCGCATCAAAGCAGCACACATGATATTGCTCTGGCATGCAAATATTGTCATATTCAGTTTAGCGTGTTAAGATGATTTGTTATTAAAAGTTATACCCTAGTACTATACAAGGCATTTAGATAAACTTTACCAATTATTGGAAACTAGGTGCTTTAATTATCATTTGAACTAAATTAGTAGCAGTAGTGCTAAACTACTCAACTGCAACTGACGTAACGTAATTCATACATCAAAAAATCTCTTATATCTTATTTCTATATGTGTAACAAATTTGTTGCGTTAATTGTAGGAATAGTATACAACAATTAACAAATCAATAATAAATACGAAACGTTTCATAAACGTTGTATATTACGAATTTTAAATTATTATTTAATTTTCTAAAACTATGCTTTTAATAATTTTTATTTATTTAAGTAAAATCTATATAAATAAACCAATTTTTTTTTAATCATAAAAAAATAAATTTATTCTAATTTACTGCCAAGTAAAGGCATACAATAATATATTTAAAAATATTGTCGTTTTGCTTCGTAACTAAATACATTTATTATAAAATAAAACAATCATTTACAAAACTAATTTAATTTAGATAAATTTAATTGGCGTACTAAATTACATCGTAAAGTAATTTATTATTTATTTAAAAAAATGAAAACTACAAAACAGAGATTGAAATGGTTAAATAGAAAATCATTCTTTCTGGAAGTCAGTTCTTAGAACTGTGTATACAATTATAGCCTACATACAATTTATTTTTATGTAAATTTTACCTATTTTAAATGTAAAATATATTCATATTTCGTAATATATAACGTTAGACATAAACTTTTTAATATTTTCTTTATTAGTGCGCCACATATTATAAATAGGCAAATTCTATAATATTTTTTTCGTAATGGCATGTAGCCTTCTTCTGCTGATTATAAATGGACTACTAACAAAAAAGTATTTTGTTTATTTTTTCCTAAGCACCTACTTTAATTTTTATGCCACGTATATTCATTTGAAAATTCGTACTTTAAGCCGTTCTAAATCATGTTTAAGTAGTTTGCAAATACCAGAAATTCAGGCATATTTTATCAAACTACTATTATAAAAACATATTATTAACTGCGTTGTGCTAATGAGATCTACATAGAATCTAATCGATTAGATGGTCATATAATGTTCGTATTTTACATAGATATCTTATATAATACCAACAAATTTAATGTCATAAATTTACTAAATTTTATATTCACTCGACTAGTTTCGCTTTTTCCTGCGTGAATATAAAATTTAGTGAAACAAACCAAGTGTTTTCAATTAATTACCTGTCATAAATTTATATTTAAGTTATCTTTAAAATTAGTAAATATACAGGGTCCTGCAACAGTGCGTCAGGCTTTCCTAGTGCCTTTCTCGTAAGAGATAAAAAAAATGTTTCGTATAAAAATTAATTGAATTAAAAATCTCTATGCCGTAAAATTATTTTCAAATATACAGGGTGTCCCAATTTTGCGGTATAATAAAAGCAAACTTTTTTTAAATGAAACACCCTGTATATTTTTTCATTTTATAATTTGGATAATATTTTATAACTTGAACCTTTTTTTGGCTTTTAATTTCGATATGGCATTTCGGAGTTATTGACGTTTTTCTGAAAAAAATGTAAAAAGCGGAGGTTCACAAAAAAAAATATTCTGATGTTCTATTTAAAATTTAAGAAATTTTCTTTTTCCTATGGTTGGTCATAAGTACTGTTTATGTACCAGTGTTAAAAATTTTCACATTTGAGAAACCCTGCCTTTGTATCAGACACGCCATTTTCTAAAATTTCAAATTGTCGTAACTCTTTTTGTTTAAATGGAATCATATATTTTTTTAAATTTCATATTATTCTGCATCTAATTTCCTACAAAAAATATTAAGCATACCCTATACCTAAAAGTGATATTTTTCAAGATATAAAAAAAATATATTTCAAACGGTCCTTGAATACGAATTTGTTTTTCAATAGATAGCATCTCTCAATTAAACACTTAGTTTGGCATGTAAATCTCTCTGATATTTACTGCAAAGTAATACTCTCCGTTTCGCGGTAAAAGAGAAAGCAAATTATTATCATGGATTTCGAAATGAACTAGTCGATACGATTTTTGTATTAAGGGAGGCTGCTGGAAATTGTTTATTGGTGGCTAGAAATTACACCACACGTTATCCCGGCAGAAGACATCCGGAGGAGAAATGTTTTAGGAACTTACTCAATAGATTTATTGACATGGGAAGTGTAAATTACATAAAAAACAAGAAAGAAAAAAGCCAATCATCAACGAGATAAACCAAATTTCAGTGCTATTAACAGCAACTGAGCATCCCAATGTGAACCAAAAAGACATTGGTGAAGGAACTGGCATAAGCGAGAGGTCAGTACAACGCATTCTGAAGAACAATAGATATCATGCATATCATATTCAGCTACATTAAGAAGTGAGTAATACTGATCTGGGGAAGATAAAAAATACAGGAGGATCTTGCGTTTTTCCAATATATTTTATTCACGGATGAGGCTACATCCCATAACAACGGATCTGTCAATAGGCACAATTTTCACAAGTAATACCATAAGTGATGGCAATTTACTCGAATAAATTTTGTTTTTGCATGAAAGTTTGTTGCTTAGCGATTTTAATGAGAGCAACTGTCACGAAAAAATCACGAGCCGCCAGGCGAGTGATTTTTTCTATCAGTTGCTCGAATAAAAATCGCGATTAAGCAACAAACTTGAATGCGCTAAAAACAAAATTTATTCCGATTTAATTGTCATCACGAATGGTATTTGGAAAGACTATTCCACGACTTGAAACGAATATCGGTGAATGGTTCAATGTTTATATTAAAATTTTTATGATATATCTCCTGCTGTATTTTGGTCGAAGAATTCGACATTGATTAAATAACACCTCCCTTATAATCATTTGCATTTACCTTCTTTATATTATACGCCCAGTCATCATAATCGCGGCAAAAGTTTCCATTAAAGTTTTGCTAACAACTGGTAGTTTTTATCGGCGCAGATTTTTTCAAATCGTTTCCAAACACACGATCTCGTTTAAGTTTGATTTTTTGGTGCAGAACTTGTCACCGTCGCATTTATTATGGATGATGAAGTGTTACCAAACCTTTTGATTTTATAACCTACTTGCAACTGACATACGTAGAAACAACGTTTTTCGCTTTTTTATCAAGGCTAATTCAATTCATTTGTCGGGAAATAGCTAACTTCAGGTTATTCAGGTGAATAAACAGCAACTTGGTGTTTATTCACTTATAAATTGACGTGATTGGCTAAAAAATATCACATGCCTCATTTTCATTGGCTACATGCAATAGGAGTGGAATAGTCACTATTATTCAACTGATAATCCGCATTTTATGAGACAAGTCGATCATCAGGATCGACGGTCTTTGAATGTCTGGAGCGGAGTTTTTGGAATTCACATCCACATTTTTTCGAGGGACATCTCAATAGGCCTATGTATTTGCACTTCTTGCAAATTGGATTACCCGGAACGTTAGCTAATATACTCTAACTAACATGAAATAGGGTGTGGTTTTAACAAGACAGAGCACCTGCCCAGTGGATTGGTAGGAATGGACCCAAATGGCCTGCTAGATCTCCGGATCTAACAAAACCTGACGTTTTCTTGTGGGGATACTCAAAAGAGATTTTTTATAAGGAACCACCAACAGCACCAATGAATATACACCAACGAGTTGTGGAAAGGTCTTTGCAACGGCGAATTAATTTGTGCCTAAATGAAAATGGAAGACATTTTGAACATTTACTGTAGTATCGTCTCTCTTTTGTATTAATAATTTTGTTATCTTTCACGGCTTTGGAATAAAATAATGAATCATATTATCTGTTTCTATTTATCTCATATTGACACTTACTTACATTTTGTTAGTTATTTTGCCTCAGAATGATCAACTCCGTACATAGAAGTATGTATAATTAAATGGTTATTCTTGTGAAAACTATTAAATATCTCAACAACTATGGGGTTTGTAAAAATTATTATTTGCAAAGTTTGGCATTTCTTTCTAATCAAATCGTATAATAAGAAAAATAATTGTTTTCGCTTATTTGGGTAGCGCAGAGCATAAATTCTTTAGGCTTGCAAACAATTAATTCCACTTTCTCCAGTAGCACATATCACTTCAATTAATTCTTTTTAAAAATTGCATTGTTATAATCGTAACATACAATGCAACCATACATACCAATCTTATTGTTTAATTGACAGATGCATTTTTTTCAGTCATGGCCATCTATTGAAAAACAAATTCGTATTCAAGGACCGTTTGAAATATAATTTTTTTATATCTTGAAAAATATCACTTTTAGGTATAGGGTATGCTCAATATTTTTTGTAGGAAATTAGATGCAGAATAATATGAAATTTAAAAAAATATATGATTCCATTAAAAAAAAAAGAGTTAAGACAATTTAAAATTTTAGAAAATGGCGTGTCTGATACAACGGCAGGGTTCCTCAAAAGTGAAAATTTTTAACACTGGTACATAAACAGTACTTATGACCAACCATAGGAAAAAGAAAAATTCTTAAATTTTAAATAGAACATCAGAATATTTTTTTTTGTGAACCTCCGCTTTTTACATTTTTTTCAGAAAAACGTCAATAACTCGGAAATGCCATATCGAAATTAAAAACCAAAAAAAGGTTCAAGTTATAAAATATTATCCAAATTATAAAATGAAAAAATATACAGGGTGTTCCATTAAAAAAAAAGTTTGCTTTTGTTATACCGCAAAATTGGGACACCCTGTATATTTGAAAATAATCTTACGGCATAGAGATTTTTAATTCAATTAATTTTTATACGAAACATTTTTTTTTATCTCTTACGAGAAAGATGCTTGGAAAGCTTGGTGCACTGTTGCAGGACCCTGTATATTTATTTTGTATATGTAAAAGTGGTTGAAATGTTATTGAAATAAAATACAATTCTAAAAAGGAACAACAATAAAAACCTTTTTTTTGTATATAATTATTACTACCTAGTTGCAACAATTTGTAAGCTTCAATAGCACACCAATTTCATCGATTGAATCAAATCACGTAACACGGATTATTTTTACAGCCCTCCAATACTTAATAATTAAAAATCCCGTGTAAACCGACACACAAAATAAACATCCCCAAAGGTAAATTAAACACCACCGGCGCACACTAAAACAACCCCCGCGCCCCATCCCCACCCATTCTTGCGCTAGTTTAATTAACTTCCACAACTCGAATCCGCACGCACGCACGCACACACCGAACATGTTGGCGGCGGCGGGACAAGAGGGGGTCGAACTGGTGGTAAATTGTCGATCGGCTTTCGGCTTATTAATTTTAAATGAGCCGTTGCGGGCCAAATTGCCTTTTTAAGAGTAAACCTGCGACGTTTATTTGACGGATGAAGATCGATGTTTGCGATTCCTGTTGTCCTAATAAGATTCGCCGTGTTTCCCCCCTTTCTTTCGCCTAAGCCCTGCCGCGCTAAATTCAATTTAATTCCTCCCCGACGTATAATGGATGCGCGTTGACATTGTAAATTTGGGTTACAGATACAATTTTCCCGTTTGCCTTTCAACCCTCACTTGAAATCTTCGCGCGTCCTTCATCCGGCTACACATGCACGTGTCATGTAATATTTCACCAAGAATCAAGTAGAAAGCGGCTTTATATTAAAATTAATATATTCAAATGACTTCTTGAAGTTTAAACGTCTAGCAAGTTTTTATAATAATTTTATAATAATAAAATGAAACAAATCTAATACGTTTATTTATTTATATTATAGTTTACGATATAAAACAAAACAAAAACATTTTTGAAGTGATACTATCTTTGAATTTATTTTTACAAAAAGAGTGCATCTCCTGTGTTGACTTAATATTGCTTCCTGATTGAGGAAAACGTTGTTGAATCAAAGACTTAATAAATGCACATATGCCACACCGAATTCAACCATCAAATATTGGTTTGCTGAGTTTCGTCGCAATCATACGAGCACAATAGATAAACTGCATCCAGGGAGTTATTCTGGAATGTATAAAAAAAGCGAAATCGTGTTAAATAAAAGCAAAATGAAATTGATTGAGCTAGCTAACATCAAGTTCATCTCAGAAAAAGGCATTGTCCATATTATTCATGAATATTTACATAAAAGAGATTGGTTACTACGTTTTTTGAACGTATTCGACTTTCAAAACAAAATCTGGCAATGTTTAATCGCGATAAGTAAAGGGGTTTTACGCCGATTTGTGATACAGAAGATACATGGACCATCTATCACTGCATACTGGAGTCCAAGCGGAAGTCCAGGCGGCAATCTTTTGGCCAGTATTATTATAGATGCGCATGATATAATATCCAATGAATATCTTAAACACGGTAAAATTATCAATAAAAAATATGTCTATGCATTACTGGATCGATTGGACAATGAAGTTAAGGCCAAACGTCCATATTTGACAAATTATTTCAACAAGATAATGCTCCATCCAACTCGACTCGCGATACTACGATATTTCCTTCCCTTTATTTCACTCGAATGAGGAGGTAAAGTTGAAGACAAATACCTATTTTTTTCAACTGACATCTATAAGACAGCCACCGAAATGTTAGCAAATCCTTGCGCTAAGTGCATTACTCTAAATGTAGATTATGATTTGCAACGTTTCGACCAAGCCGCATTGGTCTTTTTCAAGCGACTGTTATATATACCTAAGGTGTTCGCGGTTGACTTTTGGTGGCGCGTGTGCGGCTTCTCATAATTGGGCCGAACGGATTAACGGGAATTTCCTTTCGTGTTACTTACGGGGATTAAAATGGATGATGAATAAAATAAAGTGGATTTACAAGTGGGGGGTAATCGTTGGGCGTCGTCGTATTTGTTAAGATTATAAACACTAAACTAACTCATTTACTATGTTTTTAACACTAACAATTATGTAATATATATATATATATACATATAGCACAAAAACACATGACTTAAGTTTCGACGTTTTGATGAAATTATCAAGTGAAGCAAAATAATGAAGGAGTTCTATTTATACTAATATTGATCCCGATCGTTCAGTTAAAAGTAAGACTAAAGTGAACATTAAACGATCCTACTGCGGTAATGTTGCAAGGTCGGGAGTTCAGTGTACACAGTGTGCCAGTTTCTAACATCTTACAAGTGTGAGTATTCAAGTGAACTTTTAAAGACCTACGCAGAATTTATAATTGAGTTGAAAGTATCAAATAGTCTACTGTTAGATAAGATTAAAACTTTGAAGAGAGAAAATGCGTTACTAAAATGTAACTCTACTTTGTTAAATACAAGTAATCAAGGATCCATAACTTCTGTTGCTCTACGACCAGCCAAAAACGAAATGTAAACAAACAACATAATATAGACAATCCAAATTACGATATATTACCATCAATTAAAATTCAAAATTTAATTGATGCCAGAACTGATTCAGAACCGAAATGGACCGAGTCGCGGATATGAAGTTCAAGTTAATACCAACCGCGCATCAGTCCACAAAAAGAAAACACCAGTCTTGAGAGGAACTGGATCATGGGGAGAAGACAACAATTTTAGTGCGGCCACACAAAAAGGCGTAGTTGTTTATTAATAATAATAATAATAATAACTTTATTGGTGGTAATAGAGAAATGTACACAAGTCCAAAACAAAAATACATCGCATAAACTTACATAAACCAATCAAAAAAGGTATTTACAAAAATAAAATAAATCATTAAGGAATTCGTCAAAGCTATAATAAGCTTTTTTAAACAAAATCATTTTTAAATTTATTTTAAGCTGGATAATCAAGCGATTTTAGCTCTGTAGATAATTTGTTTTAAAATAGTGGACCGTAATAATTTATTCTACTCCTAGATCTATATATCCTTGTATCCTGTACAGATACATTATCTACTGACCTAGTATTATAATGGCGGTCAAATGTTAAATAATTTGTAATATTCTTTTTAACATAAAAAATACAGTTCAATATGTGTAGTCAATATATTGTACTTTTTGAAATATTCCTTGACATCTTATTGATATTCTAGTTTGAACATGATTTTCGCACATCTGCGTTGGAGTTTAAACACACGAATAATATGTGGCGAGTGTCCCCAAGATATGATGGCATAGTTAACATATGTCGCAATTAATGCATAATTAGAGATTATTACAGTATCAATAGAACAAAGTTTGGCAAGGTTTTTCATTAAAAATATTTTCTTGGACATATTTAGACACAGCCTATTGATGTGTTCAGACCAAGTTAAACCAGGATCTAGCGTAACACCAAGGAATTTATTGCCTCTGATTTATTAATTTAATGTAGGTTTCTTAAGGATAAATACATGAAAGCAGAGTGTCTTCATCAAGTGTAAGAACATTTGCAGAAAACCAATCCTTAATATAAATTTTAGATTCTTCTAATGACTGCGTTAATACTTGTATATTCTTATTACTCAGACTACAAGTAGTATCTTCTGCATATAGTGTGAAGTGTACTGAGTTATCACAAGCAACAATGTCATTAATAAAAATTAGAAATAACAAGGGTCCGAGGACAGATCCCTGCGGAACACCTGTTGTTATTAATTCTGGTTGAGAAAAAGATCCATTAAAATAAGTTATTTTGATCTATTAGCTAAATAGGAGTTGAGAAGTTTTGTAAATTCAATTGTAAGTCCGTAATATTGTAATTTATTTAACAGTATATTATGTGACACGCCGTCAAATGCTTTTGACTAATCGAAGAAAATACTGGAAGTATAATTGTTGTCCTCAAAGGCATTAATAATAAATTGTGTTAAGTTATTAATGGCACCAACGGTAGAGGAATTTGATCTAAAACCAAATTGGAAATTATTAAAAATATTGTTTGATTGAAAAAAATGCTGTAATTGATTTTTAAGAATAATTTCTTCAAAACTCTTTCCGATGAAAGGTATAATAATTATAGGTCTAAAGTTCCCTGGGTAATTAATATCACCTTTCTTAAATAAAGGTATAACTTTGGAAATTTTCAATGGGGTTGGAAATGTACTTTCGCTGATACATTCATTAATCAAAGTAAGTTACTACTGTAAATTGAAAGGTGATATTAATATCTTTCTGTTGTAAATAATCTAAATAATTTTGTTTGTCAGTATTTTTTTAAGAATTCATTCAAATGGGAAAGAAATTATTTAGATCATTATAATTTAACAATGAAATAGGCAAAGAAGGTTTATTTCTATTCTGATTTATTATATCCCACATTGCCTTGGGTCGATTATTTGCAATAAAAATATAAGAATAGCTGATTGATTTCTTATTTTAAGTTAATGCTTGATTTATATGTTTTTATAAATTCATTTCGAATGTGTTTATTATCAGTAGTTGAATATATTTTACACCAACTATTAAGAAATATTAAGTGTTCCCTCATAGTTTTCAAATCAGTATCAAACCAATTGGGAGTAAATGAGCTGTTATTTTTAAATCTCTTATATTTCATTTCGAAATTCAATTGCACTTGTTATTGGATCAATTAATTTTTGAAATTTAAGATTTATGTTAATGTTATGCGTTGTAAACTCCCAAGATTGTTCACACGACATGTTATGAAATTGAAATAAACCATAGGATGTTATAGACCGATATTGGGCAAACTTACTTAATGTAGGAGTTTAGTGCATTTAATTTCAACTGCAATTTCATAATGATCAGAAAGACTGGGGTCAAAAACTGCACAGTCAATATCGTTAGACTCCATATTGGTTAATATATTATCACTGCATCTAGGACCTCGAGTATTTTCTGAGAGTAGTGCTTTAAAATATTACATGAATAGACGTACTCAAAATTTAAATAAAGTAAATTCATAATATTAAAATTAATATGAAAAACACCAGTTATAATTAGCTGGGAATTGTTAAAAGCAGAGTTTTTCCATTGTACACAAAAAATGTCAAACTTGGAAGTGGGTGCTCTATAAACTGTAATAACAACAAGATTAGGGTCTAGAATTTGAACTGCAGATATTTTGCAATCATTCTCCACAGAAATGTTTACTATGTCTTCCCTATTTATGCAATGAATAGAATTATGAACATAGATCGCTGTTCCGCCATGTAACATATTGGATCTATAATAAAAGGAAAGGCATTTATAATTTACAATCTGAACATATTTTATGTTATCGGAGTTCAACCAGTGTTCGGTAAAACAGAGAAAATGATATAAATAATCTTTTTCTGCAACTAAAAATGATTTCCCCAATTTTATTATTTAGTGATTGTATATTAATGTAAAATAAACTGATAATCTATCTTTTATCATTTACTCTTGTTAATTTCGAATTTAATTGCTGATAATTAGTATTATGGATTACGTTTCCGACTTTTTCTTCATCATCCATGGAAAAAAAAATATTTACACATACCCCTGTTGGCCAAAGAGATAAGTCTTTTAAATTTGAAATAATATTTATCGGAGCTGAAATTTTGTAAGAGCTGTATTCTTGAGGATATTTAGATATTAATTTTGGACATAAATATTACTCAAATTGTTTTGCTGTAAATGTTCTTCGACATCTTTTATTGATACCGTTGGATCGACTCTGCTCACGTGGATATGTCCCATTTTGCATACACCTCGAAATGTGGAATTTTCTTTATTGTAGTGTATAGTGTTTGACTTTTTTTCTTACGTTTCTTCCTCTTGATACTAGTTTAAAATCGGGTTCTGATTCCTTTACACCTTCAGTAGTTTTATTTGTAGAATTAACCTTCATTTCGTTCTTCTTATTTATTTTAGTCACATGCGAATATGTATTTTGTATTTGAATTGTCTGCAAGTCATTAGCACTATCTGCAGATGTATCGGGTGTTGCTGGATTTGCAGATTTTACTGCCCTTGGTTGATTGGTAAAGGAATTCAATGACTTTCCTCTTGAATACATTGCAGCGTCCTGTTTAGGAACCGGCTTGTTTATTTTGTTTTCCTTTGAGGTTACAATCTTATTTTCAATATTTTTCACCATATTAAATAACTGAGATATAACTGCCGTTTTTTTGGAAACTCAGTAATACATAAATCACATACCCATTTGAAGTTTTTATTTTCTGGATTTCCTGAGTCTGATCTCTTCAAAACACACGATATGTGATATTTTAGTGCACAAACAAAGCAAAAAATTAGAAGTAAACTGCCGCATTTAATTACATATATAGAGCTAAATATGTTTGTAATGAATTTACTTTCATCTTTATTTTCGCTCCCTGCTAATGAAAATTTTTGCATATATGAATATAAACTTTACACCATTTCCAAATGCTCGTGGTAAAATATAAATACAGTTATCTTTACATATGTAATTACAGACGTGTTACGTGAAAATTATATTTTAACATTTCTTGTAAAGAAATTGTTATTACTATTAATATTCTTATGAGATAAATATACTTTTCATCGCCAAAATATTGGTTTTTGTATGGCCTAATAAAATAATAAATTGGGGCTTAAAGACCACCGGTCAATAGCGAATGGAATAACAAGAAGAGAAGAAGTAAGAAGATGTAGTTATTGTTCTACTATTAGATATAACACTATCTTCCAATAAGATGTTTATCTCTCTCTCTCTCTCTTTTTCTCTTTCTAATAAATTATTCAGAAAACCATGAAGTGAGATTACAAATGTTTCCTGCTTCAAAAATAACTTTGTTACTTTTAAATGATAAATATTATTTTATTTTATTACATGTATAATTTTGCACCGGAAATTGCAGAATATTGTACATGGCATTTGTATAAAAAAGTATTTTGTAATATACAGGTTCTTCTTCTTTTTCTTTTTCTTCTATACTCTAATAAAAGAAGAACAATATTTTAGAAACCTAAAATTTTTTGAAACAACTGACACGGACTAACAATTCACTTTAATAAGTGCTTAAGATAAAATTTGTTTTACCCTAACCTAATGTACCTGATTCATGAATTGTTAAAATGTTAGTATTTGGGCAGGCTGAATTACGTGACGATTTTCGCAATTTAATTGACAAAAACTTTTACATTTGCAGCGCCATCTCTCGACCAATAGAAAAATGTTTCGGATAAAACTTACATACTTTTTAACTGTCTATTAGAATCTGCAATAAAAAATAGGGGTTTCTATTTAAAATTTTAAAGTTGCCCTCTGTTCCCGCCCCCCTTGGGGGGCTAGGGGGGCTAAGTCTACGGCATCAGATGTCCCCCTCAGAACCATTAACTTTTCATTTGGAACACTTTTTGATTCAATGCAAAGTTTCAGAATTATCGCTACTGGCGGATTAAAATGGGACACCCTGTATATATATATATATATATATATATATATATATATATATATATATATATATATATATATATATATATATATACAGACGGAACTACCTGCGGTTTATACGGCACTAAACTAAACTACATTGGAATCCTTTCACACTTATCAACCAGTAAAAGTCAGAAGGTAAAAAAGTGTGGCATTATTTGGAAACATGTCATAAGTCCATTTTTCAATTTCTTTAGAATAGGGAATCCTTCCCACGTATAAATGATCACAATCTTATCAAAAGACATGGGTTCAGCAGGAAGGTACTTCGGAACTACTTGGGCCAAAATTCTAAAATATATATTGATGGTAGCATTAATAAGTTTAATTTCACAAAATCTTGCTTACAATCGTCCCGGTATACAATTCCTGCAAAAATTCTGATTGATTGTCTCTGCAAGGAAAATAATCGGTGACGATGAATGCCCCCAGACTAAGATATCATAGGATAAATGAGCATTCACTAACGAGAAATACGCTGTACGAATCATAGTTGATAGATTATTTTTAAGGTTTGGAAGAAGAAACATTGATTTGTTTACCATTATGGCAATATTATTCCCTTGTTTTTTGTCCATAATAATCTTTCATAAAATTTGATACCTAAAAACTTGACAGCAGTAGAATCAGTATTAAACATTGCTTTTCTCAAGGTGAATATCTTTGTGACTGTCTTTTCCTCATTTAGATTTACATGATTGCTACGAAACCAAACTGAGACCTTGGCTAACGTTGATCTATTTATTCCATATACTCTTTTTATGTCTTTACCAGATGTAATGAGTGTGGTATCGTCTGCAAACTGAATCACATTGCAATCATCAATGTCATTAATATAAATGAGAAAAAGAAGAGGTCCAAGAATTGAGCCCTACGGGACACCGCAATCAATAGACAATGGTTCTGATAAAGTTTCATTGCAAAAAACCACCTGCTTTCTATTCGTCAAGTAACTATGCAAAAGCTTTTGACTGGTTATATGAAAATTGTAAATAGAACTCTGTACAATGGCCCTGTCCGTAAATAAATAAATAAAATAAAAAATAAAAATAAAATAAACTTGTAGTTTTCTAATCAAAATGGTGTGAGGAACACAATCATCAAAAGCTTTGCTAAGGTCTACGAAACATGCTATTGTAGTACGCCCTGCTTCAAAAGAATCAATAAATTAATCTACTAGATTCATAATTGCATCGACTGTCGACAATCCTTGACGAAAACCGTACTGATTTTCAGAAAACAAGTTATTCAATTATTACATTACCTTTTCTATAATTTTGGCAAAAAAGGGAGCAATGAAATGGGCCCATAATTATTCATATTATCTTTGTCCCCCTTTTTATGAATATACTATTGGTTAAAACATTATTAATGATCTGTCAACTATTTGACTATAACATCTGTCACTTACTTAAGCTCATATTTAACCCATAAATATCACAACTTTTATTCGTGTTAAATACTTTTATGATGTTTAAAACACATATATACGAGACATTTTTAAACTTAAAACTAGGTTTATTTCACTGTATCACAGAATTTACTAAGATAATGCGATCAGTATCACAATTACTTGTTACATTTCTAATTTTGTTTGCAATTCAAGTAAAAAAATAAATTAAAATCACTTGCTGGTATTTTGCAAATAAAGTTAGTGTCCATATTAGATATTTTTTCATTGATCATTTTCACCAATCCTAGCAGACTTTATAGCATTTCTATAGTGTAATGATAATTTATTTTTATGGTTAATAAGCTCAGGTGAAGGTGAAGAGTTTCTCTCATTTATATAATCTTCTCAGTGAACCACCTTTTATTAATTTTACTATTACTATTATTAACCGTTCTTTTCTGTGGAAATGATGTTTCAAAATATTTAATCACTACATAGATAAAATATCTACACATGTCACCAACTTCAAAATAATCATTATATCAATTCTCATGATATTTTGTTCTGGACCTATTATACTTCAAAATCCTAATGAGTTTTTGAATGCCTTAGAAAAATGTGCCACGTTATCAAAATCGTGATTTGATTTATTATACAAATGCAATTAAAATCTGGTTGATAACACTTTCCTATTCCCTAATTTCAAATTTCTTCGACTAGAGGACACAATATAGTGAAACAATTGTTAAAGCAAAAACATTTTTTTTTTAAATTGAATAGGCTCTGAATTTTACCGTTTAAAAGAGACAATATTTTATTAAAATATATAGTAGTCCCATAAATTAATATAAATACATTAGAGTTATTAATTTGAATACGATTCTTAAACCATAGGAAACATGGGGACGATTCCCTTTTTTAGTGTTTTTTTTTTGTCGAATGTAGGTTTTTATTTTATTCTAAATTTTAAATTTTACGTATAAAGTACAATATTTTTACTTTCCCTATATGAAATATAGGGGAAGTATTGTGATCGTGATTTTTTTTTTGAAAAATTTTTTTTACGGAAATATCCGTTTTGAGGTCCCCTGAGTCCATTGCACTAATTTCTGGAAAAAAAAAAAATTGTGTCTGTGTGTGTGTCTGTCCGTCTGTCTGTCTGTCTGTCTGTCGGTGGGTGCTGTATCTCAAAAACGAATAATCCGATTGAGATGAAACTTTAAACTTAAGGTTTTATCTTTAAAAACTGGAACTGAAAAGCTTTTGGTAAACATTCGTAGACCGGAAGTGGATGTTTACTCGAGACGTTTTTTTGTTTTTTGGTAATATTTTTCTAAATATGAAAAATTTTAAAAAACGGTTCAAACAAAAGTTAAAGAGAATAAAAAACTGAACAAGTTTTATTTAAACATATTTTTCATAAAATTTTTAACTTTTGAGAAAAAAAATAAAAACTGAAAATTTAGATTTTTTTTGACAATTGCTAATTAACTGTTGGAGTTACATGAAATTTATATAACAAATAATTGTAGAGAATTAAAAAGTGAATAAATTATTAAGAATAGCCTTTTTGCATAAATCTCATAGTTTTCGAGAAAAATATAGGGAAAGTACTATGATGGACACATCACCATTTTTACTTTCCCTATACACGTAGTATATAGGGGGAGTATTGTTTTCGTGATTTTTTTTTGAAATTTTTTTTTGCGGAAATATCCGTTTTGGGGTCCCCTGAACCCAAAAAACTAATTTCTGGAAAAAAAAATTCTGTGTCTGTGTGTGTGTGTGTGTGTGTGTGTGTGTGTGTGTGTGTGTGTGTGTGTGTGTGTGTGTGTGTGTCTGTCTGTCTGTCGGTGGGCGCTGTATCTCAAAAACGAATGATCCAATTGAGATGAAACTTTAAACTTAAGGTTTTATCGTTAAAAACTGGAGCTGAAAAGCTTTTGGTAGAAATTCATAAACCGGAAGTGGATGTTTACTCGAGGCGTTTTTTTGTTTTTTACCAATATTTTTCTAAATATACAAAATATTATGAAACTTCTCAAACAAAAGTCAAAGGGCGTAAAAAACTGAACAACTTTTATTAAAACATGTTTTTTATAAAATTCTTAACTTTCGAGAAAAAAATTAAAAATTGAAAATTTTGGCATTTTTTGGCAATTGCTAATAAACTATTGAAGCTACATGAAATTTATATAACAAATAGTTGTAGAGAATTCAAGACTGAACAAATTATAAAGAATAGTTTTTTTGCCTAAACCTCATAGTTTTCGAGTAAAATATAGGGAAAGTACTATGATGGCCACATCACCATTTGTTACTTTCCCTATATAGTATACAGGGTGGACCATTTAATGTGTTTTCAGAAAATATCTCCGAAACAAGAAACTTTTAAAAAAAATGACCCAAACAAAAAATGATTGTATCGAAGGGGGCCATAATAACATAATATTGTTTTTTTCATAGATGGCGCTGTTGTCGCTAAATCGTGGTCAACTTAGTTTTTTTAAATGGAAACCCCTACTTTTTATTAAAAAATAAAATTCCTTGTTAAAAAATGAGAAGAATTCACTCAGCTCACTTTTTCGTCAGAGTGATAGCTGGAGCTGTAATCGCGAAAAGAAGTTGTTGCATTTGGACGCTTGCGTATCGAACTTCGCGCGCATGTGTGTGTGTGTGACGTCTGCCGTCTTGTGAACGATTCAAATAAGTGTCCTTATGTTGTCAAAACATGACGTTAAAATGGTGAAGTATACTATCGTGGAAAAGGTCGACATGATTTTCGTGTATGGTGAAGCTAGACGCAATGCACTTGATGCGTGTGGCTTGTACGCGGAGAGGTATCCTGATCGAGATCATCCGAGTCACATGACTTTTCTTCGGATCGTCAACTCATTTGTGGATACTGGCAGCCTAAAACGAACCAGACATCGAAGACGCACCGTAACCCAGGAGAACGCCGAAGTTGATATTTTAGCTGCAGTTGCAGTCAACCCCCACATAAGTTCTCGTCAACTGGCACGGAGTTCAGGCATCTCCAAAACGAGTGTTTTGCGAGTTCTTCATCAACATAAATTTCATCCTTACCACGTATCGTTGCATCAAGAACTTCATGGCGACGACTTCCAACATCGAGTGCAGTTCTGCAATTGGGCTCAGCAGCAAATACGCAACAACCGGAACTTCGTTTCCATGATCCTATTCTCGGATGAAGCAAGGTTCACGAATCGTGGCCAAATCAACCGGCATAACATGCATTATTGGACGGAGGAGAATCCACATTGGATCCGACAAGTGGACCATCAACGACCGTGGAGCGTCAACGTTTGGTGCGGAGTTCTGGGAGATCACGTCATTGGCCCTTACTTCATCGACGGAAATCTGAATGCTGAAAAATACGGTGAAATTCTGACGGCTCATATTCCTGCTTTACTCGAAGACGTCCCTCTGCTGACCCGATTGAGACTGTGGTATCAGCACGATGGCTGCCCTGCACATTTTGCGCGTGTCGTCCGAGATATTTTGAACCGCCAATTTCCGAACAAGTGGATTGGTCGTGGAGGTCCGGTGCCTTGGCCGGCACGTTCGCCGGACTTGACAGCGCCGGACTTTTTCCTGTGGGGATTGCTGAAGGACAAATGCTATGCCGACATACCGACGACGCCTGATAACATGAAGGAGCGTATTCGCAATGCTTGTGCGAACATCAACAGAGACACCCTACGAGAAGTTCAGAGATCGTTTCAAACAAGGATCGCAAAATGTCTCGAGATGAACGGCCATCATTTTGAGCACCTGCTCTAGAGATGATTTCATATTCTTTTTCAAAAATAACAAATTAATGTAACGTACATTATTGGTGATTTTAGACGCGCATGTTCGCGGGTGCGCGCGCACACACACACACACACACACACACACACATATGCGCGCGAAGTTCGAATACGCAAGCGTCCAAATGCAACAACTTCTTTTCGCGATTACAGCTCCATCTATCACTCTGACGAAAAAGTGAGCTGAGTGAATTCTTCTCATTTTTTAACAAGGAATTTTATTTTTTAATAAAAAGTAGGGGTTTCCATTTAAAAAAACTAAGTTGACTTCGATTTAGCGACAACAGCGCCATCTATGAAAAAACCAATATTATGTTATTATGGCCCCCTTCGATACAATCAGTTTTTGTTTGGGTCATTTTTTTTTTAAGTTTCTTGTTTCGGAGATATTTTCTGAAAACACATTAAATGGTCCACCCTGTATATAGGGGGAGTATTGTTTTCGTGATTTTTTTTTCAAAAAATTTTTTTGCGGAAATATCCGTTTTGGGGTCCCCTGAGTCCATTGCACTGATTTCTGGAAAAAAAAATTCTGTGTCTGTGTGTGTGTCTGTGTGTGCGTCTGTCTGTGTGTGTGTCTGTCGGTGGGCGCTGTATCTCAAAAACGAATGATCCGAATGGGATGAAACTTTAAACTTAAGGTTTTATTATTAAAAACTGGAACTGAAAAGCTTTTGGTGAACATTCATAGACCGGAAATTGATGTTTACTCGAGGCGTTTTTTTGTTTTTTCGTGATATGTTTCTAAATATGAAAAATTTTTAAAAACTGTTCAAACAGAAGTTAAAGGGAATGAAAAACTAAACAAGTTTTATTCGAATATGTTTTTCATAAAATTCTTTACTTTCGAGAAAAAAAATAAAACTTGAAAATTTTGACATTTTTTGCCAATTGCTAATAAACTATTGGAGTTACGTAAAATTTATATAACAAATAATTGTAGATAATTCAAAAATGAATAAATTATTAAGAATAACATTTTTGCATAAACCTCGTAGTTTTCGAGTAATATATAGGGAAAGTACTATGATGGCCACATCACCATTTGAATAGTATTGTACATGAAAATGCATGAAAATGAGGTTTTTGTCGATATTTTTCTAAATATGAAAAATATTAGAAAACTTTTCAAACAATAGTTAGAGAAAATGAGAAAATAAATGACTTTTATTAAAACATTTTTTTCATAAAATTCTTAATTTTCGAGAAAAACAAAATTGAAAATTTTGACATTTTTTGTCAATTGCTAATAAACTATTAGAGTTACATGAAACTTGTATTACAGATAATTGTAAAGAATTCAAAACTGAACAAATTATTAATAATAGCCTTTTTGCGTAAATCTCATAGTTTTCGAGAAATATATAGGGAAAGTACTATGATGGCCACATCACCATTTTTACTTTCCCTATATAGTATATATAGGGGGAGTATTGTTTTCGTGATTTTTTTTTCAAAAATTTTTTTTGCGGAAATATCCGTTTTGGGGTCCGCTGAACCCAAAACACTAATTTCTGGAAAAAAAAAAATTGTGTCTGTGTGTGTGTGTGTGTGTCTGTCTGTCTGTCTGTCTGAATGGCATGAAACTTTAAACTTAAGGTTTTATTGTTAAAAACTCGATCTGAAAAGCTTTTGGTAAATATTCATAAACCGGAAGTGGTTGTTTACTCGAGGCGTTTTTTTGTTTTTTCGTGATATTTTTCTAAATATTAAAATTTTTAAAAAACGGTTCAAACAAAAGTTAAAGGGAATGAAAAACTGAACAAGTTTTACTTGAACATGTTATTCATAAAAATTTTAACTTTCGAGAAAAAAAATAAAAATTGAAAATTTTGACATTTTTTGCCAATTGCTAATAAACCATTGGAGATAGATAAAATTCATATAATAAATAATTGTAGCGAATTCAAAAGTGCATAAATTATTAAGAACAACATTTTTGCGTAAACCTCATAGTTTTCGAGAAAAATATAGGGAAAGTACTATGATGGCCACATCACCATTTTTACTTTCCCTATACACGTAGTATATAGGGGGAGTATTGTTTTCGTGATTTTTTTTTCATAAATTTTTTTTGCGGAAATATCCGTTTTGGGGTCTCCTGAACCCAAAACACTAATTTCTGGAAAAAAAAATTATGTGTCTGTGTGTGTGTGTGTGTGTGTGTCTGTCTGTCTGTCTGTCTGTCTGTCTGTCTGTCGGTGGGTGCTGTATCTCAAAAACGAATGATCCGAATGGCATGAAACTTTAAACTTAAGGTTGTATTGTTAAAAACTCGATCTGAAAAGCTTTTGGTAAACATTCATAAACCGGAAGTGGTTGTTTACTTGAGGCGTTTTTTTGTTTTTTCGTGATATTTTTCTAAATATGAAAATTTTTAAAAAACTGTTCAAACAAAAGTTAAAGGGAATGAAAAACTGAACAACTTTTATTCGAACATGTTTTTTATAAAATTTTAAACATTCGAGGAAAAAAAAAATTGAAAATTTTGACATTTTTTGACAATTGCTTATAAACTATTAGAGTTACATGAAACTTGTATTAGAGATAATTGTAAAGAATTAAAAACTGAACAAATTATTAAGAATAGCCTTTTTGCGTAAACCTCATAGTTTTTGAGAAAAATATAGGGAAAGTACTATGATGGCCACATCACCATTTTTTATTAAGTGCTCAATAATAAATTCAAGTTACTAATATAGGTATAATAGTATGTTTTCAATATTCTGTAGGTCATGTTAATAAATTATTATGGATATTTTGAGATCTGCGTTCAATTTATCAAAATATATAAAATAGTTCCTAAACAATCTATATCAACAAGATTAACAATCGAATTTTTGCCTTTCTAGATGGTAAGGAATTCTTACTTTTCTTAAGGTAAATACCCATTTTTAGATCGCGCTTTAACAATTTTTGTAAAAAAGGTAGCGTGTATATTTGTGAATACATTGATCCGTAAACGCTTTATCTCAAAACCTCTAAAGATTCTAAACTAAATCTTCAAACTTAAGGTCTTATTCTTTGTTGGAAGGTTTGAACAAATTTAATACGAAAATAAAATCATGAAAATTGCCGAGTCGATTTAGTATATGAGTACTTATTCTATTTCCCGGGAACTGAAGATTGGTCAGAAGTGTTTCGAGATTTACATAGGGTTAGTTTTAGGAAGAAACTCAATTTATTCATTCCACACGAATTGACGCATAATTATTTACGCCTGTGATTCTTTGGTCTGGCGTAAGGAATATTTTTGAAGCGGATAGTAATTGGTGATGGAATATGGACTACATATAAGAACAACTGCCGAAAATGTTTATAATTCAGACGGCTGAGGGGTTTTGCTCTGTGCTCACTTAAGTCGGATCTCCACTGTCAACAATTGACTAGATTAGAGTCAGGAGGGCCAGAATTGGCTAGTAGAATAGGTAGGTGAACACTAGGCCAGACATCATTAACGATACATAAAAAGCTTAGGGAAGCTTAAAAGGGAAAATGTATTGCACCCGCTGTTTAGTCTAGATGTGGTATCAATCGATTATTACCTACCTTTAAAGAATTTTCAAAGTTTTATTAATGTTACAAAACTGGCCTCAAGAGAGGTTTGTAAAAATGAGCTGGTCAAGTTTTTTATCAATAGGAACAAAGATTTCTTAAATCGCGAATTTATAAAAAAGGTTCTAAAATAAACAAAAGATATCGAACAATACGCACATATATGACATAAATAATTTATTATTATATTATATTACTTACTTTACAAGATGTCTTAATAATAAATGAAGAAAAATGGTTCCTTTCTAAGGAATAATCAATATTAATACTTATATTTTTTGGCTTTTATTGAATTGAATAAAAAGTATTAATTTATATATTTTATTATTGGTGGATTATTCAAACACAAATTCAAAAATTTAACTTTAAAATGTCCAGGCAAAGGAAATTGTTGGAAGAAATAACAATATTAGCAAACTAAGCTCTGAAATAGACGAAGAAGAAAATTCTGGGTGTGAGGATGGTACATATGATCTCATAAGAATGAGATTATTATCTAGTTTGAAAGACGAATGTGAAGAGAACGATCAAAATATTAAAACTTCAATTGACAGTTTGGAAAAAATTCAACATGGTTCTAGAGTTGGAAGATCTCCGCCTTCTACTATTTTCAATGAAATATCAGGGCCAACGGAATATTCGAAACGCATTATTGTAAAGAGCAAGGCAAGAAGTGCATCTTCGCTGATACTTGACCAGCGCATTTGGAATCATTTAAAACTGTGCACAGAATCAGAGATTTAGGACCCTAATGGAGTCTAACTATAGCAGATTTAGATGCTTTTATTGTAATTTTATATACACTTGGTGCAAATGAAACAAGAAATTTGAATATTTCATATAGTGAGAAATGGGGTCCTGTATTCTTTTCACAAACAATAAGAAAAAATCGTTTCTCAGAGGTTATGCGATTTATTCTTTTTAATAAAAAAAGCTAGAGGAGCCAGAGTTTGCAGAGTGACAAATTTGCTCTCACCTCGAAGGTACGAGATACATTAATAGAAAATAGCCAAAACTATTACAAACCATGTGCATATATTACTGTTGATGAAAAGCTTTTTGCGACAAAGACAAGATACAGATTTGCAAAATATATGACCAACAAACTCACTAAGTTCTGAATCAAATTCTGGTTGACATCGTACGTTGAGAAAGGATTAGATGAGACCATCAGCAATACCACTTAGTTAATTTGTTGTTTTCAAACTCACTGAACCAGTTACAAGGTGCGGATGAAATTAAAAACACCGATAATTTTTTAAATTTTTAAGTACCTTAGCAGGAATTATTCGAGCGAATAAAAGGGAATTAGCCAAACCTACGAAACAAAAGAAAGATAATGATTTTCAACGCAGCTTTACAAATAAAATAATCGTAAAATTCTAAGAATAAATTTGTAAAAATTGAAGAAAAAAAAACAGGTAAATGTATACCTGAATCTAATCCTTTTATTAAATATTAACTATGGCGTGGATATGACGGATCAAACGACTGGAAACTACAGCACAAAATTAGATGAATTGATCCAATCTACTAATTGGTGATGTTAAACGCACTGGTTGGCTGTGATAGTCCATGAACAACAATGGCGTCATGGGCTAGGACAAATTTCAGGAAGTTTTCCATAAAGGTATGCATATCCATGCTTACAAATCTCAATTGATACAAGCACTGAAGCCTAATGAGCATGTACAAAAATGGTCATTTAGTGTTTAGAGAAACCACAAATGATTGTTAAAAACATATGCGTAGTGCGGATTTTTGACTAGAGGAATCATTAGATCATACTTTTTTTAATTCATTTAGACAAGTAAATTATACGGATGATCAACATTCCGACAAAATTCACAATTATTATTATTTCTCCCTAAATTAGATGATGAAACATTGACAACATTTGGATTTAACAAGACGATGCCAATTGCCATACATCCCGTGAATAAATTATATTACTGCATAAGATATATCCTGGTCGTGTGCTTTATTGCTTCGATGTTCAGAATTAACCCTTTAGATATTGTTTAACACAATATAATTTTTTATTTGAAGTCAAAGGTTTATGTTAACAAGCATTCAAGGTAATTAAATACAACGTAAACAAAATTCGTCTTCTTATGTGTAAATTGGTCATGGAAAGTCCTGATAAAAGATTATATATATAGATCCGTGAATGCTATTTGCCCCATGTGTTATTTTATACAAAACATTATCCCTAAGAATATGAATAAATAAAGCTAGAAAATATGGAGAAATGAAAGATATGAAGAGTTGAGAGGTATATGGATAAAAAGGTTCTCTGCGTGAATGATGAAGTTTAGAAATAGAGAAAGAGAAGAGAAAATGGAAAAGTTGAATTGGAAGGGAGAGGTGATTGAGAGAATGAAAAAATTTAAATATCTGGGTTTTTTGTTAAAGTAGTGGAGGATACGAGAAGCACGTCAAATACTTGCAACAAAAAGCAAAGAAGGCATGGTGTGTGGTAAAAGAGAGGTGAGGAAACCTGATGGAGGAAAACTTCCTGATGACTTGCAAAGTGTGGAATGCGTGTGTGAAGCCGATATTGATGTATGGTGTGGAAAGGTAAGGAGTAAAAGAGTATGAATATATTGAGAGACAGCAGACGGCGTTCCTGAAGCAGCTGCTGGGGGTGGAGGGATCAACTCCTGGGTACATTCTGCTTAAGGACTCAATAGGAATAGGGACAATGGAAAGAGTGACTAAATATAAGATGAATGTGAGTACGTGGAATAGTGAGGGATTGGTGAAAGAAAAACTTGTGTGGGGGTAGGAGAGTGTAAATGGAGATTGGAAAGGATGTATAAAAAAGCGGGGGTAGAGGAAAAGGTAGTGAATATATAATATGATTTCTAACAAAAGTAATACGGTTACTTTCAATACACTAATGTGCATAATCTACATTAGGTGGCAGTAGAATCTAACAAAGCAAAGAACTGCATAAATCGACATGAATTTTGTAATAGATTCCCTATTGATGTTATAGTTATTGATTAATGCCCCTACATTATAGTGTAAATTTGTTTGAAGTTTATACCTACTCTGTTATACTCCTGCCCTGTAATGTGAAATTAATTAAGCTTAATTTCCTTATATGTTAGCTTTATCAAGTTTCATTACCATTCTAAAATAAATGACCCCAAGTTTATATAATACACGGAACGAATATATAAGTAAAATTTCCTAATAAAAACCACATTAAACAACAGAAATATGTTATTACGAAAACAAGTAAATTCTTGTTCGGATTATTGATATTAAAACGGAACATGTCAAGGCTGTACAAACTCCACAAATTACCAGTACGGGAATGATGCGAGGTTTATAATGATCATCATCAATCCATAAGGGATGAATAATTAAATAAGCGAGCGCACCTCACCGCCCCAGCGCGGCCCCTCGCCACCCCCCCAACCTATCAAAACCTGCCCGCGTTTTGCTTATCGACCCATTCCAAACCAAAACCGACATAAATTCCCAGCAGCATCCCCAGTGTGCGGGCGCATTTGTATAATAGATATTACTCGTCGTCGGTAGCGGCAAGAAAAATGAAAATAAGAAAAGGGATTGATTGATGGGGCACACTTTAAGCCGGTAAATATTGGATGATGGCCGGCGCAGACAAAACTCTTTCCTACAAAAGTGAAACCTTTTTTTTCGTCAGCCTTTCAGAACGACGATGATGATGACAGACGGCCTGGCCGTGATGAAATTGTTTTTTATTTCTTCGCTTTCGTCGGGGGGCGGCGGAATCGATTTTCGGTCATTCGTTGATGCGAACACACGTAAACGCGCGATTATGATTAGCCAGCAGGAAATATTGTTTGTTTTCATGTCTGGCACAACTTATGTTCTGTCACGGCTTCATAAATCTACATGTTACACTCGATTATTATATAAATGTCACATCAATTTCACCTCTTTGACATCGTAATTTTTTCATCGATAATATTATTACCGTGGATAGGCAATACAGCAAATTAATGTGACAGATCTAATTTGTAACGAATGCCAAAAACAAAAATATTGTTTATTACATAACATGATTATGATAAAATAATATTTTTGCTGATTTTGATTACTAAGGATTAGGATATATATTATTAGGTGTTGGAATTAATTCGTATTGTTTTTTTTAGAGAAAAATAACAATACTTAAAGGAAAAAAAATCATTATTGAAAATACTGCCCATCGCTTGCCACTACTTTTTCCCATCTTTCTGGTAGTAGAAGGATACCGCGCCCAAAGAATGCTTTGCCCTTGGAGGCAATCAATCCAATTCTTACAATTTTCATAAGAAGTGAAATTTTCCCCTGACAAACCATGAGCCATCGATCGGAACAGGTGGTAGTCCGAAGGGGCAATATCTGGAGAATACGACGGTTGGGTTAGGACTTCCCCTTGAGAGTTCTGTATAATTTTTTACTGGTTTTGCGACGTGTGGTCGAGCATTGTCGTGCAGTAAAATGACTTTATCACGCCTTTCGCTCGATTCCGGCCGTTTTTCCTTCAATGCACGACTCAAACGCATCAATTGATAACGACCCCAGTGATGGTTTCGTTCATAATAAATCACACCCTGTTGATCCCACCAAATACTTAAACCCATGAATATTAGGTTTTTCCACTGATGATGATGGTTGTCCGGGCTTAGCCCATCACTTTCTACGCTTAGGATTGTCATAGTGTATCCACTTTTCATCACCAGTAACAATCCGATGTAAAAAAACGTTTTCTCTTGTGACGTGAAGCACTAACTCACATGTCAAAAAACGCCTTTCAACGTCCCTCTGTTTTAATTCATATGGGACCCAATTTCCTTCCTTTTGGATCATTCCCAAAGTTTTAAGGCGATTTCCTACAGTTGACAAATCAACACTCAAAGGTGAAAACAACTCTTCAGGAGTTTGAGATGACTTTTCTTCTAGCAACTCCTGCAATTCAGTATCTTCATAAGGAGATTGTTACTATCGCTATCAGTTACTATATTTGAACTAAAAAATTATTTATAGTTTTTGTAACAAAGTTGTAAAAAATGGAAAAAAAACCTTTGGCATTAAATGCAAATATTTATATTTATTAAAACGGGGTTCTGTCAACATAGGCCAAATTTGTCATTTAATGTTCAAATGCTGTTCTCACAGAAACAATGTAAGTTTTAAATCTCGGAAGAAATCACGTTTAATAATATTGAGAGTTTCTTATAATCTGGCAAGAATTAATTAAATGAAGAAATTGTTAAAATCTTCTAAAACAAGCCACTAATTCAAATTAGATTACTGCCGTATATTTGCTAGAACAATGCTTCATTAATGTTTTTTGAGTCGATCAGACTCCAAGCTTTATTGTAATTTTAATTTGCACAACGAATCATCATAAGAATAGAGAAATTTTTTTGGTACTAATTCGATTGAATTTATATTAATGTCCAAATACAAGAACGAACCAAATTCAAGATGACAACGCACTAACAAACAATAGAGTGTTTTCAAGCATTCAATCTCAAGATCTTTGCCACTACACCATATAAAACCCCAAATTTGTAATGCTTTATTAGTAACTGTTGTAATATGAGAAGATCTTTGATTGTGTCAACACGAACAGTCACCAATCCTGTAGTCAAATTTTCATTTTTAGATCGGCATGTAGTGGTGGACATAGCATAACATTATCGAACATTTTGTTGTTTTTGAAACACTATTCGTTGCGTCGCTTTATATCTTCTTGAATCAACTGGCAATCACTGACGTTATTGCCAATTTTAAATAATATCAAGTCATCAGCGTGCATTAAGAAGTTACAGTGCTTGAGTGTGGACTGTTTGTCATTAATAAATAGAATAAATCGCCTCAATGCGACCCTTTTGGAACACCAGAAGTTACACTGCAACTATTTATTCGAACATATTGCACCCTGTCTGACAAAAAATATGATAGCCATTTAACAGTGTTACAATGAAAGCCAATAGCCCTCAATGTGTCCAGCAGAAGATTACAGTCGATCCTATCGGATGCCTTGGAAATGTCAGTGGAAATTGTATCTACTTGAACTTCTGATTCCAAGTCATTCGATAGATACTCTTTATATTTAGGAAGATTTGTAATAATGGAGCGGTTAGCCATAAACCCATGCTGGTCGTTAATTACATATAATATGATGGGAGTAGCATTGTAATTGACAGGCCACAAATTCGTCAAGAAGTTTAGGTATTACGGACTGGATGGCCCCCTTCTGTAGTTATCCAGGTTATGTTGGACAATTCGGATGCGTTTAATTCAGTGCATTTGCTAAGAATATGCAACACGCACCCTTGCATTTAATGTAGGGTATATTAGAAGTGCCCACTTTATCACAAATTCCGCATAAATTGACCATTTCGATTACTATAGAAATAAATGATAGAAATAATTATTAACAATGAAAAAATGATAATAACAATAAGGAAATGGATTCACAGGGATACACTCTTCACACCGACGCGGTCTTTTGTGGTGACTGACAAAAGATGAAGAGGGAACAATGAACTACGTACAGGTACGTAACGGAACAGGTGTTGGGAATCGATTTAAGGTTTATAATGAAAAATTGCAAATAAAATAATAATTACATGCAATTTATGAAAACTTATTTACAAAGAAGTCACTGCTGATATTAAACTTAAGGGATCTGAAGCAATGATGTTTTTAATACTCAATTTAATTTTTTTCCAAAGTAGTTTTTTAGTAATGGTTTATACAGCAGATTAAACAAAATAAAAAAAATAAAATTCTCCATCAGAAAATCGTATCAACCAAATGATCAACAATAGAACAAAATACAGCACCCACAATTTTCATTCTCGATTTACGAACCTCACCAACAAACCTTTCAACGAAGAAGAAACCAACTTTCCCAATTTCGGTCATAAATATGTACCCAACATCCAAAAGCCCAACTTAAGCTACACAGCATGTGAACTTCAAGCACCAATACAAGGTCACCCTCAGGAAGACGCCTTAAGAAGAGAATGCATCCAATTACTTAAAACAGAAGAAAGATAATAAAACGGGTATCAAAATACTCTATACATATTAAAATCTTTTATAAATATAAATTTAATTGTTACCTGGATTTTTCTTTGGCCATAAGGGGTTTCGAAGCAAGCAAAATGTTTTATAAAGAATAAGTTTTTTTCCTAAAATTCATAATAAAAAAGTTTTCCCTATAGGAAACCCCATCACTTTACACACTGTATATAATTAACATAAAACAGCCATAAACAGTCAGTCCAGGGAACAGGACTGTCGCACTACATTACAAAGGAATATTAGCCGACATCCAACCGATTCACTTTGCCGAAAAAGGTCGCATATTAAAAGGTCTGGAAGTAAGGAAAGTAATTCAGAATATCGATTATATGTATATTAAATAACCAGAACGAATTTTGAACTTTTTGAACTCTTTGAATTTCAGTACTTTCCCACAATTAACTCTATTATACAATATTGTTACATGCTCATATCAGTTAAACTTTGTAATTCAGTTGAAACTGATCAGTCGCTGATCGAAATATATGTCAGAAAAATAAATACAACAATATGAAACCGGAGCAATGCGAACAACACCCACTGCATCAATGGAAGCAATGCTCTGCCTTCTACCTCTCGACTTATACGTAGAGGAGATGGCCACGGCGGCAGCACTGCGCCTAAACTCAGTTGAACTCTGGTACAAAGGAGGCAGGGCTGGCAGACACTGTCACCTTTTAGAGGAGGCTGTCAAGAAGATACCCTTACTGGAACACGTGTTAACCACCTGCCCGGCTCTTGCCCACCTTACAGAGTCCATGCTAGGGGAGTTCTGGCCGAATATGGCCAACATTAGGGACAACCCTCCAAGCGTTGTGCTGCCCTTTGCTCGTCACCTTGGGTGGCTAAATAAGTGATAGAACATCGCAGGGATGTCCCAATCAGGGGGGCACAACGGGCCTAGTGAGGCCTAAGTGCTCTGGTCAATGATTTGATCACCCTTGGCAAACTCAATCCAGATCCAGAACAATAAAACATAAAACGTGTTATAATTTAAAATTACCTAATGTTATAATTTAGTTTCATAAAAAGTGCAGTGAACAAAGTATCTACGGTATTAAATGTTCTTTTTTTCAAAATTAATATTAGTTAAATGTTTTATCTCTCAAAAAGCAAATTAGCGAACCCTTATTTATTAAGATCTAAATAATATTTTAACTCTTTCGCGACGATTTTTCGTTTTTTTTATTTATCAAAGTCAAAAAGAGAAAATGTCGAAAAAAAGCAATAATGGGTTGAAGGGGGTAGTGGTAGATATAAGCACCATGATTCTTTTGCTATGGTACTTTTATGTACCATAGGTCCTATAAAATAATATATTGACAAGCATTTGGAACATGGCGGAATGTCACATTCTTGACAAATTGTCTTTATGAATTTTTTGGGTTTAATTTTCTGCACACTTTTTGTAATTTCTTCTCGTTGTATCTTCAAATGGAAGATGTGGTGATACGTTTTCGAGGAGCTATCTTTTCCCAGATGGTCTTCCGTTCTTAGATTAACGTCGCATAGTTGCTGTTTTTCCTCTTTCAGCTACCATTTCTAAAAATTGCAGGAAAGGATTTTTTCTTTGTCTACCATTTTAAACAAACGATAAAAAAACCTCTTTTGACTATTTATTTGATTTGCGATCTAGTTCTTATAATCCCATCATCTGGTCAGCAAAATTAATCCCTCCCATAATCTCTCTATATGATGCAACCATTTCTGGGCACTCAACATTGATTTTAGAGACATCTTTCAAAGTTTTGTTGACAGACGTAACATTAGCAGTATGGGAATTGCTCAGCAGAAGGACGTCTTTTGTATCTTGCCATTTCACAAACAATAGTCAATCTTTGCTGCGCTGGAACACATATTCACCTCTTTTCAATTTATCCTTGATTTTATGTAAATTTTTTCTTTCAAGATATTTCTCAGGTTATTCAGGTGAATAAACAGCAACTTGTTGTTTATTCACTTAAAAATTGACGTGATTGGCTAAAAAATATCACATGCCTCATTTTCATTGGCTACATGCAATAGGAGTGGAATAGTCAATATTATTTTATTATTGTCATTTTTATTACAATAAAGTCCTCCTAAATTCATTTCTCCTTTTCAATATTTTCTACACCAAAATCACACAAAAATCTTTTAATGTAATTAAAATTTATTTCTAATTTCATTTGACAAAACTAAATGTTGCTTTAGTAGTGGTGCAGTTTGTAACATGCAAAATACTTTTGTATAATTTATTATTTGTCGTGGTATTAGCCAGAAAAGTAGCTGTAAAGTAAAGTAATAAGTTATATGTTTTTAGTTAGAATTAAGAAATTTCTAAACAAAAGAACAAATTATCGTTATTTTGGTGAAAATTATGTAGCTAAAAAACAATTAATTACTTCTGTGAAATAATTCTCTTTCCAATAAATATTTCAAACGAAATAGATTCAATATTTTGAAATTTTTAATACTATACAAATAAAAATAAAACACTTAAGTAATAGTTTTTGATAATAATCATTGCTTCCTGGAAACTGGAGTCACTTTAAATTAAACCATATTATATCAACAAAGTAAAAGTGTTTTACTTATATTTGATTTAAATGTATCACGAAATAAGTGCCTTCTACCTTAATCAATTAAATTCTTTACTTTTTTTCTTAAATATATTTTTATTGTGTTTTAATAATATATCTATAATATTTTAAACTTTAAACACATGACAAGGAAACATTTTATTCTGTAATTATTTTCACCTCAATTTAAAGCCATCTGTATATTTACTATTCAGAAATGTTACATAAGATAAATGTAACCTACGAAAACGTAATGATCCAATGAGTCTTCCTTAATAAACATCCCTTCCATTTTACATTCGTAATAAAAGAGTGTTTACACAATTGTCTAGTGCCGTAACAAGTAATAAAGGGTAATAAAGATTTACGTGAGATATAAAATTTAGTGTGCTATCGTTGGAAAGGGATTAAATAATGGGAGGGTCGTGTCGTATATGTGTATGTGCCGGCATTAGTGTTAGTGTGCATTAGTTAAAGGGTGACTTTACACGAGCTGAATGTGGGGAATTAGTGCTGTAGGGTAGAGACGCACGACCCCGATAGACGCGAATTTGACTTGTACAGGGCAGATACGGAATCACGTATTTGTATATTATTAATGCACCCCCGTGAACAAGCATATGTGTGCATGTCATTTTCTTGGGATGAACTATTGTGTGGCTCCCTGCTGAGTTAACTGATTGCCCACACAGGTGGCCGTCTGAACCGACAGATCAATTGCCGCATTGTGGTGGACAGCTTCATCACGGAAAACTATTTAATAAAGGGTTGGGAAACTAAATTGTAGAAAAGTGCAATTTGTTAGGAGAGTTTATTTCTGGATTTTAATTTTTGATTTAAATAAAGATATAGGACATTTAATCTAATGTCAAAAATGGTAGAGTGTGGGTTTTTAAATTTAGGAATTAGATTTGTGTTTCTAGGAATACAGTATAGGGATAATATGTGAAAGTTGAAAGGATTTTTGGAGAATTTTTCTGATAGGAATCGAAGGCGTTCTTGGATGGGAATAACTAAGGTAGTATCATAAAGGAGCTGATTAGAATGATTATGTAAAGGATTGAGAGGATGACGGAGTTTTGTTAAGGTACGAAGGGATGCTCGCTCCCTAACTTGAATATTACGGGAGGTTGGATTGGTGGGATTGGGATAGAGGACACAACCATAGTCCAGTAATGGGCGAAAAATCATTTTATATATTCTTACTGCAGTTTTAGTAGTAATACCATTATTTTTGTACGTTAAGCATCTAAAATGTTTTGCCCTGGTGGTAATTTTGTTTTTCATTATAGCAGTGTGTTTTTTAAAATTAATTTTTGGATCTATGGTTATGCCAAGGTACTTTACGAAAGCTGAGGGGGGGATAATAGTTTGGGAAATTGAGACATTGTAAGGGGAATTATTGGTGCGGTGATATGGAATACGGAGCTGTGATTTATGGGAATTAATTTTAATGCGCTATTTTGCAAACCAATGCTGAAGGGAGTCAATAAGCTCTTGGAGGAATTGAAGGGCTTTTGGTAACGTGGGAGCATGGGAAACTAGGGCAGTATCGTCTGCAAATTGCAGGAGATATTTAGATGGATTGAAGTAGAGAGGATCAGGATTATAGATGTCGAAGCTGAAAATATTGTATAATAAAGGAGAAAGGGGAGAGCATTGCGGAAGTCCTTGTTCAGGGGTAAAAGAAGAAGAGAAAGAGTTATGGATTTTAACTTTTAGGGATCTATTACAGAGGAATTGTTTGATTATATAAATGATGTGAGGAGGGAGGTTTAGGAGGTGACATTTGTACAATAAGCCTTGATGCCATACAGAGTCGAAGGCTTTCTGGAAATCCAAGAATAAAGCTGCAGAGGCTTTGCCTTCAAGGTGGACAGTCTGAATGTTCGAGGTTAAGATAGATAGAGGGAGGGAAGTTGATCGACGGGGAAGGAAACCAAACTGGTATTTGGGGATGTGGTTAGAAATTAAAGAAAGGATTTTGTTTTTAAGAAGGCATTCATACAATTTTCCAATAACAGGGAGGAGTGTAATGGGGCGATAGCTGGTTAGTAAGGAAGAGGGTTGGTCGCGTTTGGGGATACATATGACAATTCCTATTTTCCACACTTCTGGGAAATATTGTTTTTTGTATAGGAAGTTAATGTTACTTAGGATGTGGTCGTGTATATGGAATGGAAGGGATTTGAGGATGTGTCTGTGAATATGGTCATGTCCGGTCGTTGTATTTTTTCCTTTCTTTAAAACCTCAATGTATTCGTCGATTGTAAAGATGTCCGTCGGTTCTGAACAGTTATTTTTTTCGAAATATTTAACGTACCAGTCATTTACTCTACGAAAATGTAAGCTGTCAAAGTTTTGGTCTTGTGTCATTGTATAAGTCTTATTAAAATTGTCGGCAAACTTTTGTGCAATTACGTCCAAGTCGGTGATAGTCTCATTAGTTAACGGGTCGAAAATGCTCTGTAGGTTATCTGTCTTTTTGTATTTACTGAGTTTGTTAATCTCAGTCCAGAATTTTTTTCCCTTTGAATCATTAATTTTGTTACAAGTATTTAACCAAACGTCCGTCTTGAATTCAGTTATGAGTCTTTTAATGTCTTTGCTAAGTTTATTAAATTTTTGTCTAAGTTCAGTTGTGTCCGTTAGTTGTATGTCTCTGTACAATTGTCTTTTAAATTTAATGAGTCGTAGGATGTATTTAGGGAGGGGATATTTATAAAATTGTCTGGATAATTGAGGTGTATTTTGGATAATGGAAGAAGAGAGGATGTCATTGAAGTGAGTGATCGAGTTGGCGTTAATAATAGGGTGCATGTATTCTGATATTTCTTGTTGAACTTTCTCAATGTTACATTTTTTAAAGTTGTAAAATAAATTAGGGATTTGTTGAGGAGGATCTAGAGGGATTTTTATTTGGAAACGAATGGCAAGGTGGTCGGAACACAGATCAGGAACTAGGTTAACGGAGTGGATAAGGTTACGGATATTTTGTGTACAGAGTAATACATCGGGGGTGGTGGCTTGTAGGTCATTCATGATGAATGTGGGTGGAGTGGGAATACGTGAGAAATTTGAATTAGAGAGGAATGAAGACAAATGACGGGATTTGGATTTGTTCAAATTAAAGTCACCTAAAATTATGGCATTATCATACAGGGATGCTTTAATAAAAATGGAATCATCGATTGGGGAATGGGGATGTATATATACAAGGAATAAGTTAATTTGGAAAGAGGGAAATGATAAGGTGAAGTGGAGACATTCATTTAGCGGGTTGTTTATTCTTGGGAGATTGGCTTTTCCGATTTTAATGGAAGGATGAGCTGCTGCTATTGACCCCCTCTAACATTATGATTGTGAACGCTTGCTGGTATTTGCAAAAATGGCCAGTTATTAAAGGAGAAAGGACGTTGGGATTTGGTTTCGACAAGCATGCAAACGTGTATGGGGTTATTTGAAAGGTAATTATAAAGGATATAGAATTTGTTAGCTAGCGAGTTTATATTGGAATATATTATGTTAAGATTATTGAACATTAATTACTGAATGAGCTGTGCGAACGCCTTCTATGGGAGAAGTGGGGATAATGTTGGGGGCAGTTAGGTCAAACATCACCACAAACATACGATTACCTGAAAATGATGCGTGAGTGTCTACTTTATACGAGTTGATAAAACGATCATGGAGTTTTTTGAGTAGTGCCTGTCTGTCTTTATTTATTTTATTATTCCGTTTTTATTATTTTAATTAATATTATTGCAGTTCTAAAAATGTTATTAACTATATATAATTATTTCACTTTTATAATCTAATCGTTTCTTTTAAATTGAGTAATTTTAAAATTTAAAATATTTCAAAAATGTTTAGTAAATAGTAAGAAATTGTTTTTAATATACACACTTAACTTCATAATATAATTGACAACTTTTTATCCAAAAGGCTCTTAAAAGTTAAAATCCTAATTACCCTATTAACTGCTTTAGTTCTCCAAACTATAGTCCATCCGTTAAATCTTCCGTCCTACGTCACAAAATATTGCTTCGAGAAACGACACAAAAACATTCAGTCTGATAAAGTAAACCAAATGCGTTAGAAAATGAACGCACTGTAAAAACTTCGTCGTTTTTTTAAGTGATAGTTTGTGACGAAGGACGGAAGATCCAACGGATGGACTATATGTGTTTTTCAAGGCTCTTCTCTGTCATCAATCTTTTACAACACGTACATGATATTGATGACCCTGACCCGCATTAACTTAATCATTCGGCCTACCCACTCCTGTAGGAAGATGATCCAGTCTTGGAAGTGCATACATAAGGAATTTAAACCACCTTATAAGAGCTGATCAATACCATACAATTGTGGTTTAAAAAAGTAGAGAATCAGCATTAATCCAAAGATAGTTCCTTTTCACCGTGCACATAATTCCAAACAACCATTAAATTTATATTTGATCATCTCTTTCTTGTAAATAATTTGGATTCGTATTAGATTCCAAAATGATATTTAAAGTAAATTTCCTGTGTCAAATTTCAGTAATGCTATTCAAGTTAGCAAGCATGCATTCCTTCGTACATTAACAAAACTCCGCCATTCTCTTAATGTTTTATATTATCCTTCTAAACATCTTCTACTGTAGTTGTTCACATCGAGGAACGACTTAGACATCTAACCGAAAAAAATTAAAATCCTTTCAACTTCTCTATATTATTATATTATGACTATACTGTTTTCCTAGAAACCTCGAAATTACAAAATAAAAAACAAACACAATCTGTCATAAAGGAATTCATTTAACCGTTTTTCTTATAAACAACTGACGCAACATGACTGGCAAAACTAGGCAGAAAGACCTCTGGTCGATAGACTTTTCGCATACTAACCATCTTCTATATGTTTGCCACCAAATTTGTATAATATTATTTAGAAGCATATGCAACATTTATAGACAATATTTCGAATACTTTATGTATTGTAAACTATTTGTTAGAAAAACACACGCCCCTCTCTGTGACAGTTAATTTTTGCTATTGCTATAGCTAATAATAGTGATTTTTAATGTAAAATTCGATTCAAAATAATAAAAAACTACAATAAGTTAGGTGAATGCTATTTATTAATTGGAGATCTACGAAACACAGCAAGTAATGTTGGAATAGGGTAAATTGCGATTTATGTATCCAAAGGTATCTTGATTTTTGTCAATATACTATTGTTTCATATACTGCACCATGTAGAAAATAATTCGTATTAATGGATGTTAATTGACGGTCACATCGTGGTAACATAGTAAAATTGGCTACATCAATTGTGAGTTAGCTGGTTAGAATGAATTGCTTAAAATTTTAACCTAGTCTATGCTTTTAAAGTGCCAAATCATTTTAGATGTCCGAGTTAATACTATTACTATTATTTTTTTATTTTAACTGAATATCTTAATTCGACTATATTTTTTGTATACTATGCTTAATTTACTCCAAAATATAATAAGTATGGACTATATTTAAAAGTAATATCTTTTTAAAAATCACATAATTTATATTTCAAACGGTTCTTGAATATAAATAGATATTTCTTATTAAAGGAACTCAATGAAAAATAAAATAAACTTCATACTGTCTTTACATTACTTATAACTTATTTGGTTAAAGTAAAATCCACTTAAATTTTCAAAAATACTTTATTATTGCTCTTTTAGAACGCAACAATTGTTTCGCCACACTGTGGCTTCTTCAGGAGAAGAAGAAGCCACAGTGTGGCGAAACAGCAATAATAAAGTGTTTTTGAAAATTTAAGTGTTTTTTTTTAATTTAACCAAACAAGTGAATATGAATTTTCAACATATATCAGCCTCATAAGTTAATATATTACTACTTATAAAATATATTTTGTATACCCAGCTATTAATTTTGAAACCAAAAATGTCATCCTTCTCTAACTTTATTTCAACGGGCCGAGAAAATATGCTTTCTGAACTCTTTACTCTAACAACCGTACTAATAGTCAGAGATTCATTCTCGGATTGTAGAATCCTAGATTCATTGTCAGATTTAGTAACTTTTTTAGTAACATTTGAATATCACTGATTTTACGTTGGTGTCACGGAACGGCTGACGGTATTGTCAATATATTCCGTGATTGTCAGTATAAAAGAACGTGAAATGTTTGTTTGCAAAGTTAGTTTGTATGATAAGGTACAAGGAATAAACATTTGTTTTATTTAATAAAGATTAAAGTAAGTACAGTCGATAATTATTTTCAATGAAATCCGAGAATTAATCTCGGTCTATTAGTAAGGCTGCAAGTGTTATTTTAAGATATCGAATTTACTAAAGAAATTAATAAATTACTTAACAAAGCGTAAATCGAAAAGTGCTTGGAAACTGAGATTTGATGAATAGTTATTTTGCGGTGTAAATTTTAAATAAGTGCTATCCCTGAAGATGATAAAGAAAAACTGAGAATAAAAGAACATTCGTAACTGCAAATGTAAGATTTAACTAAGTCTTAAATTAAGATCTAGTTCCGCGTGTTGTAAATATGATGTAAATGTAAGTATTTAAATAAATAAATATGAAATAAATCTGAAGTACATTTTTTTGTTAATAATATACTTCCGATGTAACTGGATAAAATATGGTAAATATTTATTTATTTTGATAAAGTTTAAACTAATTTAGACACATTTGGTAACATATTGTTCAATTTCTTGAATTTATATAATTTGTTAGCCTTTAAAATATATTTTCTGAATTTTTTAAATTGAATAACATACCCTTATTTATTACTTATATAATGAATTTTATTGAGAAACCGGGAAGTAGATTAGGTCAAGCTAAAATTTATTACCACCATTCAAGTTTACGCTGGAACAGTAAATTACTTATTGGGACAGTTTAGGAATATGTTCGAATAGTAATTTAGTTTACTGATATGTTTATGTTTATTAATAATTACTGAAGAGATTATACAAGAAGTAGCTGAGCGTGATAAGCGTAAGAATAATATTATTATTTACGGACTCGCTGAAACAGTTTGTGATTCAAAAACACAACAAATTGAGAGTGATAACGAAGTAACCTCCGCTTTGTTGTCTGTTTTAAATGTGCACGTTCCAGACCCAAAACCCGTTCGCCTTGGGAAATATGACCCCACTCGATCCCCTAGTAGCCGACCCATTAAATTGCGGCTTGGTAATGAGCAGCTAGTCAAGACTGCCATCCGTAACTGTCAAAAACTCAAGTTGAATGATAATTTTAAGACTGTCAATATTTCCCTTGATCGTACTCCTGCACAAATTGAGTTTTACCGTAATACTAAAAATGAATTAACCCAGAGAACAGCTGCAGGTGAACGAGGACTTAAGATTAAATATATTAGAGGGATACCCACTATTATTAACACATCGGAAAACTGAACCGGCCCAACATTACCGATAATACTACAATCAACATCTACTACCAAAATACCCGGGGTCTCCGAACCAAAACACATGATCTCTACACTGCATCGCTTAATATAGACTTTGATATTATTGCTCTGACTGAAACTTGGCTGAATGATTCCATACAAGATAGTGAACTACTGCCATCCGACTTTCAAATATTCAGGTGCGATCGACAACGTGATGTCACTGGACGTTCGTTAGGCGGAGGGGTTCTTGCTGCTGTCCCTGACCATATATTCTGCGAAGCACTTGGTGTTACAGCCATTACAAACTTAGTTCCACTTGTGGATATAGTTGCTTGCAAATGTATATTTAACAGATTTTTATTTTATATTGTTGTACTTTATATTCCATCTTTCGACCGATTTATTGTCTGAACTATTTGAACTGTTGGAACTTTTTTTACTTGACAAACAGGTTTTGCTCATAGGTGACTTTAACGTACCGCAATTTACCTCTTCTGCTACTATGCCATCCTCTTCACCTAAATTAAACTCTCTACAAAATTTTATTACCACATTAAAGTTAAAACAATGTAATACTGTTCCTAATATTAATGGTAGATTACTCGATCTAGTTCTCACTAACATGTTTACTAATACTTTAGTTGAACGAGAGTTGATGCCCTTAGTTCCTGAAGATGCTTATCACCCTGCACTAGTTATACATTCTCAATTACTCCCATTCTCTAATTCTAATTCGGCACGATTCCCAACGAATAACAACAAACTTTATAACTTTCGCAAAGCAAATTATCCCAAACTATATAACTTACTACAGTCAGTTGACTGGTCTTTTCTTGAAACTTATACCGATGTAAATGTTGCGCTTAATGCATTCTACTCATTGATTTATGATTTACTTGATGAAACAGTTCCTTCACACGTTCGACACAAATCCTCCTTTCCGCTGTGGTTTACGCGCGAATTAAGAATACAATCAGATTAAAGGACTATTATCGTCGTAAGTGGAAGTCATCTAAATTACTACATTATTACCATGAGTTCGACCGTCTCAGAATCGATCTCAAGATTAAAATAAAAGCAGCCTACACGACTTATTTAGCGAAACTTGAGCAAGAAATGAAAAATAATCCTAAGTCACTTTGGAATTTTATACATGCTAAAAATGGCACTACAAGAATTCCCTCTCAATTGTGCAATGGTAATACAACACTCAATAAACCTGATGAAATTGTAAATTCATTTGCTGATGCCTTCCGCAATGTTTATTCCCCTTCATCAAATGCAACCTTCACAGAACCATCTGCATATACTATTCCCTTTAATTTTACTCCTTTCAACGAGACTGACATTATTAATAGTATTAATAAGCTCAAAAATAACAACACTGCTGGTGATGATCAATTACCCAGTTTTTTCATTAAAGATTGTAAATACATATTTGTCAAACCTCTATTAACTATTTTCAATTTGGCAGTTCTTACTCAGACATTTCCGCAAATGTGGAAATGTGCGCGTCTGAGCCCTGTACACAAAAAGGGTGATAAAACCAATATCAGCAATTACCGGCCAATTGCTATTCTCTCAAACTTTTCTAAAGTGTTCGAACAAATGTTGTACACTCCCTTATATTGTCATATAAGAACTTTAATTTCGCCATGCCAACATGGTTTTATGAAGGGTAGGTCTACAGTTACCAACCTTGCAATTATCACTCAACATATAAGTGATTCCATTGAAAATCGAACTCAAATGGACGTAATCTACACCGATTTTTCTCGTGCATTTGATTGTATTGACCACAATATCTTGCTGAATAATCTTGCGAAATTTGGTCTCAGCACTGATACTATTAATTTTTTTTCGTTCATACTCGTATGGTAGAACTAACTATGTACACTATAATGGATATAAGTCTTATACATTTACTTCATTGTCTGGGGTACCTCAGGGCTCTAACCTTGGTCCGCTTTTATTCATCATGTTTATTAACGGTCTAATTTCCTCTTTGTCTTGCCACGTTTTAGCATATGCGGATGACTTGAAAATTTTTTCAAATGTTTGTAATTTGCACGACTCACTGAAGCTCCAAGATAATCTTGATCTCATTTCTAGGTGGTGTACTAATAATAAATTGAACTTGAATATCAATAAATGTGCTACTGTTATATTCTCTCGTGTTTCGCGCGTAAACTTCAGCTATAATATCAATGGCTATCCCCTACAACGGCTTACAGAGATCAGAGATTTGGGCGTACTCTTTGACTCTCAGATAACTTTTGTTAAACACATAAATGATTTATATTCATCTGCTTCCAAAATGTTGGGTTTCATTATGCGTACTTGTAAATATTTTAATGATAGTGATGTAATTAAATGCCTTTATTCGGCTTTTGTACGAAGTCGTTTAGAATACGCTTCGTCAATTTGGTACCCCCACTTTGTGTATTTATGACTACTAATTGAAAGGATACAACGTCGCTTCTTAAAATATCTGAGTTTCAAGGAGGACAAAACTTTCCCTGAAAGAGGTATAGAATATGAGCAGCTACTCCATCGTCATCTTCTAAACTCTCTTTCTAGTCGCAGAGATGTAAACAGTGCGTCACTGATGTACAAATTAATTCACAATGACATTGATTGCCCAGATCTTTTATCAATGGTGAAGTTTTTCGTTACTAGGCTTACCTCGCGGCACACAGACCCTACTTTTTTCATCCCCACATCGAGGTCCGTTACTATGTCTAAGTCGCCGATCCATCATATGAGTAGAAATGCTAATACCAAGTTTCACGATATATTTATCTAATATATTATATATATATATATCTAATTTATAGACATTTCTTTGCCTTTATTTCTTCCTCCTTCTTCTTTCCATTTTTATACATGTGTGATTAGTTTTTATTTATTATTATCTTAATGAATTAATTGTTTACTTTTTACTTTTATTTATTATTATTATTATTATTAGTATTATTATTATTAATACTTTAGTATTCTTATATACATTATTTTTAGTTAGTTAATTACAAACTTATAAAAGAAAGAACGTACAAATAATTTAGGTTATAAAAATCCTGGCCGGAGTTCACTCTTTTTCAAAGTGGTCTTGCACTTAAACCGTGTCTTTTTTGTAGTAATAGAACATTCCATCACACTTTTTGCGATTCTAGACGCTTTTTCTTATCGTATAATAAGTTTCATTTAAGCACTATACGTTCTCTATATTATATGAAAATTATAGCTATAATATTATAATAATATAATATTTGTTCATTATGTTATTTATATATAGATTTAATATAATATAGGGTAATTAATATTTAATTGGAATAGGTCAAGAGTACGCAAATAATCAATAATTTATTAGGCAAGGTCAAGACCCCATGGTTTATATTTCATTATTTTTTAACAGTTCTATTGATTTTTTATATATTTAAAATAAAAATATTATTGGATTTATATAAAACATTTAATTTTACTTCAGTCTTGATTCATGTGTAAACTATCTTATTAATTTTCTTTTTATCTATGTTTGATAATTATGGGGGCATAAATCTGTTAAGAATTTCATACTTTAAATCACTTTATTTTGTAGGTTCCACCTAGAATAGCAGGTTCGCAATTTGCGAGAATAGAATCTACATAAAATATCCTGAATGTAAAATAAAAATAAGTGATTGTGGAAGCTTTCACTTCATGACACATTTAGATAATTCGAAATTTAAAAGAATTTTATTATTTAATAACACAGTATATTTATAAACGCTTGAAGGAATTGCGACAAAGTTATTGATAATTGTGAACTAATACGCAGAAGTCTTGAAAAGAGTGACTTAAGAATTTGTTAATAGGCTGACGTATTGTCTGTAAGTCAACGGCAAGCAATTTGAACATTTGATTTAATTTTATTTAAATAATTGTTTTTAGTTGTCTAAAGTAAATAAATTTACATATTTTACAACTAAAAGTAAGTTATTTCTCGTTTATATAGTTTTTTTAAACTAAAGTCAATATGTCCTAATGCTCTTTAAAAATCTGCAGAAATATACAGGACGTCCCATTTAAGTTAAAAGGTTGCGGGTATTTATTATATTTATTGAAATCACATGATAATAGACAAAAATCTGTAAAACCTTTAATCTAGAAAAAAATGAGGCAGAATATATGAAAACTGCAGAATGTATCTTCAAACCAATACTATTTATCAAGTGACACTACAATTGTCATTTAATTCAATAATAAAGGAAATCGATTCAGTATTCAAAAGTGGAAAAGCAAACCAACGAATATCGCTATGATTTACTGTTTTACTTCAGAAAAGGAAAAATTTTTAAAATGAAAGTTCTTAACTTCCGAGAAAGAAAAAAAAATAACATTTTTACCTATTGCTAATTTACTATAGCAGTTACATGAAATTTATATAACAAATAGAGAATCTAAAATTAAGCAAATTATTACGAATTGCCATTTTGCATAAACCTCAAAGCTTTCGAGAAAAATATAGGGAAAGTATTATAATGCCAATATCACCATTTTATTTTAATTACAATCTTAATGTTCAATTATTCCAATAAAAAGTGTAATGCCATAAAGTGTTATTATTAACATAAATGTCAGAGCGACATAAAAAATATAGATTGAAAATGATACAAACATTTTACTTAAATACGTCAGAAATTCCAAATATCTTGTCTAAGTGTAATAAGTATTATCATCAGCTAACAAGTTTAATGGATTCAGTGTAAGAATATGAGAAATCATGAACAGTATCTTTAAGATCTATACCTTAAATTTTATTACAAAAGAGCGTAATCTTGACCCTCCTCAATTTATTTTTCAATTATTCTAACTCAAATGTCACATCCCAATATTTTTTTATTAACTTTTTATTGCCTTACATTTTACTCTTCTTCTTTTTTCAATAAAGAATTAATTATCCTTGACTTAAGCTAATAAATAATTAATTAACATATCTAAATTAAATATTCATAGCTTTAGCGTAACCTTGATCTAATAAATTATGACCTATCCCAGTTAATTAATTATTGTCCTTACATGCTCTTGAACTATTCTAATACATTATTTATTGTCTTTGCTTAATGTTGACATGTGCATATTAATTGTAAATTGACTCCAGTTTTTTCCTAAAATTTATTCATCAATATTCACCATGAGTATAAATGTATTATTTTTTAATTTAAAAACTGATTCTTGTACAGTTATTTTGTTTTATGAAAAACATATTACTCCTATTCTTTCTTCACAATAGACCAATAGTACAACTATTTACAGTTCTTATAATACATATAATCTATTCCAATAAATTTAATATTGTCCTGACAGATTGTCAGATATCCTAATATATCTTTAATACCTATTTTTATAAATGAAAACTCCCTTTTAACTTTGTATATCACTTTTTATTTGATTAAAGTTAAGTCAATTTAACGTGCTATTATCAAATCTAAATGTAATGTCAATCACAAATTACAGGTATGTATCATATACTTTTTACCTTACTCTTTCCTAGTTTAATAAATAATTCATTGACCTACCGTGCTCCTGACCTATCCTAATAATTTATTCATTACCCTGCGTATCCTTGACCTAATCTAATTAAATCATTGCCCTAACATCCATACGATCTATCTCAGCAAAGCAATTGCTTCTAATAATAATAAATGATTTATTGGAACAATTAAAGAGTATACTAGATCTTGAACTGTCGCAATAAATTATGTATTATTCTAGCTTACACTTGACTTCTACTAATAAATTGTACATTGACCTAACCAACTCCAAAAATGTTTAATACATTTTCATTATTAATAATAACTAAGTGAATTTTCTTTAGGTTAAAGTCACTGAAAGGATGCCCACAAAAACTAGCAAACCAACTATATACAATTATATTACACCAAAACAGTTGACATCTAAGAATATGCAAAAATATCTGACGAAAAGTTAAAAGTTTAAATTCAAATTACTTTCGTATAATTTAATATCTGTAGATGTATTAGCCAAAGAAGTGATACTTTCAATAAGTGATTTGTTTTGTAGTTTTCATAAGACTCATTGTAAATTTTCGAAATGTTTTCGTATTTTTAAATTATCAGTTAATTGTCTACGACATAAGGACTTTAACAAAAATTTATTGTTTAAATGTTTATTTACACTAACTATTCTATGTAAAATCCGTAAAATAAGCGAGTAGTTTAAAAGTTAGGTCAAAGTTTGTTATCTGGGATTTTAATAAAATACTTGCACAGTATATGATTTCAAAAAATTTTTATTTAATTATATGGAAATTTCGAAAAACAAAGTTGTCATAATCACAATATTCTATCATTTATAATGAAGTTTGCTTATTTCGCTAAAAAAAAAACTAAACTATTTCTAAGATAGTATATTGTAATTAAAGTATTATCACCTTCTTCACAAAATTGTTTTTATTAACCACATGTACATTTCGAACACGAAGTGTTCCTTATCAATAGTTAAATGACATTGAAAAAAATATAATAAATACAAAAGTCAAAAAAGTTGGGAGACTTAATAATTATGATTAATTAAATAAAAATAATTTAAAAGTTATGATTTACAAACAGAAAATGGTTTACAATATTGTTAATTTAGACAAAAAGCATGTATTAGTTCTAGTAGTTAATTATTTAATTGACTTAAATCAAAATTAAGTAATTTGTTTTCATGCTTTTTCATTTCGATTGCTACCACCATATTTAATTTGTAAGTAGGTGAAAACTTTAATAATCTTGTATTGTTGATTGATAACACTCCGTATTCGAAATGTACATATGGTCAGTAAAAACAATTTTGTGAAGAAAGTGATAATTCTTTAATTACAATATACTATATAATACTATTCACGTAACTTAAAAAAAAAATATTTCTATTTCTAAGATCACAACTAAGTAAGAAGGCGTCTCATTCCGATAAACTTTTTTATATTGCAATATCTGTAATGCAAATTATTGACCATATTATCCAAATCAATTAAATTATAATAATATACATCTTTATTGGTAAATTTATACATATTTACATTCAAATAATGAATTGACTGTTAGTAAATTCGATGGGGAAAACACTTGTTAAGTTCCATAATATTTTTATTTTCAGTTGCCTGACAGGTGTTTCGATCATTTCTGATCATTTTCAAAGTACAATTAGTTTTATACATGAAAATTATCAGGAATGAGCGAAACACATGTCAGGCAACTGAAAACAAATATATTATGGAACCTAACAATTGTTTTACCCCATCAAATTTACATATCTTATTCCATCAAGAGTGTAGCTCAACCAGTATCAATTATGGACCGTTAGTATTTTAATTTGCCAAAAAACTATCAATAAATGGTTTTTCTATATTATTTTATTATAGACATCATTCAGCTGTTGTGGTGGTAATTCTATTATTATTATTTTTTTTTAAACTAATATTTGCTTAGGAAAATTAAGGTGTCATTGTTAAGCGAGAATCAAAAGGTTTTTTATATATTTCTTTATTTCATATATAGATATTTGCTCTAAAGACCTTTTTTTATTTCTTCCTTAATATTTTCTCATGATAAACGCTTAAGTACATAAAATAAATAATAAAGATGTTAAGCATATATTTTTACAAACATACTGCAGAGTTTAAAATTCTGATAAGAATGCAATTAATTATTTAACAATTTAATTAATTAATAATGGCATTATTTTACCCATATGAATTATAATTTTATATAATTCAATAATAAATTCCCGCACGGAGTTAATTAATATTTTATAATAAATCATACGCCTCACCTTTTCCCAATTATTCATTAATCACAAACTGCATAATTAAATTATTCAATATTTATTATTTAGTAGGTGTAAATAGATTGTGTGTAATTTTAACGTTAATCGTTTATGGTTAGGAGTGTAATTAAATGATTCGATTAATTGTTTCAATATTATATATTATATTATATACTATTAAGCATAGAGATACAAAGGAAATTTAATAATTTAAAGTATAAATTCCATACTTAACAGAAAGTCTGCTATAATATTAAGTGTGCTGTTATATTTTTTTCTAACTAATCTGTCTAATTTAACGCGTTAAAAGACTTTCATATATAACATGTATTAGGTTGTAATAATTTTCACGTATTATTATGTTTCTAGAAGTAAAATGATCCGTGTTATAAATATAACTATATTCTTAAGCTAATATTGTATTCATTGTTAGACACTGGAGGCGGACACATTTTTAAATTATAAATTAAATACAAATAATTGTATAATAAAATGTATTAAAATCCTTTAGTTCGTTGTAGAAAATTAAATAATAAATTTAAAAATACGAAAACATTTCGTGAATCTACAACAGTGAGTCTTACTAAGACTACAAAACAAATTAATTTGAAACAACTACTTCTCTGACTAGTACCTCGACAGACGTTGAATAAAACAAACTTAATTTGCGTGTTACGAATAGTATAGTTGTACTATAGTAGTTAGTTATAGTTATACTATTATATATCAACATTAGATAAAAGAGGACTGGATAAGACGAGATAATTTATCTCCCGGATAAAAAAATGTTATGCACGATGTTGATCTACAAAAAATCTTGATACCTCCACTGTATATTAAACTAGAATAAATGAAACAATACGCTAAAGCTTTAAATAAGGATAGAAACTGTTAGTTTATTTATTTATTTATTAACGGTTAACACCTTTTACATTTAATTACACAAACATTAATAACAACAATATTCTAAACCAAATCACAAGCGAATAAACATATAAACAATAACTTAAAATATCACCCAATATGACACAACAGTGATGCGTTGAAGTCTGTAATATAATATAATCAAACTAAATTTAACATAGATTAATAAGAAAAATGTAGCGAATACATACATTTACATTTAAGGGATAAGATGACTTGACTTAGAAGATAACTTATTCGAGTCCAGTTTAAATTATTTAAAGCTAATAAAACAGGTATAATAATTTTTGTACATAAGATCAATTAAGTAACGATTAATTAACATTTCTGAGTTTACGTTTAAACAAAGATAGTGGAATATTTCATTCATTTAAATGACTGTACTTATAATGGAGGACATTGAACGTTCTGAGTATTCTACATAGTGGATTGTTGCTGCCAAAATTTGTAGAATGAAATTTTTGAGGAAACAATAGTTTTGACCGAGTTGATACTCCCATTGGTGCATTAAAATTAACACATTCAAGAAGACTGGAACAGTCAAGATACCCATTAATAAGCTTGAATCCGAAATACAGGTCTAAAAATATTCTTCTATTCTTTAATAGCTGTAAATTTAAAACTCTAAAGTATAACTGTAATTATCCCTAGGAATACCACGTTTCCTTGAAATTGCTTGACAGAATTTACATTGCACAGATTCAAGATTTGACGATGCATTACTATAGAACGGTGGCCTGGTTAGCGTACTCAAGATGTGGTCTGACTAATCCTCCATATAATATTTTTAATGTATCTATTTTAAAATTATAGGCAAATCTGAATACAAATCCGAGAACTTGCATTGCTTTATTTCGTATTTTGAAAATGTGTTTATTGCATGTCAATTTAGAATCATGGACAACCCCTAAATCCTTTATTTCATCTACATTGTTCAATTTATGACCATCTATAAAATAATTATTTAAAAATACTCTTCTTCTACTGAATGATATACAAAAACATTTTGACAAATTTAAAAATAATCTGTTGTTATTGCATCAATCGAATAAATTATTTAAATCAGTTTGCAAGTTCATTGCATCGTTCTGGGACTTAATTGTTGTAAATAGTTTCAAATCGTCCGCAAATAAAAGAAAATTACAATGCTTAAGATATGCCTCGAGGTCGTTTTTCAGTTCTCTGAAAATCTTGGTAATGTGAGTTATGAGCAAGATGAGAGGTTCCACCAAGACATGAAAGAAATGGAACAAAGATATAAAGGTAGTTGGAATGTTTCAATGATAGCTGATTTCTGCTAGTCAATAAAAAGGGACAATCCGGCCCTGGAATACAGAAAAAATCTACTAAACATAATTTTTCATCTAAGAGGGAAAGATCTTCGGCAAAGAAAGGAAATTAAAAATTCATTACCACAAAACTACAAATGATCTTTAAGAAAAATAACTTATTATATATTTTAAATGAATTCCTTAATTTATATTTATTATAATATTTGGCTTATTTGCTAAATAATTTATTTGGAATTAATTTGATCTCTTGCTAATGGTTTTGTAGCAATTTATTTCATAATCATATTTTTACCATTTATTGGTAAACTGTATCTATAATAAATTATATATTATTTTTAAATTTAAGGATATCGTTTTATTAACTCAAACTCAATGTAAATACAGAAGGAACTAATTAATTCAAACCATTTGTCTAGGACTTCTATTAAATTACAAACTGATAAATCTCTAGAAACATACATGCAATGTAATGAAAACATAGTGTCATTTTAAATCAAAGAAGAAATTTTGAGTACATACATAATGAATTATTTATTTTTGGACAATTACAATCGAGTCCCACAAGGAGTTATTTTAATATTTTAGTGAAAAATAATACTGCACACTTGTTGATAAATGCTATAATACTAAGGTATTAAATTAGTTTACTATCTTACCTTTTATATATTGTAGTCACAATTAGATCAACTAAACAACGACCTACTAGCAAAACCAAACTTTCACAACAATGAATTATAGTGGTGGTTTGTGGATAGGACTATGTGTCTTTCACTACTGTGTAATTCAAAGTGCTCGTTGAAACACCAGCAAAATTTTTAGTAGCACGGAGACATATATTTAAATAGTGTGATAGACTATTAAGGTAGGACTGAAAATGTATCATTAGTGATAGTCTTTAAATATTTGTAGTGAAGATAATAAAAAACATGACTCGATCTAGAAATAATGTATAACGCCAGTATTTCCAGTGTTTACAAAAGTAAATAGTATAGTGAATAAAAATAAACGTGCTAAAAGGAATATAGCTACAGTATTAATTGTAAAAGCGAATATAAGGTCCGATGCTAAAATAGAAAACAAAAATAAATAATAAAAATCGACTAACCTTCACAATATTGACATCCTTAACCACATGTGTATCCCTCGTAATCATTTAATAATACGTTGATATAAATATTCTGAAATCACCATTCATCAATTCATCCCTGCATTTCACAATGATATTAGTGATCATGACGCTTGAAGAACAACCGACAGTTAATTTCGTTAGACATTAGTAATCATGACGTTTGTAAGACAGACAAATCCAGGCTGAATTATTGTATCATTGTCATATTGGCAATTACATGTAAATTATTTCCTTTAATAAAAATCGTTATGTTTTTTTCTTTTTTCTCGTTTTTTTTTTTTTTTGGTATCCTAAATTTCCTTATGTAGGTTTATAACGTGGGACTATTTAATTTTATCTTGTCCAATGTTCTGAGTATCTTTATTAAGAATTAACTTTGCCCTGATTCTTGCCTAACTACGTACTTACAATATGGATTCTTTTATACAAGAGTCTAAATTTGATCCTATCCACAGCTATAAACTAGAAAGTGCAAGCGAACTAAAAGAAATACTTAATATTAACAGAAGTAATGCGAAAGTTAAAATCATCGATCAGAATATCCGCGGTATAAACAAATATTTTGAAGAATTTTGTATGATACTTTAAGAAAAAGATGCTAATTTTGATTGTATCAAAATCACTGTAACATGGAAACCAGTTAACACGGTCTTGTACAATCTAGAAAACTATAACCTTGTACACAATGAAGGAGAATTCAATAGATCAGATGGTATACTAGTGAATATAAATAATAAAATAAATTTTAGTCACAAGTGTATATTTCTTGGGGAAACAAAAGTTGTAGATATAACCTTGTAAATTTGATAAGAATAATATTCGTCTAATAGCGGTATACCGTAATCAGGGAATCAACGCGAATATGTTTATAGATTAACTAAAAAATTATATAGGGATTATTAGAACTGAAAGTGGATCAGTAATACTAATTGGTAATATGAACATTAACATTATGGATGAAGAAAAATAACAAAATCAAACATAATTAGACAGTATGGCTCAAATAGGATTCAAATCACTTATTAATAAGCCAACTAGAGTAACTACAACGAACACGTCATGCATATATCATGTTTACATTCAACTAAATGAGAGATATATTGAAAATACCCTACTATTCATCCTAAAGATACAAATAACCAATCATCATCTAATAGGACTTCAACTAGTGTTCCCAAATAACACAACCCACACGTACAATACATGCTGAACAAGAGATCATCTAAGCATACACAAATTAAAAACCTATCTGTCTAAAGTAGATTGGAGTTATCTAAATAACATTATAGATGTAGGTATAAAACGGATACATTAACGGTATCATAATAAAAAAAAAAAGGAATGCACGAAAATATCTAAAATTTCAAGACCCAATTTTTTAGTTCGTTGTAGAAAAATTAACTAATAATTTAAAATTACGAAAACATTTCGTAAATGTACAACAATCAATCTTACCAACACTACAAAACAAATTACTTGTTGAAACAACTTCTTCTCTGGCTAATACGTCGACAGATATTGAATGATGCAAAAGTAATTTGCGTGTTACAAATAGTTCAACTATCAAAGCAACACTAATTTAACTAATAATGAGGGAAATTGTAAAAGCTTATGCAACACCATCAGGCTAAACTTCACCCCAATGATAGCTTTGTTGATTCGTCTCAAAGAAATGGCAGATATTTTTAATGATTAATTTATTAGCGTTGGTCCTAATCTTGCCAGGAGAATTAAGTAATGTACCCAGAAATATGTTATATATATATATATATATATATATATATATATATATATATATATATGTGTGTGTGTGTGTGTGTGTGTGTGTGTGTAAATCATTCCTCTAAACCATTGTTCTTGCAACCAACATCAGAAGTTGAAATCATGCAGATCTTTACAAAATTAAAAAACTAAAACTCTTATGGCATGGATAAAATAAGTTCAGGTCTAATTAAACAAATTGAAGACCATATTACTAAGCCCCTAGCTATAATAATAAATGAGGCTATAAGTGAAGGTACATGTTCTAAACATTTTAAAAGTGCCATAGTAAAACCCATATTTAAAAAAGGCAACAATGAAGAAGTTGCTAACTAGAGGCCAATATCTATGATATCGAATTTTGCTGAAATTTTCGAGCATATAACCAAGAAAAGACTAACTAACTTTTTTGATAAATACAATTTACTAAACAGATGGCCGTATGGGTTTGTTTACCCAAAGAAGATCGACGGATGTTACAATCAAGGCTGTATTACAAAAGGCATATTCAAGTCTAAATAATAACATGTCCGTGTTCGTTTTCTTAGATCTGCAAAACGTTTTTGGCACATATAATCACGAACATTTCTTTAAAAAAATAACAAATTATTTGAATCTTACTTACACAAAAGAACGCAACTAGTCAACATAGAGGGACACTTGAGTACCGATCATATGATACAGTACGGTGTTCCCCAAGGGACAGTTCTTGGTCCAATTCTATTCCTGATATCAAATGTAACACACACGAAGACACAAACTGGCAAAATCTATAAGTAAAAGCTGAAAAAGACCTTAATGTAATTTTCGATTACTTAAATATCATTTTACTATCTATAAATATCAGCGAAACCAAATTCCATCCATTCTCATGCTAACAACCTTCCAAACTTTCAAGAACTAGTAGTGAAAAATAATGAAAATATAGTTAATATTAAGATTATCGACGAAATTAACTACTTAGGAGTATTTCTCGACCAACATCTGAGATGGCATAAGAACATTCGTCTTATTGTTAAACAAACTCGATCTTATGAAAATAATATACTACTCTCTGGTACAAAGTCGCCTATTTCATGGTCTCACTTCAAAACACAACCGAATCTTATGAAACACACCCACAATTACAAAACAAGAAGAAGAGATGATAGGCCACAGGTCCCTTAATTATGTGTTACCTAATGCAATACCATATTATATAAAAAGCTTAAATTCAGAAGACAAATTTAAACGTGAACTTAAAAAATTCGTACTTAATCAACATGAAGCCGTTTCTGACAATACGTTCTATATTTTTAATAGGTATCAGTTAGTGTTTTTTTTTCTGTAATGACCTTGTTCCATTGTATATAATTTAAATTATTTTATTATTAGTTTAATTATATCTATTTCTTTTTCTTAAATTTTTGTAGTTGCTTTGTATATTATATGTAATATATATTAAATTGTATGCTACTGTATTTTACGTTAATAATAATAAGTTTATCATTATAATAATCAATGTTTATACAAATAACACGCACATGATATTTTAAACCACTAATTGAATTATATATTCATTTGAAATTACCTGTACAAATAACCTATAAGACTATTAAAAAATATATAATTAAAACATTATACAAAAAAGTCGCTACGTACTGAGAAAGTTAAATTAAATATTTTATAGTAGAGGCTTTTACTTCGTGCTACATCTTGAATGAATTTTAATCAAAAAAGGATAGTCCCTGTATAATTCCAAATAAAAATATCGTCTTTTAAGTTTATATTATTTTAACAATCGATTTTAATTATACTAAAACTAAATTTAAATAATACACACTTAACTTTATAAAGTGCCTCTAAAAACAAAGTTGACATTTTTTAATATGCAAAAATTTGTAGCTTCAATCATTAGTTATGTTTGAAATGAAAATAGGAAGGAATTTTACTATAAACTTGTTGTATATGCGATGTTTATTTCTCTCAAATTGTACAATGCGGCGTCGAAAAAAAATTCATAATATTGCGGATCATGATTTGATTTATTGTGAGTTTGCTATTGATTCAAGAAAACCTAGTACCTTCATAACTTATCGGAGATTGAATAATATAGAAAATCTATTGTTTTTACACGACTTGAATTCACTTCAACTAAATGAATTATTCTAATCTAATCTAGAAAATATTGATGAAAAGGTAGCATATCTTAATGATTCCCTAATATTTTTATTTGGCATTCATGCGCCTATAATAACATCTCAAGTAACAAAAAAATCGGCCCCGTGGTTAACTCCTACAATTAAAGCCATGATGTTGGACAGAGATCATGCCTATAGGAAATTTAAAAATAGTCGTATACCTCAGGATTATAACACAAATTATTCAGAAATATGGTAAATTCAGATATACTGGGAGAAAAGAAAACCTATCTAAGTAACTAAATGTCTATAGACCCAAATTTCCTATTGAAATATGTAAGGACAAATAAAAAAATGCAAGCTGATCTACCTGAAAAGTTTAATCATGTAGAGGCTAATGCATACCTAATTAATTCAGTAACAAGTATAGCTAACCCTAACTTAATATCTTTTAATAAAAACAATGTTCATCCAAACTCTAAATCTAAATGTTGTTTTTCATTAATAAACAATGGTAGAGTGTCAAAGCTGCTATAAAAAATTGAAACAAATTCAGTAGGTTCGGATGGTGAAATTATATTATCCTTATATTACCCAATATTTAACACACATAATTAATTGTTGTCTTGAAAAGGGAGTTTTTCCTCGTGCGTGGAAGTTAGCAACAATAACTCTAATTACGAATCATGACAATCCTGATATATTTAAGGATTTTAGACCAATTAGTATTTTACCCGTACTTTCTAAAATCCTTGAAACTGTAATGAAGGATCAGTTGATTAGTTTTATAGAGGATAATAATCTCCTTCCTACCAACCAGTCTGGCTTCAGATCTGCTCATAGCTGCTCAACTGCTTTACTGAAAGTGACCGATGTCATAATTAATGCTACTGACAGAGGATTACTCTTTTGTCTAATACTAGTTGATTACAGTAAGGCGTATGATACTCTCAATCACGCTCTCTTATTAGCAAAGTTAAAATATATCGGCCTTGATCCAAATTCATTAGACCTAGTCAGCAGTTTTATTTTTGATCGTCAGCAGCAGGTTAGAATGAATCAAATCACATCCAGACAACTTAATATTATTGCGGGTGTGCCTCAGGGCTCAATATCAGGTCCTCTTTTATTTTCTATTTACTCATCTTTTATTCCCTCTACTCTTAACTTTTGCTCCTGCTTTCAGTGTGCTGATGATACACAAATTTTATAGTCATTTTCCTACAGTAACTTGATCATGGCTAATCGTAATAGAAACAACGACCTCTCTAATCATTCTCTCATATCCAAAAAACACTCTTTAATAATAAATCCAAGTAAAATATCTGTCATTTTATTCGGCCCTAAGAAACTTCTGTCTGATGCTAGACAGTCGTTAAATATTCAACTCGATAACATCTATATCTATACCAATTGTAGAATCAGTCAATGTATTAAGCAAGCTTATAACAGTTTAAGAATGATATACTCTAATAGAAATTTTTTAAATAAAAACACTAAACGCACCCTTTGTGACAAGCTAGTATTAAGTCACTTCAATTTTCTGATGTCGTCTACAGCGCTTGCCTGGACAGTGTGACGAAAAACCCTATACAAAAAGTCCAAAATTTGTGGATACGATTAATTTTAGTCTTGAAAAGCTTCGCTACTTATACCGCAGAATTGTTTTTAGAACTGACATACATAATATAAACGTCAGGTTTCGGGGACTAATATCACCTCCGAAACATAAAACTGCCTTCTTTCTTAGAAGTTATACTTACAACATTTATGTTATACAACATAATCCCCCCTTTATTAGTGAAAATTCGTAAATAATTGAACTTTTTGTCATAGAAAAGATGCCCTAATGAAAAAAGTTTTCAAAAATGAATGAAACTTATTTACACATTAATTTAATTAATAAAATTATGCATATAATATAATATTTGGTACAAGGAAATTTAAAATAATATTAACAATCAAATATAATTATTATCACAATGAAATCAAAATTTAATAATTCACACTTAGAAGTTACAACTAAATATAATAAATAAGATATTAATAGCGACATTTTGGAGCAAGAACTCCAGTTTATTATGGACAAATGGAGTATAATTTATATCAAAAAGTTTATACATAAACCTAATTAATATTATACTAAATTTATAGTGTTATACAAACAAAGGTTTAAAGTGTTTTCATTAATATTTAACATGTATTTATAAAAATAAATAATATTATTTTACTAAAATTCAGACCTAAAAGCTTCGAATAATTCAGAACTAAATATGAAGTCGACATCATTTGTTTCTGATAAAAATAGTTTCATGATGCAACAACTTAGAACAAGAACGAGTTTAACTCTAATTAATTATTGTGTTCAAAATTATTATACCAAAACCAAATATTACTAAAATTCAGACCTAAAAGCTTCGAATAATTCAGAACTAAATATGAAGTCGACATCATTTGTTTCTCATAAAAATAGTTTCATGATGCAACAACTTGAAGCAAGAACGAGTTAAACTCTAATTAATTATTGTGTTCAAAAGCAAAATAAAAGTTTAAAGTGTATGTGGGCGATGAAGAAAATTAAGTAAAATGCTACAATCGGCAAATCAATCTTCCAACAAGACTCATGAAATTTAATGCCCCAAAGAGACCTATCAAAGGTTAAAGTCAAGTTCAACAAACATTCATGTAATAATATTTTAATCAGTTACCTGAGTTTGACGAGTATACTCGACATCGATCCATTTTCACACTTTAAAAACAGAGCGATAAGTTAACTGGTTAATATAATATTTTTTTAAGTGTGTACGGTTGTGGGGTGTTAGTTTTATCCAATTAATTGTGTTTCTCCGTTTTGAATGTGTCAATTTCTGTGTGTCACTATAATTCATCGATAAAGAGTATACTCGTCAAACTTAGTTAACTGATTAAAGCATAGTTTAGATAATTTGATTATTAATTTTTTACATTCTTTATTGAATAAAAATGTTTTCTATCTAAAATCAAATTAATAATAAGTTAAAAAAATATATAATGGCAATTGAATAGATAATTTAGCTATTATTATTTCTATATTAAACAAATTTATGTTTCTAATACAAATAAACCTTAATTGGGAAATTTATATAATAAAAATTATACAGGGTTATTCACGCTATACGGCACGGAATATTGTGGCCAAAATACGTGACATTCAAAAAGTTTCACTTTGGGGATATATGGGGGTCTATTAGGGCTACTTTTTAAAATTATTTTCATAATATACAGGGTGTCCCAAAAACCCTAAAAGTATCAAAGTTGTGTTTTTTTTAATGAAACACCCTGTATTTTATTGCATTTTTGGATCCGTCTATAAAAATAAGTATGTCTTTTAATAAGGTTTTTATTACATAAACCTTAAGGTTTTTGAATTAATTTGAATTTTGTAAATATGTAACCTAATTTTCATGTTTCAAATACTTAAAAAATAATTAAGTTATGCATACCAAATTTACACTGAAGTGTAACAATAGATCATATTTTATTTTCCAAGTATAATAAACTTGACATCTTATGCCGGGTGTAAAAAAATTGTAATTAAACAAATGAGAACTTTAAATGACTATAACTTCATTTATTTAAATGGAACGCTATATTTATTAATTTATCAGCAAATGCACGTTTTAATTACCTATCGAATAGTATTTAAATCTTAAGTGTTAAGTCTTCTCGTTTTTACAGAAAACGCCAAAATATTGTTTATTGCACCGTTTTAGTTCTTTTAAAGTAAAAATTTTAATGTATCTAGATTTCTATCGTATTTAAAAACGTCAGATAATTAATTTAGTCTATTACTTTAGTTTAAAAAGGATGTCTTTTGTTATAGTTGTGTTATTTTGCGTTTTTGTGTTAGATCGTTAGTAATCGTTATTGTTTGAACATGGTTGTTGTATGTCATAGTAAAAAATGAAAATTTACACAGATTTTCTTATACTGGGGTTTTTATAACTGACACTTCCAATTTCTTTAAACTGGTTTAATAGTTTTTCAAAAATGGCTAGCTTAGGGTGATTTCTTTCGGGAAACCTTTAAGTATAAACTCGACAAGCCAATAAACAATTTTGATGACATTCTCCAAGCATAAAAATAATGCCAATAACCCCTTCTTTTGAGTAAATCTTCATTTTTTACCAAAAAATACAACAGCGATGTTCAAACAATAACGATTACTAACGATCTAACACAAAAATGCAAAATAAGACAACTATAACAAAAGACAGGCTTTTTAAACTAAAATGACAGACTAAATTAATTATCTGACGTTTTTAAATACCATAGAAAACTAGATACATAAAAATATTTACTTAAAAAGTACTAAAACAGTGCAATAAATAATATTTTGGCGTTTTCTGTAAAAACGAGAAAACTTAACACTTAAGATTTAAATACCATTCGAAAGGTAATTAAAACGTGCATTTGCTGATAAATTAATAAATATAGCGTTCCATTTAAATAAATGAAGTTATAGCCATTTAAAGTTCTCATTTGTTTAATTCCAATTTTTTTGCACCCGGCATAAGATGTCAAGTTTATTATACTTGGAAAATAAAATATGATCTATTGTTACATTTCAGTGTAAATTTGGTATGAATAACTTAATTATTTTTTAAGTATTTGAAACAGGAAAATTAGGTTACATTTTTACAAAATTCAAATTAATTCAAAAACCTTAAGGTTTATGTAATAAAAACCTTATTAAAACACATACTTATTTTTATAGACGGATCCAAAAATGCAATAAAATACCGGGTGTTTCATTAAAAAAAACACAACTTTGATACTTTTAGGGTTTTTGGGACACCCTGTATATTATGAAAGTAATTTTAAAAAGTAGCCCTAATAGACCCCCACATATCCCCAAAGTGAAACTTTTTGAAAGCCACGTATTTTGGCCACAATATTCCGTGCCGTATAGCGTGAATAACCCTGTATATATATATATATATATAGCATATAGCATATCTTGAGTTGTGAGGATGAGTATGATCATATAAAGGTGACATATTTTCCCTCCTAGTGATTTTATATGTTGTTTATAAGACATTCAATAATATTAGGCATGGTATATATTCTGATGGTTAAGCAGATACTTTTAAAAGCACCATTTTCTGTCTAAATATCTCTATATTAAGAACTTTAACTTAAGCCACTAAAGATAATTAAGACCTTAAGGAAATGATATTTACGGTTTTATGTGAATTGTGTGAAGTTATCACTATATGAGTACATGGTACTCAAAATTTACATCTGACAGTTACAAATAAAAGTGAAGTAAGGAAATAACAATGTGTTTTAATTATATCAAATGCTATATGTGCTTAAATTGTTAATGTGGCTTGATTAAAACCCTTAAAAACTACCACGGTCACTTTGCGTCCAAAATGTACATCTGGTTACAAATAAAATAGCGTAGTAGGGTTTCTAACTGTTTTAATCAGGTTATTGCACAGTTATTAACATAACTCAACTGGGACATTTATTTTGAAACGTGTAAGTCAATTTTCTCTTGTTTTGAGTAAATTCAAGTCAAAAGAGAAGACAAAGTATTTATCAAGATTTTTTGATGCAACAATTTTATCTTTTTGTAATGCTTGCTGATTCAGTATCTTGCAAGTGAATATCATGTCTTTATACAAGAATCGTTTTTTCTTCATCATCAGTCGTTGTCTTAATTCTCATGTTTAAGATAGCATTTCGCAAAGGTATTTTTACTTGGCAAATGGAAGTAAAACTTGAAATCTCCTTTAAAGATTTTCCTGTAAGTCCATTCATTGAAAGAACACAAGAGATTTTCCTTGCATTTTTAGTATAAATTATACATTTTTCGTATGTTTAATTCAGGATTTAAAAACATCCGTTCTGGATTTTTGGGTACGAGTATAATGGTTTTCAAAGCTTTTTATGTGTTCTATCACTGTATTCTTCACTAGCTCACAAGTTCTTCAAGAGCCATCCATTTTTCCACCCATGTCTTTCGGAATATTCTCATGCGCTTTTAGAGTACGATCAATTCGTCCAGTAGACCTTTAGAAAGTATCAATGAAAATCTTCTTACATACTAAAATATTTCCACCAGAAGTGACCAGGTAAAATTTATAAGCATATGTATGTCCTCATAGTGTCCGAATTATTTCTAAGCCTTCTTCTATTGACAGTTTCACGTTGAACATTACAATAGAGAAATACATTTCACCTATTAAAATCACCTATATTCTAGAACTCAACTAAAATTTATATACGATGTGTTTTACTAATAAGTTCTATACATTCCTTCGAGCAATTATAATTTTTGGATTCAAATTTTTTTGCTTGAATGAATTTTCCCCTTTTTGTATAGTACTTTTGTCCACTATTTCGTTTAATTATGTTTATTTATTGCATATATTTTTCTTTATTTCATTGTACAGAAACATAAATTCTTTTCTCTCAGTAACACTATTCTCATCTGATGGAGATTCTACCTTAATTATTCTTTTTCTCTTTTACTATTCATAGCGGAATTATCTTCAACCTCTGAATCTAAGATTATTCTTCTGCTTATATTCATGGGCTTTAATTCTGTATTAACTTATTTAAAATTAAATTGAATAAATATTTCCAACTGTCATAAAATAATATTGATTTACCATTTGTTCTTACCTATATCACTATCTGATAGTAATATGAAGTTATCCATTAAAAAAAAAATAGAATAAGTATACTAAACTGGTAACTCTTGGCAAGTAATATGACACGTAATATAAAACAAATCTTAAGCCACCTACCTCTGTCAGTTGGACTTACTACACTTTCATAAATGATTTCATTTACCGACCAATTTGAAATTGTACAAAGCCTGGGATTTTTAAAGAAATTAAATACGGACTAGTCATACATAAAAAAATGCATTGAATTAAGCATGAATTACGTAATTTCTCATATTTTTCAAAAATGGACTTACACCACTTTCAAAATAAACGGTCTATTTTTATAATCCATATGACTACTGTTTTATATTAATTGTTCTTTGGATAATGGATATATTTTATTATATGATAATTCATTAAAATCCACAACAAATAAGCTTTTGAAATGAAAAACAGATAATTATAATTGATACATATATTTCGCCATACAATATTGATAACAATACATTTAAGTTTATTTTATCTTAATTTAATAATATTATATAAAATTATTTATTCCAAAACCGAACATTCAATTAGTTTTACCATTAGCTTGAGTTAATATTTTGAAACCCTATACATTCAAATAATTTGATACGTTACACCACGGAGTTTTAATGAGTTTAAATTTAAATAATATTATAAAGCCATTCTACTACATCAATAATATTGATAAGCATGTTAAAATTCTACTAAGAATATCAACATTACTAATTGTCACAAACTGTCTTCGTTAAATAAAATCGTTATACGAAACAGGATTGCATTACAATGGTATCTACGCCTAAAAATCCGAACGAGAACAAAGGAAGGGAACTCGTACGATTTCATTATTGACAGTGGAAAATCTGACGGTTTTCTGGGGGGCGAGTAGACGACTTCTCGTTGGCAGTTAAATCTGTAGGTGTAATCTTGTAAACCTCTGAAATTAGGGGTGGAAAATCAATTAGAGTGGTAAGTGATTTCCCGTTCAGGGAATAGGTGAATATTCCGGCTGGTACGGCCCAGCTGATAGGGTGTCAATCAATCGAAGGTTTCATTAGGCCGGCATTGCTATTAACCCCCGTTATGGACATTAATGAGGGTTAAATTGTTAGGGCAAACTATGTCCAACGAAGTAATTTCGGACATTGTTACTAATAATTCAAGATTAGGTAAATAACAAATCCTAGTTTTTAAACATTTTGTGTATTGTTGTTAATTATGTCTCAGCTTAATAAAAATAGATTTAATAATAAAAAATAATATTGAATGAATCACTTATTATTTATGGTAAGATTATTCGAGAATATATCTACTACGTGCATAAACCCTCTCGATTAGGGGATTGGGTTTTTGTATGAGCAAAATATGGGGTTGTAACGTTTCACCAATACATTACATATTCCGGTATGCTTTAGGTGCATCGTTGCATAATATTTTTATGACTGCGACGGACTCAGGTAGTTTCTGGTTCGGAAGAGTTATAGCAATATGCAAATTGCATTTTATTTATATGTTATATTTTTTTGTTTTGTAAGCAAGAAATATGATATTAAAGGCTTACTGTATAAGTATTATTTTTATTATTATTACAGTGTCAATATTCTAATCCAATTTATTATTTTATGACTATTTTGAGTCATTTTCAATTGTTCTGAAATTATCTTTAATGGAATTGTCAATCAAGCATTTATTTGAGAATTATTTCAAAGCAAATTTATATAAATTGGTATACTACAAATAAAACAAAAGCATATCTTCGTGTATGCATTTTTAACAAAACATTGGATATATGTTTATATCATAGCATTGACAGAAAATAAGTTTCAGTGGATGTTTACAAGGAAAATACATACTCCAACAAAATAAAGTTATGATGGATTAAGTCCGTCGATACAAATTTATTTTTCGACTTAATGCGCTCCTATCATTGATAACGGTAGTGGAATTGAATAAACTTGTATCGTAAAATTAATTCAATAACATTCATTGGTATATATCTAGAATATCCGTCTATAGAAAACTTAAAAAAGAAAATAAATTACAACTTTTCGAGGAGTGTTATTGTATGAATGCTCCAAGTTTAAAAATTTAAGCTCATAATAATATATTAATAATGGAGGTTCCGACTGGTGGAATGTATTATATAATCAGTTAATTAATACCACTAAAATGAAATATAATATATAAATATACTACTGAAATGTTTAGTAACTTAAAATTAATTTGCGCCTAACTTTTAGGCGAAATAGAAGCAAAAGCGGTAGAAGAGTATAAAATTAATTAACAACAGCATGTTCAAAGGATAAGGCGTCATTAGAAGATTATAGATTTTCGAGTGTAGTGTGAATTTAATCAGTGTGCTCTTTGAGGCGCATAAAGTGAGGATTATTACTTATTTTGAAAATTTCAGCAACTATGAGACTGATCCTTGTACCTTTTGTACAATAATGTAAAATGCATGCTATCTAATGTATGAATTTAAAAGGTGATGGAATTTAATTTAATCAATATGTTGTATGCGTTTATTTTGTGGTACATTTTTAAGTAAATATTAAAAAGTAACACTTCATTTTGGTTCATAAATATAATAAGGGAAAGCGAATAATCATGTATGTTATTGCAGTAATTATTATAATGGACACTATTTAAAGTACCTCCTTCTTCCATTAACACGTATCAGCATGGAGCTATTTAAAGAGACAAAGTTACAATGAAGGGAAGGTGCATTTAATGTACTGTATTCAACAGAGAATTCAACGCCCAGAAGATATAAAACACGTTCATTTTACTTGTGACGGAGATTATTTACGTAATCCTTACAGGGTCAGTGCTTCCGGTAGGAAGCAGATTTAGGGACAGCTGTGATGTACATTACGTATGTAAATATACGTATTCAGCGAAGCGTATATAATAGTTATTTTATTTAAACAAAAGAGGTAATTCTGACTGAACGGTGTAAGCAAGAATATACTATTAAGTTTCCCTGCAAGATAAATTCTACGCCGTTTGGGCGACACTAACTAATTCTTCATATAATCAAAATCACACACCCATCAATAAGTTATTATATCGATTGCGGAAGTAATTATTACAGATTTGGGGGAAATAGAGCATCCCCGACACGTTCATAAATGTCGTGGCAATAATCTGTCCTGTCTACATGCTGTAAATTAATCTCGTAATCCTGCTCTCCTCCAGCGGTTCCATTCCTTATTCATGGAAACGACCGATCGGCCCTCCCATTTGGCAGCCGAACAAACACAAATTGTTCACTGGAAAATATTATAGTAGATAAATTATATAATAAAGAACTTTGCGCAAAAACATTCAGTTGGTAGGAGGAAATCGTAGCAATTTAATGGAAACAACTAGAAATCATTTGTTCAAATCTGGGAAGGGTTCGCCATTAATCACAAATTTCGGCCTCGAATTCAATTTATTGTTTTAATTAACAATTATATCCCGTGCGATTTGTACAGGGGTTTCGAGTTAATAAGGGAGTGTTGCTGTGCATAATAGGCTCTAGTACACCCAATATAGAAGGCCATTAGGGACCTCAATGGGCCGTTGTGTTGGAAGGAGGACACGACACGACTCTGTGACATTAGTGAAGTCTTAACGGCGCCTTAAGGCCCGAGGAAAGGGAAAGTTTGACGCCCAAGACACAATTGGATAATAATGCCATTAAGCTAGGAGCACGTAGTCCAGGTTCTTCCTGGCGTTGGTATCGAATTCCCGGATAAAAGCCTTACATAATTTAATGTTGGGATAGTTGGGAAATAGAACGAGAATTACTTAGCGTGAACTGTTTTGTTCGAATGATTTGGTCTAGCTTAGTCCACTCGTAATTTCATTTTAATTAAATTGCTAATACCAAAGACACATTATTTCAATTGAACTTTACATATGTCTAAACACTAATTGTTGTTTGTATTTCAATTTAAAACAAAAATTAAATTTAAGTAATATTGAATTGCGTTCTGATTCGTATAGCTCCTAATATTTTCTAAGATATTTTTTTAATTATTTTCAAGAGGTAATTTAACCAAAAAAAATCTAACTATTCGATGTTAACATAAACCATTAAAACAATAAATCTTCCATTGAATAGAAGTTTTATATCGTGCAATTTTCATACAATTCATGTAAAATCCGTTAAAAACTTGACATTAAATATAATGAAATTTTCCTCCAATCTCTGCCGGTCCCGTTTTTTTTTTTAATTAATCCATTACGCTCGACCTAATCTTATCAGAACGCATTTTCAAAAACGGTCCTTGCCTTTCACAACGTATTAAGTATTCCCGTTGTTCGCTTTAGTTCTCCCTCCTCCCCGTCCGGCGGAATTTATTAAATGCATTTCAGGACGGAATTCCCGAGATCGAATTTATGCAAAAGCGTTATTAAAGTTTCGGTTTGCTGTGGAGGAATTCTCCGTTTGTTTGTCTTAATGGAAACTACAATTCGCTGATACGTGAAATGCAATTAATTTTAAATTAGACCGCCATTGTCTTCGGTTTAATTAAATTTGTTTAAATAAATTATGAATCTCGCCAGATAAATGAGCGGCCTTACAAACATATTATGGAGGCTTTGCTAAATCAAAGGGATACCATGACCGACTTTATTATCGTTGCAGCAATCAAATTAATAAATAAGTACTTAAATTTTTCGAGTTTTTGGGATATTGTACCTAGAAACGTAATGAAATTTTAGATTGCTAAATTATTAAAAGAAATAATATATTTTTTTATATAACGTGTATTTTTATGCGTACAAAAAGGTTTACGTAAATGTAAACAAAAATAAATATGCGAAATATAATTCTGCATGTTTTGTTAATTAGAGGTTAATTAAACATTTGATGTTGTTTCACAATTTTTACATTTCTCCGACTAGTTCCTGCATTTTTTTCAATAGAATTACGCATATTGCTTCATATTTATTGATATTTCGCATATTATGTTATATTATTATGTTAGTTCTCGTATTCGTAGATTTATACTATTAAATTGATAAAACTTTCCACCACTTTAAATTTCAGATCATAAAAAAGATTAGTCAAAATACATAAAGAGTTTTAAAGACTTCTACATGATAATAATTTAAATTAATGCATTTTAAAACTATTTTTAATCCATACATTAGAACAATGAATTCAATATTTTAAGTAATTTAAAGTTAGCCTCTTTATAATCATGTTTTTTGACATTATTCAATAAAATTTAATGGACAGTAGTTAATAAAAATTAACAAATGAATTCAAATTTTTAATTACTTAAAATATTGATTTTATTGTATATAATACGAATTTTTGCTGACAACCCCTATGCCTATGGCAAACTTTTATTTATATATGACCCTCGTATTTAAATGAATTTAAAAAGTTTATAGGCGTGTAGAAATGTCGTGGATAATATATTCATTTTTGAATCTATAAAAAATTTTAACATCGGGGCAGTACCATTTTCCTTGATTAAAAATTGCAATAAACTTCCCTACGAAAAAAGCAAGTTAATGTAAATTTAATTTCAGTGAAACTGTAAAACTTTCAAAGAAAACTAATCATATTCTATAAGTTTGCTCGCCCGCATAATTACGTCTCCGTTAAATTGTTACTTTTAACTTTTACTTAAGTTTTGTGAGCTTAGTAGAATAATAATTTGGGATATAATAATATAAGATTTGAACTTATATACATTAATGATAAAAGTTGTGTTAAGCACTGTCTGAATAAATGTTTGCATAGAGTCTAGTTCTTTGACTTTTATGCCTATATTTTATTTGCCTCATTATTTTATTCTCAGTATCTTAAGACGTATTTCCATCATTACAATTAGTAATTGCACTCACAATCAATTCACTCGTTTTACTTTGAACATATAAATACAATTCTGAAATAAAAGTTTGTGTGTTTAATAAATATGGGGCTGCATCGGTTTAATGTCGCCCGGCTAAAAAAAAAATGCCTTACGGCATTAATCCGGATGATTTATTGTCCGGATTAATTCCACGGCTCGCAGGAGCTCGGCCAGAAAGGGATTTTATTGTCTAAAATTTAATACTCCGTGCTGAAAATATTATATTTCCGATGAAACACGTAATCACCTCTATCGCCGGAGGACTTTTCAAAATTGTTTCAGTTGACAGGGTGGATGGAAGAGAATATAATTGAAACCATTTTTATACAACTGAAATAACGAAAAGTTTATTACTACTATTTTTATAGCTATTATATAACGTATCCGATTGGAATAAATACTTTATCAGGGTGAAAAATTATTGATTTTTTATAACATTAAACTGTAATTTGTGGTGGTGATATATTTTTTAACTATATTAATATAAACGACACTAAAGAATATATACAAGTTTTCGGATGTGGAAAGAACTGCTGCCTTCTCAACAACATGGTACAAGAAGAATATAATTTGTTGTTGTGAAATCCGCCAGTGTTTCTTTCATCCAAAATTTATGTTGTATGTTTTTTTGCAATAAATTTATTTTAATGTGTATTTTTCTAATTAAAAGAGATCTAAGTTCTGAATGAGCAAATAAATATGTTGGTTTAAATTAAAAGTTCACAAATATTTATTATATTCCCTTCGACCAATTTCGGCATTAAGTTACTCCTTGAAAATGGCTTCTTGAGAAAACTCATAAAAGAGAAAATAATAAGTATACGTGAAAGCATTTTTTTAAATTTATAATCAATTGTTTATTTGATTACGTAAACTCAGACAGAATAATGTATAAACAAACTTATTATAGCTATGAATACGTAAAATAGCATTTACTCTTACAAAAGATTTTTATGTATTTTAAAATCCTAACTAAAAACAATTTGTATACAGTTGAAATATAATATAATGCAAATAATGCAAAATAAATGTTTTCGAATATCAAATTTTTACATCATTAGTAAGATTGTTAAAATTTTATAAATGCAAACTATTTATTAATAATCATTGAAAATAACGTGGCGGTTATAAAGGTCGACAGATTGACTTATAAATTTTACAGTTTCAAGCGAATTACGTTGATTGTTCTGAAATGTCGAGTGCTGGTTAGGATTTACTATGTCTTAACTGATTAGGAATTTGGTTTAAAGGAATTTTTACTATCCAAAAGGATTCTTAGATAAGTACGGTTTGAGGACGAAAAAATAAGAACTCTATTTACTGTAACTAAATTGGAAATACTTTAATAGTATCATTAAATCAATAACACATTTAAAAACTTTCCGGGTGTAAACTCCTACTATGTTACTTCATTTGAAAATCAATTGTTTACAGTGGCAAAAACAGTTTCGTCGCTTATTAAGTAATTAGTGTAATTCCAATAAATTTACTGATATCTACTATTTGAAACGCTTTTCCATCTATTTTCAACAATGTAAAATTTTGCAACAATTTTTCTTTTATTTAATGAGAATTTATAACAATTTTTTACTACTTTTTTTTAGATTTCTAGAATTTTTTTAAGTGTTATTTGTCAATAATTTTATATATTTCTTGCTTTATGTCATTTGCATTTTTCAAGAATGCATTTTTTTCGGTAATTTTAAAATTTTGCATATTCATATTTCTTTAATCCATCCGTTTCCAAATAAAAGTCCCTCTAGATCCTGCTCAACAAATCCCTAATTTATTTTACAACTTTAGAAAATGTAACATTGAGGAAGTTCAACAAGAAATATCAGAATACATTACTGTCAACCCTATTATTAATGCCAACTCGATCACCCACTTCAATGAAAACCTCATTTATTCCATTATCCAAAATACACCTCAAATATCCAGAAAATTTTATAAATATCCCCTTCCAAAATACATCCTACGACTCATTAAATTTGAAAGACATACAACTAACGGGCACAACTGAACTTAGACAAAAATTTAATAAACTTAACAAAGACATTAAAAGACTCATAACTGAATTCAAGACGGATGTTTGGTTAAATACTTATAAAAAAATTAATGATTCAAAGGGAAAAAAATTCTGGACTGAGATTAACAAACTCAGTAAATACAAAAAGACAGATAACCTAAAGAGCATTTTCGACCGGTTAACTTATGAGACCATCACCGACTTGGACGTAATTTCACAAAAGCTTGCTGATAATTTTAATACGACTTATACATTGACACAAGACCCAAACTTTGACACTTACATTTTCGTAGAGTAAATGACTGGTACGTTAAATATTTCGAAAAAAACAACTATTCAGAACCGACGGACATTTTTACACACGACGAATATTTTAAGATTTTAAAGAAAAGGAAAAATACAGCGACAGGACATGACCATATTCACAGAAACATCCTCAAATCCCTTCCATTCCATATACACGACCACACCCTGAATAACATTAACTTCCTATCAAAAAAACAATATTTACCAGAAGTGTGGAAAATAGGAATTATTATTTGTATTCCCAAATGAAACCAACCCTCTTCCTTGCTAACCAGCTATCACCCCATCACACTCCTCTCTGTTATTGGAAAATTCTATGAATTTCTAACTACATCCCCAAATACTAATTTGGTTTTCTTCCGATCAACTCCCCCCCCCTAACTATCCTAGCCTCCAACGTTCAGACTATCCATCTTAAAGGCAAAGCCTCTGCAGTTTTATTTCTGGATGTCCAGAAAGCCTTTGACTCTGTATGGCATCAATGTTTATTGTACAAATGCCACCTACTAAACATCCCTTCTCACATCATTTATATAATCAAACAATTCCTCTGTAATAGATCCCTAAAAGTTAAAGTCGACAACTCTTTCTCTTCTTTTTTTACCCCCGAACAAGGACTTACCCAGGGCTCTACTCTTTCACCTCTATAATACAATATTTTTAGCTTCGACATCTGTAACCCAGATCCTTTCTACTTTAATCCATCCAAATATCTCTTGCAATTTGCAAACGATACTGCCCTAATTATGCATGTATTCATGCTCCCACATTACCAAAAGCGCTCCAATTACTATTATTTTCCCCCCAGTTTTCGTTAAGTACTTAGGCATAACCATAGATCCAAAAATCAATTCTAAAAAACACACTGCTACAAAGGAAAACAAAATTACTACCAGGGCTAAAAATTTTAGATCCTTAACGTATAAAAATAATAGTATTACTACTAAACTGTGGACTATGGTTCTGTCCTGTATCCCAATCCCACCCATCCAACCTCCCGTAATATTCAAGTTAGCGAGCGAGCATCCCTTCGTACCCTAACAAAACTCCTTCAACCTCTCAATCCTTTACATAATCCTTCTAATCAGCTCCTTTATGGCACTACCTTAGTTATTCCCATCCAAGTACGCCTTCGATTCCTATCAGAAAACTTCTCCACAAATCCTTTCAACTTTCACATATTATCCCTATACTGTATTGATAGAAACTCAAATCTAATCTCTAAATTTAAAAACCCACATTCTACCATTTTTGATTTCATTTCATCATTTCATGCATCTACTCTTTAAAGACTCACTTCATATGACTAGAGAAATCAAGGCAGAAAGCCCTCTGGTCGATAGCCTTTGACAGATTAACATACAAAAACCTTATCAATTATTTATTATTTAAGTGTAAAGTTGTACTGTACATATTTGTCAAAAAACGATCTATATACTATACTATTTCTTTAATTTTATAAGAATTCTCTACTTTTAAAATTTTTTATGTTATTAATATTTTAAATATTTTTGCTTTTATGTTATTTGTAATTATGAAATATTTCTCTTGTAAATTTTACTTTTATTTTTAGAATTTTTTTCAGACTTTTCAAAGATTTAACAATCCTACACTAATTTTGCTTCTAGATCTCTAGAGCTTCTCAGCAAGTTTCGTATGATTTTTTAATAATTTGTTACTATTCTTAACTTATAAGAAGTTATTAAATAAAGAAAACACTTAACTTTTTTATACCACTAAAAAAAATATATATAAGTGGTATAAAAAAGTTAAGTGTTTTCTATATTTAATAATCGAAAGTAAACGCCTCCAAAATTCAAGAATTATAAGAAGTTTATAAGAATTTTGTTAAATTTTTCTAATTTGTTTTATCAATTTTTCTGTAGTATAAGAATTAAAGTATTACCTAACCGTTTTATAATGTTTAAGCTTTTTTCCTAGAATGTATCCCTAACTTTTCTTTTGAAATTATACAATTTTCTAGAAAATGTTCATTCAATTATAAAGGAAGTTATCATTATTTTTAAAATTATCGTATCAAAATTTTTCGGGATCTTTTAATACTTGTTTATCAAAGATATATACAATATTCTTTACTTAGACACATTTACAATACATAATAACATTTAACATACAAATAAATAAATGGTGTTAGTCCGTCTGGGTTATAGACCTGAGGTCTTTCAGCCCTTGTCTTGAATTTAAGGTGAGAAAAAACAGGTATCTTTGCTAGCTAGCTTAACTGTCCTGTTGATTCTTACAAATGAATTGATGAATTATGAGGGGAGGATGTTGATATTTAGAAGGGATACAGAATTTGGTTAATAGGGGTTGGTTGTGGGGATTATTAGCAAATTTAATGCTTAGGTTTATCAAAAATGTTTGGTATTTTTTTTTATTTTGTAAAAACTGACTAAAAAATTGACATATCATTCTCATTAGTGTTGCTTTCATTCTCTTCCAGTTTGCAATTTTTACTACTTACTCCTCATATCTGAAGCACATAGCACGTTTTTACGTGTATAATTATTTTGATGGTTTTGATTTCAGTGGATTGTTTTTATTGGTAGAATATGAGTATTTGTTTTAAATTTCTAGATTTTGTACAATTTTCCTTTTTGAAAAAAATCTAATTTTTCTATTGAATTCTACATAATTTGAAATTTATTTTCTAAATTGTAAGAGATTTTTCGTTTTTGAATTCCTAAAATATTGTGGAATTTTTCTTTGAAATTTTTTTAGAGGTTCAACAATCTTCCATGATTGTTGTGAGAATGTGTGATAAATTATCTAACAAGGGCAGACCCTTGTTAGATAATTTATCACCATTTTCTGAATTATTTTATGGGCATTTTGTAAAAATTTTCTATGATAAAATACAATAAATTTCAAAAAATGTTTATTAGTAATACTTTGATTCTAGTAATTAAATTGAATTTTAATTTTCTGGATATTCCCAAAGGCTCCATTTAAATTGTAAGATATTTCTTTCAGTAATACACATCAAACAACTTTTTCTTCTGGACATTTTTTCGAAGACTATTTTTCTATTTTACGAAATTATTAACATTTTCGAATTATTTAAATTATTAAAATTGTTTAGGAACATTTTAGGGAATTTCATTTTTAAGGATTCTTGAACTTTTTTCCATAACTTTTTAATATTTTTCTTCCATATAATTCTAACGTTTCTATTGAATTCTAAATGAATTTTTAATTTTAAATTCTCAGAGTTATCTTAGGGTTTCTCTTTCTGGTTTGTAAAATGTATCAGATTAGAAATTTTGTTATCGAAATTTCTAGAATTTTTTTACACATACTTTTCTGAGAAATTTTAGCTTTGTATTATCAGATTTTTTTGTAATGTATTTTCTCAATTATAATGTTTTTTAATCTGTGGTCCAGCCATTTCCCCCTATTAACGGGACACCCTGTATATATAATTTGCTATTCTGTTTATTTTTGTGTAATTTCCAAGAAATTGATAGCATTGTTGAATTCAGTTTTTCACTGTAAATTTAATAATGGGATGAAAAGAATTGTTTTAATTCAAGAAAATATAAATAATCTGTAGCTTCAAAACAGGTTAAAATATCATGGAAATAACTAGACCAGAATCTAATATGATTTTTAAAGATAATTCTTTAGTTTATGCCAAAAAGGAACAAACATCGCATATTTGCTAAAATATATTCCAAATGTAGGATACAGGAGCTGTCAGTGTCTTACTTGACAGTGCATGGGTGTGAGTCAGTGAAAGAACATCTATCTGCCCTAATGATAACTAAATAATAATTATTAATTTTAGTTTTTTAGTTAATTAAGTTTTTAACCTATTTAAAGTGTGTCAGTTAAATTTATAACTTGAGAGTGAAATATTGAAGGAAGCGTTTGTCCTTCTAGCATACGTTGTTTTGATATCTGGGTCAGCATTGTAATTTTTTTCCTGTGAGTGATGGGGTTTTGGTGGGTGATAGTACTTACAAATCCTCTTGCTTTATCGTCTAAGACGATATTTGGAATGTG